>OY288270.1:63745883-64345883 GCA_958450335.1 Hibiscus tridactylites | reverse complement strand
AAAACATTTATAAATCATGCTTCAATTCAACATTTGCAAATGCTCAAAAGCATACTTAAAACAAGCATCTCATGCTTCATATCATAACATGTCATATTGGCCACAAGTGATAAGTTCCATTTCTTTAAAAAAACAAGTTCATCAACTTTCACCCTAAGGACTTTTAAACACCTTGGCCCCAAGGACTTTTAAACACCTTGGCCCATGGACTTTTAAACACCATGGAAGAGGACCACACAAGGACTTTTAACCACCTTTGTGTCCATATCAAGTATCACCCCAAGGACTTTTAAACACCTTGGCCCCAAGGACTTTTAAACACCTTGGCCCCATGGACTTTTAAACACCATGGAAAGGATCACACAAGGACTTTTAACCACCTTTGTGTCCATAGCAAGAACCATCCAAGGACTTTTAACCACCTTGATGTTCTTAAGTAAACAAGGCTCACTCAAGGACTTTTAACCACCTTAGTGACCTTAACCTTTTCAAAACATCACTTGCCAATATACATCATTAACATCAATTTATTCACTGTTTTAAAGCATTAAACCAAGCCATATACATCATGCATTTAAAAGCATCAAACCACATTTTATCAATGTACAAAAACAAGGAACTCTTACCTTGAGCTTCCTTCAACATATGGCTTATAAAAACAGCAAATACCATGCTAAATCATGCTTTCAAAACAGTATTTAAATCATGCAATAAACCACATTGCATCACAACAAAGTCATGGCCACCACTAGAGAGTACTTTCCGAAAACTTACACTTGAGCTTAGCAAAGTTGTTTAGACTTAAACTAAGCTCCCAAGACATTGGTTTCAAAGCCGAAAACCCAATTTCACTCACCGATTCCACTTCGCCTCAAGCCAAAGCACCAATTCAAGCTTCCGGATCAACAACTCTTGGATCCAAAGATGCCTCCCCTGTTTTAACACATCAAAGCAGAGGATTAATGCATCATCATGCATTAATTGCTTCAATGAAAGCACCTAAACTCGCTGCTCCCATCCACACTCCATTTTCGGCTACCAAACACAACCGAAAATGCATCCAAACCTCTTCTCAACAAAGCCCAGCCATAAACCATCAAAACCTAACATCCTTTAACATCATATAACATCTAAAAAAAGCCTATAAACATCCTTATACCTCCAGCAACATCAGATCCACAAGATCACCTCAAAAGCATACAAGAAACACAAGCTAAACTTAGGAAACTCAACCTATCCGGGATTGCATTAATCAAAACTCAATTCCTTATCAATTTAGTGTCCAATTAACATCAAAAACACATCTCAAATCACAGATTAATCAGATCAAACGAAAATCATCAAAAATCACCAAATCTTGCATTATAAGCCAAGATCCAATTCACATCTTAAAAGCCTTTAATAAAACATCAATTAAGGATTGAAAACTTAGGAATTTCAGTAAAGAACTGATAGTTTAGAGGAGAAGGACGTTCTTACCTCCAAACGTGAGTTTCTCCTCTTTAGAGCCAAAAAGCTTGAAAATCCAAATAGCAAATTACAAGGTTTTGTTGTAGAGATGATTAGGAATCCAAAGAGAATTGAAAAGATAGATTTGAGTGACAAAATCAGAAAGAAATCTCTGGAGAGAAAGTGTTTGGGTTGAGAGAAAATGAGAGAAAAGGAAAATTGAAAGAAAATGGAAAGTTGGTTACAAAATGGTAAAATGATTTCCCTCCACTTTTCTTAAGCTTTAAAATCAGAATTATTCATTAAAATATCTTAGAAAAATCTGGAGAAACTACTTTTGGAATAATAGCTCCTTAAAGATTCAAAGTTTCAACCCTTTCTAAAACAGTCACCAAACTTTCGAAAATTACATTTTGGTCACTAGCCAAAATGTCACCCTTCCAAAACTCATTTTCCAAAATTGATTTCACAGTTCACTTAATTATATTAAAAGATGATTTTAGAACATTTTTCCATATTTTTAATGCAACCCGAACTAGGCTTTCCTAATTTCACCCTTTTAGATTCGAACAGCACTTTGACCAAACCGGTCAACGCCCAAAACTACGAGGCCCAAAACCGGGGCGTTACAACTCTCCCCCCCCCTTAAGAAATTTCGTCCTCGAAATTTACCTGAAGGAAAGAGATAAGGAAACTGCTTCAGCATGTCTTCCTTCCGCTCCCACGTGGCTTCCTCAACACCTCGATGCTTCCACAGCACCTTCACCAACTCAATGGTCTTGCCACGAAGAACCTTGCTATCCGAATCCAGAACCTTCACCGGTTCCTCATCGTAGGTCAAATCCGGATTCAAAACCACTTCCTCCACAGGCATCACATGCGAAGGATCAGATCTATACTTCCGGAGCATAGAAACATGGAACACATCATGAATCTTCTCCATCTCCTGAGGTAACCTCAACCGATACGCAACAGGACCCACACGCTCAACAACCTCATATGGTCCAATGTACCTAGGGCTCAACTTACCCTTCCGGCCAAACCTCATCACCTTCTTCCAAGGCGAAACCTTCAAGAACACACGGTCACCCACCGTATACTCTATCTCCTTACGCTTCAAATCCGCGTAAGACTTTTGCCGATCAGAGGCAGCCTTCAACCGCTCACAGATAAGCTTCACCTTCTCAGTGGTCCCTTTCAACAAAGCCGGCATCGAAACCAACTTTTGACCAGTTTCAGCCCAACAAAGAGGAGTCCTACACTTCCTCCCGTACAAAGCCTCATAAGGTGCCATCTGTATACTCGCCTGATAACTATTGTTATAAGCGAACTCAACCAAAGGCAGATGCTTCTCCCAAGAACCTTGGAACTCAATCACGCAGCATCTCAACATATCCTCCAAGATCTGAATAACCCGCTCAGACTGACCATCCGACTGAGGATGATAGGATGTACTGAAATGCAATCTTGTACCCAAAGCTTGATGCAAACACTGCCAGAAACGCGATGTGAACCTCGGATCCCTATCCGACACAATCGACTTAGGCACACCATGCAGCCTCACAATCTCAGCAATGTACAGCTCTGCCAGCTTATCCAAAGAGAACGTAGTATGCACAGGCAAGAAATGCGCACACTTCGTCAGGCGGTCCACAATCACCCAAACAGAGTTCTTCTTCGAAGGAGACAGAGGTAAACCAGATACAAAATCCATGGTAACCCTCTCCCACTTCCATTCAGGGATTTTCAACGGTTGCAACAACCCAGAAGGAACCTGATGTTCAGCCTTAACTCGCTGACACACCAAACACTTGCTTACAAACTCTGCAACATCCTTCTTCAAACCCACCCAATAGTACTCATCACGAAGATCATGGTACATCTTAGTACTACCAGGGTGCATAGCAAAAGGACTACTATGACCTTCAGTCAGAATAGCACGCCTCAACTCAGCATCAGCAGGCACTACTATTCGACTCCCAAAACACAACACCCCATCATCATTAAAGCAGAAATCCGAAGGTCTACCCTCCACGATATCCTGAACATGAGACACCAAGGAATCATCCAGCAACTGCTTATCCTTGATCAACTGAACCAACGATGGTTTCACCTGCAACTCAGCAACAAGACCACCATCTCGCGATATGCTCAAGCTAGCAAACATAGCCCTCAGCTCAACAGCTACCTTCCTACTCAAGGCATCCGCAACAACATTAGCCTTTCCAGGATGGTACTCAATCGTCAGATCATAATCCTTGAGCAACTCCAACCAACGCCGCTGCCTAAGATTCAACTCCTTCTGTGACATCAGATACCTCAAACTCTTGTGATCCGTGTACACAGTACACTTCTCACCATACAGATAATGCCTCCAGATCTTCAGAGCAAAAACCACTGCAGCCAGCTCAATATCATGCGTAGGGTAATTACGCTCATGCACTTTCAACTGCCGCAATGCATAAGCCACCACCTTACCCTCTTGCATCAGCACACATCCCAAACCAACATAGGATGCATCACTATAGACCACAAACTCTTTCCCTGATTCAGGCTGAACCAAGATAGGAGCTTGCATCAAAGCCGCCTTCAGCTTCTCAAAAGCCTGCTGTCTCGCTTCCGTCCACTCATACTTAACATCCTTCTGCAACAGCTTCGTCAAAGGAGCAGCAATCTTGGAAAAACCATCCACAAACCTTCGGTAGTATCCTGCCAAACCAAGGAAACTACGGACCTCATGAACAGACTTAGGAACCTTCCAGTTCATTACTGCCTCAATCTTCTGAGGATCAACACGAATCCCCTCAGCTGAGACCACATGCCCAAGGAACACCACCTCCTTAAGCCAGAACTCACACTTGCTCAGCTTAGCATAAAACTGATTCTCCAACAAAGCTTGCAAAACAATCCTCAAATGCTCTTCGTGCTCCTCCTCAGTACGCGAGTACACGAGGATATCATCAATGAACACCACAACGAACTTATCCAGGTATTCATGAAACACACGGTTCATCATGTCCATGAAAGCAGCAGGAGCATTTGTCAAACCAAACGGCATCACAAGGAACTCATAATGCCCATACCTTGTCCTGAAAGCTGTCTTAGGCACATCCACATCCTTCACCTTCAACTGGTAATACCCTGACCTCAAGTCAATCTTAGAGAACACAGCAGCTCCCCGAAATTGATCAAAGAGATCATCAATCCTCGGCAAAGGATACCGATTCTTGATAGTCAACTTGTTCAGCTGACGGTAATCAATGCACATCCTCATAGTGCCATCTTTCTTCTTCACAAACAAGACCGGTGCTCCCCAAGGTGACACACTCGGCCGGATGAAACCACGATCAAGCAGCTCTTGCAACTGCGTCTTCAGCTCCTTCAGCTCCTTAGGTGCCATTCTATAGGGAGTAATGGACACAGGAGTTGTATTCTCATACAGCTCAATTCCAAACTCCACCTCGCGATTAGGAGGTAAACCAGGCAACTCCTCAGGAAAAACACCAGGAAACTCCTTCACAACTCTGATATCTTGCACCCTCAACTCCTTAGAACTAGGATTCATCACAAAAGCTAGATAAGCTTCACAACCTTGCCTCAGCATCCTACTCGCCTCCAAGGTAGAAACAACATTGGCAAGAAACTTCACATTCTCACCAACCACAACAACTTCATAATCATCCGCAAGCTTAAGCGAAACACGCTTATTCTCACAATCTACAACATCACGATGCTCAGCAAGCCAATCCATACCAAGGATTACATCAAAACCATAAAAGGGCAACTCCATAAGATCAACATGAAAAACATGTTCTTGAACAACCAAGGGACACCTTCTATAAAGCTTTCGAGTCACAACAGTTTCACCAAAAGAACTAGTGACGCGAACACCAACATCCAAAGACTCAACAGGCAAACCAAGCAATTCAGCATGCTCACGCAAAATGTATGAATGCGTAGATCCAGAATCAATCAAAGAAAGCAATGACAAGGATTGCAAAGTAAAGGTACCTACAATCACATCTGCATCATTCCTCCCTTCACGCTGAGCATACACCCTCGCTTGGCCTCCACCTTCAGGCTGAATAGCCACAACATGGGCTACTCCACGACCACCTTCCTCGCGCCTCTGGAAATTACCACGGCCGCGCCCACGACCTCTCTGTGGTGCAGCAACAGCAGGAGCACGCATCTGATCACCAGCCAACCTCGGACAATCTCGCCTCAAGTGGTCTGCAGAACCACAATTCCAGCATCCATAACCAGCTGCCGCAACAGGAGCTTGCACCTCCCTCACAGCACGAGGACAGTCACGCTTCAAGTGACCACGTGAACCACAGATCCAACAAGCACTAGGGTCAGCTCTAGCATTGCCCCCTCTAGCAGGTGCACCACCACCTCTCTTAGCTGAGGACTGATACCTCTTATCACGTCCCCTCTTGTTCCGTCCACCTCCGGAACTATACTCAGCAGCTCTCTTACCAGAACTTGCTCCAGCACCTTTCGCAGACAAACCCAAGTTCATCTCTATATCCTTGGCTCGGCCCACTAATACATCAAAATCATCATACTCAGTGGCCAGCACATACATCTTCACCTCCGTTACAAGACCATAACGAAACCTTTCGCACCTCTCCCGTTCATCAGGAATAAGCTCAGGTGCATACTGACTGAGTCGCACAAACTGCACCTCATACTCAGCCACTGTCATACTCCCCTGGGTAAGAGTCATGAACTCACGTTTCTTCTCATCAAGATAACTCACACCAAGATATCTCCGCTTGAACACATTCTGAAAGAATGTCAAAGTCACATCAGCTTCAGCCATCCCAGAGATTGTGGTCGTCCACCATGTATATGCATCATTCTGAAGCAAGGATAACACACAACCCAACTTTTGCACATCCATGCAACTCATCTGTCCCAAGATTCGCTTGGTACTCTCTAGCCAAGCTTCCGAACTCTCAGCAGACATACCCCTGAACTCAGTCCCACCAAGACTGCGCAGACGCTCCAAAGGTAGTCTAACACCAGCATCTCCCTGATGCCCAGCTCCTTGAGCTCCAGCTACTGCTGCTCGAAAAGCACCCGCAATAGCTTGTACTAACATAGACATATCAGGCATAGCTTGCCCCTGACCAACCTCTGGTCCTGCAGCCCCAGCACCAGCTGCTGCAGCTTCAGCTCTCCCTCCCTCAGCACCACCACCACCAGGTGGAGGAGGAGGTAACACTGCACTACCCGTGTTCTCTTCATTTTCATTCCCATTCTGAGCCGCAGCTCGCACATTACCTCGTAACTCTCTACGTGGTGCCATACTTTTACCATGCAATAACAATACAAATAAAACAAAGTCAGGCCCAGCAAGGTAAGCAATCCAAGTATTCAAGCTCAATTTTATTCAAAATCAGCATCATTTCTTTAGCTTTTATTTGGCAATGGGTACCCACATCATGCTACATCACAGCATACAACTCAATTGCATCCAAATCACAAGCCACTAAACATGCTTCTAATCAACAAGCATACAAGGCAAACATACTTCAATCATGCACACAAACATTCCCAATTACTCGAGAACTCAGCTCTGATACCACCAAATGTAACCCCCTTAACCCGGCCTAGACGGTTGACCCGAATTAAGAAAGTCACACGGGGAAAACCAAAGTCAACCCGAAAGTCAACCTTGATTAACGACCCTTTTTTTCTTTTTAATCTTGTCTAGATGCACATTAACCCTAATTGTGATCACACAAACATCATACTCAAAGATCACAAACATCAGAGATAAAACAGGGACCCAATTGAACAAATTACAACTATAGGGACCAAATTGTAATTTCTGATAAATATGAGGACTTAACCCAAATTAAAGTTACCAGCTTATAATTAATCAGGTTTCATGCGTCACTGTGAAATTTCAGCTCAAAAGGACATCCCAAACTCATACAATTGCACAAACAAGATTCAGGACCAAAATGCAAACATTACAAAACATTTAACCGCCAATGTCAGCCCCCAACGGTCACCCGTTCCGGAACAGGCAGAGCCCGTTTCGAAACACGGGCCGTTCCGCAACGCGTACCGCAACGGGGTCTGGCAGTAGCCAAACCGTTTCGGAACGGTCCCTCCCGTTTCGGACGCCTGGGCTTGTTTAAGGCACCTGTTCCGAAACGGGTGATACTGTTCCGAAACGCCCTGCACAGATTGCTCCAAAATGCATCCTTAAACATGCAATTAAACATCCAGTCATGCTCCAAATGCTACCAAACTTTACCAGCATGCAATTCAACATATATAGGACATACTTGCATCAACAATTCATCAAAACAACATCATATGCAAAAAGCCCCAATTCTATAGGCATGCTTCCTACACAAGCAAACCATTTAAGCATAAACTTCCAATTCAAGCATATAAAGGCCAAACACTAAACCAGCATTCTCATCAATCATTCAACATACTTAGGGAGTTCAAAACCTCTCCCAAACATACACATTGGTCCCCCATTGCCAAATTACCAAAAGCTAAAAGTGTACTTAAGAAACCTTCCATACATTGAGCTTTACTTTCACTTGATTGCTTGACCTTCTTGCTGACCTCAAGGTACTCTAATGTTCTGCATTATTGAATTAAGAAAACGAAAGAGAGCGTAAGCAAAAGCTTAGTGAGGAATGCTCATAAAACCATTCAATAATGCACTTATAAAACATTTATAAATCATGCTTCAATTCAACATTTGCAAATGCTCAAAAGCATACTTAAAACAAGCATCTCATGCTTCATATCATAACATGTCATATTGGCCACAAGTGATAAGTTCCATTTCTTTAAAAAAAACAAGTTCATCAACTTTCACCCCAAGGACTTTTAAACACCTTGGCCCCAAGGACTTTTAAACACCTTGGCCCATGGACTTTTAAACACCATGGAAGAGGACCACACAAGGACTTTTAACCACCTTTGTGTCCATATCAAGTATCACCCCAAGGACTTTTAAACACCTTGGCCCCAAGGACTTTTAAACACCTTGGCCCCATGGACTTTTAAACACCATGGAAAGGATCACACAAGGACTTTTAACCACCTTTGTGTCCATAGCAAGAACCATCCAAGGACTTTTAACCACCTTGATGTTCTTAAGTAAACAAGGCTCACTCAAGGACTTTTAACCACCTTAGTGACCTTAACCTTTTCAAAACATCACTTGCCAATATACATCATTAACATCAATTTATTCACTGTTTTAAAGCATTAAACCAAGCCATATACATCATGCATTTAAAAGCATCAAACCACATTTTATCAATGTACAAAAACAAGGAACTCTTACCTTGAGCTTCCTTCAACATATGGCTTATAAAAACAGCAAATACCATGCTAAATCATGCTTTCAAAACAGTATTTAAATCATGCAATAAACCACATTGCATCACAACAAAGTCATGGCCACCACTAGAGAGTACTTTCCGAAAACTTACACTTGAGCTTAGCAAAGTTGTTTAGACTTAAACTAAGCTCCCAAGACATTGGTTTCAAAGCCGAAAACCCAATTTCACTCACCGATTCCACTTCGCCTCAAGCCAAAGCACCAATTCAAGCTTCCGGATCAACAACTCTTGGATCCAAAGATGCCTCCCATGTTTTAACACATCAAAGCAGAGGATTAATGCATCATCATGCATTAATTGCTTCAATGAAAGCACCTAAACTCGCTGCTCCCATCCACACTCCATTTTCGGCTACCAAACACAACCGAAAATGCATCCAAACCTCTTCTCAACAAAGCCCAGCCATAAACCATCAAAACCTAACATCCTTTAACATCATATAACATCTAAAAAGAGCCTATAAACATCCTTATACCTCCAGCAACATCAGATCCACAAGATCACCTCAAAAGCATACAAGAAACACAAGCTAAACTTAGGAAACTCAACCTATCCGGGATTGCATTAATCAAAACTCAATTCCTTATCAATTTAGTGTCCAATTAACATCAAAAACACATCTCAAATCACAGATTAATCAGATCAAACGAAAATCATCAAAAATCACCAAATCTTGCATTATAAGCCAAGATCCAATTCACATCTTAAAAGCCTTTAATAAAACATCAATTAAGGATTGAAAACTTAGGAATTTCAGTAAAGAACTGATAGTTTAGAGGAGAAGGACGTTCTTACCTCCAAACTTGAGTTTCTCCTCTTTAGAGCCAAAAAGCTTGAAAATCCAAATAGCAAATTGCAAGGTTTTGTTGTAGAGATGATTAGGAATCCAAAGAGAATTGAAAAGATAGATTTGAGTGACAAAATCAGAAAGAAATCTCTGGAGAGAAAGTGTTTGGGTTGAGAGAAAATGAGAGAAAAGGAAAATTGAAAGAAAATGGAAAGTTGGTTACAAAATGGTAAAATGATTTCCCTCCACTTTTCTTAAGCTTTAAAATCAGAATTATTCATTAAACTATCTTAGAAAAATCTGGAGAAACTACTTTTGGAATAATAGCTCCTTAAAGATTCAAAGTTTCAACCCTTTCTAAAACAGTCACCAAACTTTCGAAAATTACATTTTGGTCACTAGCCAATATGTCACCCTTCCAAAACTCATTTTCCAAAATTGATTTCACAGTTCACTTAATTATATTAAAAGATGATTTTAGAACATTTTTCCATATTTTTAATGCAACCCGAACTAGGCTTTCCTAATTTCACCCTTTTAGATTCGAACAGCACTTTGACCAAACCGGTCAACGCCCAAAACTACGAGGCCCAAAACCGGGGCGTTACATTACAAGTAAGAAACTTGTAATGAACTAAGAAGGAAGCTTTACAAAGTATGCTTTACAAGAAGGCTTAAGTGGCTAAATGCTTGAGTGATTACAAAATGAGGGGGTGGCCCTATTTATAGGCTCCCACCTCCCTAATGGACGGCTAGGATCGTTTTGATCCAACGGTCACGGATTTGCCTCCCAAAATATCTAGCTTAGATCTACATCTTTCTAGATTATTCTACATGTATCTATACATGTTTATACACATCTACATCTATCCAAAATGTTCTAGAGAGCTCCAGGGTCTTCCGGAGTTGTCCCGAACTTTCCCGAGCCTTCCCGAGCTCTCTCGGGTCTTCTAGGTTCTCCCGGGTGTGTCTAGACTTGGAGAGAATGTCCCGGATCCTTCTAGAACGCTATGGACCCTTCAAGACAAGTGTTGGCCGTCCTAGATTCTTCTAGTGCCCTCCTTGGTGCTAGTTTGCTTCAAAAGTGCCCAAGGGGTGGCAAGAACCTCGGTTTGGATTTTAGGGAAAAATGGCGGGGTGTGACATTAGGGACCACATATGTAGTGGGTTTCCTTTGATCATTGTAACAAACCAATGTTCCCATTAATGCAAGTCGTTTAACGAGGATATTTGCTAAACTCATTGTTGCTCTTTGCATTCATAATAGCATTATTTTGTGACAAATTTATTTTTGTTTTCTTGCTTCATTCTCTTTGTGCATATTCATAGTACTCTTTGCATATGAAATGTTGATTCGAGAACAATTCAAAATTTAAGACTTCTATAACGGGAGAAAGAGTCTGAATGACGAGTTAAAGAATCTTGAAGTTCAAGATTGATCAAAAGATGAACAGGGCCAACCCAGTTATTGGCGGAGAAGGAACTCAAGCTTCAGTCATACCCTACATAGAAGCTCTTACTCTTTACTTGTTGTAACATAACTTGATATTCTTTCTGAAAATTCGCTTAATGAGAATATTCGTTGAATCAGTGCACCTTAGCATTCAATTATACCCTTTGATTGATTACCTTTAATCATATGTTGTACATACGACACATTGCATTCATAAAATTAATGTTCAATGCATCTTTGCATTCAATTATACATTTTGATTGATTACCTTTAATCATATGTTTCCATTGTATATACGACACATTCATTCATTCATAAAACAAATAAAAGTAATGTCCATCAAATCAATGCATCTTTGCATTCAATTGTACATATATGTTCGATTACCTTTAATCATCTATCCTTGTTGTGCATACAACACATTACATGCATGAACAAATTTAATGGACGGGGGTTCTTGATAGCATCCTTGGCCATCAAAGATGATGCACTCGCTTTTTACCCGACACCAAAAAGAAGAAAATGGGGGAAAGTTTTGCTAAGTCAGAGGCCGATTTGAGAGGTCAGATGGAAAGAACTCAGCAAAAATTAAGGGACACCATCATCAAGTCCCAACAAGATATAATATCCCAACTACTACAGTATGGTCTAGGAGGAAAGAATGTTGTTGAGAATCTTGCTCAAGGTTCAGGAGACCGTTCAGAAACCCCAATCTTTAAGAATCCTCTTGTTATCATTCCCTCGTCCAACCCACACCAAGGGACATCTTCTGCTCGTCAGGACAGAGCATTTGCTTAAAGCTCAATCTAGCATGACATGCGAAGGCAACCCTTAGGGTTTTGGTTCTCGGTTTTCTTTCTTTAGAATTAGTGTGTTTAATTCTTGCATGTTGCATCTTCTCTTGAAGTAATACATGGAACCAACATTTCTATCATTTGCCCGAAGATAGCAATGATCTTTTTAGGGGCACTTGTTATGTTTGCGAATTTTCTTTCTAATGAAAATGCATTTTTCTTAACATACAATGACCTTGAAATCATATATATGTATATCCCTCCTTACCTTCATAGGTCCTCGGATATCACATGCATGATGTGGCATTGATTCTAATGAAAGAGATCGATCGAATGTTGTGATAACGATAAAGCCTGATTTCCCGCTTCGTCCGCTCTGGTCGGTAAAACGAGAGAAGCAAGATTACTATTCCTTCGATGATGTTCGATGATAAGAAAATCTCCTAGGAAAGCCCAAAAAGAGTTGCTTGAATGTGCCTGAAGAAAAGAAAAAAAGAAGAAGAAGAAGAAGAAGAAGAAGAAGAAGAGAAAAAATAGAGTATTTCAAAATAAAATGTTTTTAACTTCAGATCCTGGTAATAAGCATTAACAAAAAGCACTCCAATTTTTGAAACCTGGTAATAGGAATTTTCGGATATGAGTGTGGAATTTTAGGGGCACTCCGCTGAAGCCCGAAACTCTTCGTTTCATGAGTGATGGTAATATTTTCAAATCATGACTACGCCGAGTAACTTGGGATATCGTTGTATGCTCCAACTTTATTCTCAAGCCAAAGGACTGTGACGAGTTGAATTCCCCTAAGAAAAAGAAATGAAAGAACAAATTAAATAAGTCCCGGAAAGGAATCCTTGAGGACACTGACACAAAATCAATGGTAATTATAAGCACACATGTTTCACAGGCTAAACAAAAGTTGAAAGTTTAAACATACATATGAGTGGAGAAACATGATGAGAACTAGAAAGAATAGTAATCGAGCTGATCAAGCAAGTACCATAATCATAAATATGAACCGGGCGATCTAGGAGGAGTTTCACAACTTTAGATATCGCCATAACATTCAAAGTCTTCATAGACACAAGCTATGCTTGAAGTGGTCATCGGACAGTTGAATCTAAGGCACTCTTGCATTTGATATCTGGGGCAACATATTCTGTTTTTCTTTTAATTAGAATTTTGGCTCCAAGGTTCTGTATGTTAATCTGAAATTCCATTCTTCATTAGAATGACGACCAGCGAATTGATATGTTTTAAAAAAAGAAACTTCCTTGATAAATGCATCGCCGGTAGTGAGGACCAAAATTGAGGGGCACTACATGATGTGGGATGATGAAGGACCTTTGAAGTTCTGGGGCATCATTGTACGTGGGACAACATGGGCTTTTGCACATACGATTTCGAATCAAAATAGATGAGAGATGGCATACGGCTTGAAAGTGATTCGTTAATCATTACAACTAGGGTCATTGAACTCGGGGAACGAGCAACACGGGTTGAGGGCAAATTTTGTCAGGACATGTGACTAATGAGTAGTAGTAGTCCCAAGATGATGACCACCGACCCTAGAAAAACGAAGACAAACTAAATTTATGCATCTTTGCATTTTCATGAAACATACACATGCATCATTAATAGTTAGACATCCCTATGTTAGGAGCATGCTAACTCATACCATCATAGCACTTTGTTTATTTCGAACATGTAGTTAAAGATTGATAAAGGGGTGGAACTACGACCTCACGGGAGAAGAAATAGATCTCATAAGAACCAAGAGTCCTTTGACTGGTATTAAGATTTCTAATCCCCGATGATGTTTTCCTTAAAACTTAAATTTCTCAATTTTATCCTTCCTAAAAGATGTGTTTTTCTTAAAATTCAGATTTCTCAATGTTGTCTTCCTTAAAGATATTTTCTTAAAATTCAAATTTCTCAATTTTATTCCTTCCTGGAGGATGTTTTTCTCAAAACTCAATTTCTCAATTGCATTCCTTCATGAAGGATGTTTTTCTCAAAACTCAATTTCTCAATTTTATTCCTTCCTAAAGGATGTTTTTCTTAAAACTCAATTTCTCAATTTTATTCCTTCCAAAAGGACATTTTGCTCAAAATTCAAATTCCTCAATTTTATTCCATCCAAAAGGATATTTTTCTCAAAACTCAATTCCTCAACTTTATTCCTTTCAAAATGACATTTTTCTCAAAAATCCAAATTCCTCAATTTTGTCCTTTCTAAAAGGACGTTTTCCTCAAAATTCAAAATTCTCAATTTTATCCCCTTTAGAATGTTTTTTTTAAATTTAGGTTCTCTGTTTTTTTAATAAGAAAAAAGGAAAGAAAAAGAGAAGAGAGAAAGAGAAAAGACGAAAAAAGAGAAAGGAAAAAAGAAGAAAAGAAAAAAAAGAAAAAGAGAAGAGAGAAAGAGAAAAGAAAAGAAAATGAAGAAGAAAAAGAAAAAGAAAAAGAAAAAGAAAAAGAAAAAAGAGAAAGAGAAAGAGACAGAGACAGAGAAGAAAGGAAAAAGGAAAAAGGAAAGAATGAGAGAAAAGAAAAAGAACGAGAGGAAAGAAGAAGAGAGAAAAAGGAAGGAAGCAAGAGAGAGAGATAAAAAAAAGGGAAAGAGAAAAAGAACAAAAAAGAAAAGGGGAGAAGAAAAAGAAGAAGAAGAAAGCAAGAAAAGGAGCTAACCTCGACAAGATTAAAGAGCTCCTAATGAGAAGAGCTCGATTGACAAAGGCCAAAGAGCTTGCAGCGAGAAGTGCTCGCTCAAAAAAGAAGTAAGAACTCATAGAGAGAAGAATTTGTCATTCTTTCAAGGATTTCAGGCGAAGGATTTCAAACTTGCCACATCAGGATTTCAGAGCAAAGAAGACAGATAATCAAGGCTCGAGGATTTTAGGCGAGGGATTTCAAACTTGCCACATCACGATTTTAGAGCAAATGAGGCAGATACTCATAGCTCAAGATTTCGGGCGAAGGATTTCAGACTCGCAACATCAGATTTTCCGAGAAAAAGAGGCAGATACTCATAGCTCAAGACTTAAGATGAATAATTTCAGACTCACCATAATCAAGACTTCCGAGCAAAAGAGACAGATACTCGTAGCTCAAGATTTCAAGTGAAGGTTTCGAATTCGTCGTATCTGACTTTTCGAGCAATTGAGGCAGGTACTCATAGCTCAAGGTGAAGAATTTCAGACTCACCATAATCAGGACTTTCGAGAAAAAGAGACAGATACTCATAGCTCAACGCGAAGACTTCAAATTCGCCGTGCCAAGTTTTCAGAGCGAAGGAGACAGATACTCAAAGCTCAGGGATTTTAGACGAAGAATTTCAGACTCGTCACGTCAGGATTTCAAAGCGAAGAAGGCAGATACCCAAAGCTTAAAGACTTCAGGCGAAAGATTTCAAACTCGCCGCAACAGGATTTAAGAGCAGAAGAGCTCAAGGATTTCCATGCAGGAAAATCGAAAGGCCTACTCAGTTTGTTTTTGCCGTTTTGGGAAAGCAATTTGTTTCGGTTTGTTCTCTGCCGCTTCAGAGGAATGAATCAAATGTTATCTGATTCGTCCCTTGCTGTTCCGAAAGGACATGCCAATGTCACCCACTTTGTTTCTACCGCGAAACATGGAAGTTGGACAAAATTACTGCTTATGGTCTTTGCTTTGTTCTTGTTCCACAAGGATAACAAGGATAAACAAAGAGAGGTAATTGTAATCACTAATTTTGTCCGAGATGTTAACCCATTTTTACTATTTTGTTAATCTACGTAATAAAGGGCTTTATATCTATTTAATACCATATATGTATGTAATATTATTATTATGTTATTATCCGGTAAAAATAAAAAACACCTAAATACCATGAGTGTATTATTTTTTTTACGATATATTGTAAATATTACCATTATATGCCACCCGTTATTATTATTATTATTATTATTATTATGAATTATTATTATTATTATTATTATTATTATTATTATTATTATTATTATTATTATTATTATTATTATTATTATTATTATTATTATTATTATTATCTTGAAACGAATCTGGAAATACAAAATAATAATAATAATAATAATATAAATATATTACAAATAAGAATAAGCCCAAGTTTATATCAAAGAGTCGATTATGCATTAAAAACCCAAAAAATATTGCATATTAATATAAGTATACACGGCCCGACAAGGCCCAAATTCAATTAAATTTCTAAACTCTAATCTGGTGACTTGTTTTTGCAGCCGCCACATGCCAACCATTAGATCTAAATCTGATCCTACGGCCACGATGCAACCAAGAAGGCCCTTTCAGTTTACCACGCGCCCTGCGTGAAGTTCACGCGCGCCTCCTCAGATTCCTTGTGATTGTCCAGATCTTCACCACATCGATCGGAGGGATCACCGTCGGCCACGTCGGTGCACGGCCATTCGAAGCTCTCTCTAGTCCCATCTCTCCAGCAACAACGCATGCATCCACAAAAATAGAAAATCAAACCGTGCCAAAAACGGCAGATGAATCACGACAAAAGGACAAAGGAAATCACAGCCAATAGGAGATTTTAGTTCTTTTCTTATTTTTTTGTAAAAATGAAAATTCGGCTATAAGAACCGAAAGAAAACACTATTATAAAATGAGAGATTCACAATCAATAAAAAAAAATTTGAGAATTTCTTGCCTTTTTTTACCACTAAGACAAAGAAGAGATTGAAATTGAGCTTACCTTCGGTTTTCAGTAGTTTTTCGACGATCGGAGGTTCTAACCACGAATCTCAACGGTGAGTGTGCAGCCCACGACGAGGGAAGCATCATACCTCGGTTTCGCGACGATCCAACGGAGAACGGAGGAGATCTGACGAAGAAAACGCCTCTCGAACCAAGTCTTGTTTCAAAGGCTTGGAGGCTCGTTTCTAGAAAATCTAAACCGTTGGGAAGGAAGAGGAGGTCAAGAGCTTCGGTTTGGCGGTTTTTGGTTCACCGGGAAGCTTGCGGGCCAGCGGCAGCGAGTGGGGGAGATATCGACGGCTAGGGCTTGTTAGAGAAAAGAAGTTTTTTTTCATTGATGAGGGGTAAAATGAGTTTAACACAAAAAATAGAAAATAAACCCATTATCAATCGACCCGCGTTGCAGATGCTTGACCCGCCATAGATCCAGGCGGTTATCCGCTCCAATAGCCTCCTATAACGGTCTGCAACCCAAATTTATTGGGCTTGGTACCTTCTGAACTTTAGTTACATATTATATACATATATATACTAATATACTATGAAGTATGTTATTATATATCGTATGCATATATATTACATATAGTGTTCTTTTTTATATATTACATATAATGTTCTTTTTTATATATTAGTACGTGTGCATGTTATATTATTTATGTTTTATGTGTTATAGTATTTGTATGTATTATGTATATTATTATATAGTATGTCACGTGCTATATATATATATATATATACCATGTTTATATTTATATGTTACATCCGTTTTTATTTTAGCTTTATATGTTATATATACATTATGTTTGTATATTCTTTGCTTTTATTTATGCCTTTGTGTATGTTCGTTCATATTTGTTTCTTATTAGTATTTGATGTGATATGCATTTAATTGTCATTCATATGACCTTTAATATTTTGACATGGTAATTAATTAAAATCTTAAAAAGGAGGTATCTATTAATTTTGATATTTGCATCGTAACAGTCCTGCTTTAATGGATGTTGGCCAAATATTCGAATTAATTCTCACCGTCTGAAGGTAAACCTTAATTTAAAATTGACAACATCATGACATCATATATAAATGTTTATATCATGCATAAAGGTGACGTACGAAAGTTGAACCATAAACTAACACGGCAGTCAGACTTATATGATGTGAGTTTAGTCTATGGTACGGTGTACCGTCATCTTTTTTAATTAAATACTCAATTAATTCTAAAGCCACGATTTGATAAAACCCGTATTATTTAAGTCAAATTTTCACTTAAGAACATCTAATTAAATTCGCTTTAAATCTTAAATAATTTCTATCGATTAAAGGCAACAAGTAATTTGGTACCAATTTCCGAGCGTGATGTGGGTACTAACCCTTCCCCACACGTAACCAACTCCTGAACCCTTTTTAAATTGAATCTCTGGTTTTTTGGTGTCCGGCCTACCTTAGTGGCCGGTGGCGACTCCAAATTTTCTACAGTTTTCTAAAATACGAATTTTTAAAAGAAAATCCCCTTTTAACAAATATCTTTCAAAAAGAGGGACACCTCAAAGTTTTTCAAAAAAACGTTATTACATCTAGGATATCCTCAATTTTTCCTTCTGGTTAGACATAAGTCTTGTCGGCCAACTGAAGCATCACTGTTGTTGGGCGGGCATCTTCTATTCCTAGTTTCTGGAAGATAGATTTGGGCATTAAATTTATGCTCGCCCCTAGGTGCACAATGCTCTTACATAGTTGTTGTTGCCTAATTTGCAAGGGATTATAAAGCTGCCTGGATCTTTCTGTTTGGTCGGTTCTTTATTGTGCAGCATAGCCATACATCCTTCCGTTACCGCCACCGTTTCAAATTCCCTGATCCTCATTCTCTTAGATACCATATCTTTCAAAACTTGGCATAGTTGGGCATTTGTTAAATCAACTCTATTAGTGGAAGATTGATCTTTACTTGTTTTAGCACATCCAGGAACCTTTTATATTGTATCTCTTGCATTTGTTTCTTTAATCTCTGGGGAAATGGAGGTGGTGGTACAGGGTTGGTAGTTCTGTTTTTGTTGGGCATCCTATTCTGAGTAGCTGTTTCGGGTTATGTCTGTTCATTCCTGGTGTCGTTTGCTGATTCTTGCTCTGGTGCAGCCGCGGCAGAATGTTCGGTATGTAGGATTGGTTCGGCAACTGTTGTTTCTCTTGCAGCAGGCATGAATGGGTCCTGTAGTGTTATCCTGCTTCGGGTTGTTACAGCCTTACACTGTTCAAGAGCTTTTCCTTTTGCTGACTCGGTGTCACTAGGTAAGCCACCCATTGGCCTAGTGTTGATGATCTGGGCAAATTTCCCCAACTGCGTTTCCAGATTCTTTAAAAGTGCCTCTTGGTTGTTCATCCTTTTTTCAGTCTTGTACATGAAAGATTCAGTTTTATACATGAATTTAGTTGTGTTAAAAATAAAGTCTTTGGTATAGGACATGAAACTATACAGAGTAGGTTCTAAGGAAGAAGTGTTTGTATCATGTTGTTGTGGCAGGTTCTGTTGATGGTCCCCTCGTTGCTGTGATGGGTTCGCAACAGCTCTAGGGTTTCTCCATGAGTACTTAGGATTGTTCTTCTATCCTAGATTGTAGTTATGCTGCACAGGTCTGCTAGTCCTTTCATATCCTCCCATATAATTAGCAGATTCGAAACAGTCGGTGGAATCATGGTTACCACCACATTCTTCACAGAATGGCTCAACCACTTTTACTTCATGGATCTTCCCAGGGGATTGCACCAGCTTGATCACCAGCTCTGTCAGAGTGTCGAGGCGGGCACTTACGGAATCTGAGGCTTCTACCTCATTGGCTATTGTTGGCCGCCTTGTGCCGCCTCGGCGAGCTGTCGGGTACTTGTAATCGTTTTTAGCGGCTATGTTCAGCAGCCGCAGTGCTTCCTCTGGAGGTCTGTCTAGGATGATCCCATTGACCAAGGCATATATCATCATCCGAGTTGGGTAGTTAACCCTATTGTAGAATATGGATACCTGAGTCCAAGCCGGTATACCATGTAGCGGGTAGTTATTCAGCATTTGTTGGTATCACTCCCATGCCTCGTACATCGGCTCGTCATCCCCTTGTCTAAAGGTTGTGATCTCATTCCGCAGCCTATCAATGACATTGGACGGGCTGAATCGGTCTAGAAAGTCCTTGCAGAGCTCCGCCCATGATTTGAAAGATCCGGCTGGCTGGATATTCAACCACTTTTTTGCCCTATCCCTCAATGAATAGGGAAATAGCCTCAGTCGTAGTACGTCCTAGTGAACCCCATGTATCTTAAATGCTCGACAAATGTCCAGGAATCCTCGTAAATGATGTCGAGCATCTTCTGTGGCAGTCCCTCCGAAGTGCCCTAGTGTGATTATCAAGTTGAACATGACGGGCTTCAGTTCAAAATGGTCTGCCCCTATCTCTGGTTCAGTCACTATTGGCTCAAACCTTTGGAAATCATGTTCAGGTAGTCTCTAGTTATCTGCACTTGGGGTGGATCAGGGGGATCTTGCCTCTACTGTTCTTGTGGTCTTCTGGGCGGCAAGTCATGCTGCCCGCCCTTGCCATTGATGCCGTCAATTGGGGGATCCTCGTTTACCATGGTCTATTCCTTTGCTTTGCCCTTGTCTCCTTTGTTCTTTAGAATTTTCATGAGCTCCCTTTTAATCCTTCTCGTTTCACGCTCGAGATCGTCGTAAATAATAAGGTTTCCCTTAGGGTTGGCCCTGGTCATGCACTTGCAAAGGACACGGTAAAATAATTTTTTTTTAAATAAAAATAAAATAAAAGGTAAATAAAGAGTGCATAAATTGAAAAACGAAATTCGTTGTTACCAATCCCCGGCAACGGTGCCAAAAACTTGTAGGGCGTGTATGTGTTCCCTTTCAGTGAGAGCGCAAGTGCACACTCCTGCCAAGTTATAGTATAAAAGATGTCGAATCCCACGAGGATTGGACAACTTGTTTCGTCTCGAAGTTCCTGCACAAGGGTAAAATAAAACACAGGTGAATTGTTTGGTTTGGGTGAAACATAAATAAAAACACAAGTAATAGAATAGGTGAATCAGGTTGATAGAGCATGCAGGGTTATACTGCCACTTAGTGTGAAAACTGCATTATAATAGGTATGAGTTATCCTTTGCTGCCACGATATGTTGCCTCAGCGGGTATGGCGGGTGGCAAACTACGACCTTGTCTCGCGGCCACAGCAGGTCACTACCACTACAGGGGTGTCCTGTGTCGGTGGGTGGAACGGAAAGAAGTCTTGGCGGCAATTCTGGCAGATACTCCAAGTTCGGCAGGATAGTCGACAATGATCCCTCATATTTCTAGGTTAGGATGCTCGAGATGCTAACTTGAGAACTAGTGTGGAACCAAATTAGTCAACTCGGTTGGTGATCCCTTTTAGCCGCTGAAACTTGTGGACTAGTGTGGAACCAAGTTAGTCACGCCTCAGCACGTTGTGACTGTACTTAACCCTTTTGTGAGCCTTGTACTTTCATGTCCGACAAATGGATTCTCTCAAACGAATGGTGTAGAAAGATTGAAAGAATAAAGAACAATGGATTAAGTAAACTAGGAATATTTTATTGAAGAAATAACTCAAAACCTTAAAACAACTGTTTCTCACTAGTTACAACATAACTCTAACCCAAACAGAATTTAGAACATGGTGGCAGTGAAGAACACAAGAAAGTCTATAGAAAACCTAGGATGATTTAAACTAGAAGTACAATGGGTATTTATAGACTCAACAATAGGTTAAGTCCACCTTAAAGTAGAAGTCCTCAAAAGTAGTTTTCCATCTTTAATATGGCTTTAAATGCCAACTTCTTTGCTTGGTGTAACACCCCAAAAATTACGCCCAAATTGTAAACCCTAGATTCGAAAAATCCCTAATTTAGAAACATAATTTCAAAATCCCTAATTTTTAAAACCCTAATTTTCTATGATGGACTAAATATGAATTTTTATTAAACTTGAAAGTTAATATAAAATGTTTTGAAAGTTTAAGGACTGATTCCGTAAATAACCCTTTTATCAAATTGAATTTCAATTCAATTGGTTTCTACCGTACGTTTATTATTATTATTATTATTGTTGTTGTTGTTGTTGTTGTTGTTGTTGTTGTTGTTCTTTAATTTTAAATGGAATTCTAATCCATTCGTCTTCTTTTAATTATTTTATTTATTTTTATTCTTTTCTATCCTATATTACTTTCATTATTTTACTTAAATTAGGTTTACTCTCCCTATATATACACACTCATAGTTCAAATAAGATCACCCCAAGAACCCTACTTTTTTATATAGTTTCATGCCGCCAAAATCCCTTATTGATTTGTTAAATTCCTATGTAATAATCTCCACCGCTCTATACCCCTTCTTGTTCGTTAATCCCTTCAACACCATGTTTAGTCCGATATTGATACAGTTGGATCCAATACTTCTGATCATGGAAAATCACATCATTCTATAGGTTGAGTATAGCTTGGCTAAGGTGTGTTTTCTTCCGGTACTATAATTAAATTATATACTATTTTTCTATGTGTTGGTGTTTTACCTCTTTGTGATTATTTATATGTATTATGGTTTGTATGGTTGACATCATATGCATACGATTTCAGAATGTGTTTTGATTATGATTTATGGAAATTTAATTTATGAAACATCGAATTTACAGAAGTGTGATTTATGGATTTATGGACTATGATTTATGAATTATGTTTATGGAATATCGGATTTATGGAATTGGTTTTGAATTTTAAACATCATATGTGTATGAGCATGGGTTGGGATTTGTAAGGAGGAAGTTCAGTGGTTTCACCCTTCGGGCTGAATTCCACTTCGGATTGGCGGACGTAGGGAGGAGGTTATGGGAACCTTCCTCATTTTTGGTGGACGTAGTTGGGTGCATTGCATTATGCTTGTGATATTGTATCATGTTTTAAAGAATTTTAAGAAAATATTACTATGTTTTTATGACTATGATTTTCTTGCACTTTAGAGACACACTAAGCTCTTTAGCTTACTCCCCCATAGTTTCTTCTTATAGATATCTCTGGACTTTAGGCGCGTGGTTCTTGGAGGATCTCACCCTTTTTAATTCGGATATTTTACTATTTAGTTTGAAATTATTTTTGGTTATTCAAATTATTATTTATAACTTTGATACATCGATGTACTTTCATACTTTTGGACTATTTATGTTTTTCGGATGGTTTTAACATTCTTTTATTATGATTTGATTTCATAGATTTTATTTAAACATTCGAATATTTATTATGATATTTATTATTTATTACTAAATTTATGTTATTTTATTTTAAATTAAAGTATAACTTTTAAAAATTCGTTTTCTTGAGGGTAAAGTTTTCAAACGTGACTTCTTAAATTCGGCTATTTCTTCTAGGCCGGGTTTAGGGGGTTACACTTGGAATATGGACTCTACCTCGTTTCCCTTAGTCCGCAAGTAAGCTTGAGAATTTTGCTTCGGCAGCCCTAGCTGCAGCTACAGACATCGAAAAATCATATGAACGCCGGTGATAGATTCATGAGTTTTTGCTCTACAAATCGCGCTCCAGTTCTCCCAACTCCCATAGTCAGCTGCCGAGGGCAGCAAGGTCGGCGGCAACTCTACTCGGCAAGTGCTCGGCAGCAACTTGTCTCAGCTAGAACTGCTTCAGTACAGCTCCTAGGTTTGCTCGTCAGCATTGAGTCCTCTGCTTCTCGGTTCCCTCATTTAGTTGTTAGTACCTACATACAAGAATACACTAAAACAGTATCTCTTGTTCACCAAATAAATGATAAGTTATAAGAGTAAGATAGAACAATGAAATACTGTAAAATGCTATGCGTGGACCTACTTAGGCCTAATATGTGCTTAAAAACAACAATAATAAGAGTTAGAATGTGTATGAAATATAGGACTTTTGGGCACTTTAAAACGAACATGTCAATGCAAATGAAATGCAAAGAGTTAGGATGGAGAAGACTCCCCTTCAGAAGAGACTCCTCCTCGGGCAGCACGTGCTTCATCTGCTAACTTGGCTCGGGTCTTTCTTTGGGATATGGCATCATCGTCAGCAAAGATCTCCTCCGAGAAGGCAGGAAATGCTGGCAAGATGCAAGGAGAAATGCTCACCAATGTTTCCTTAATAGCAAGGTCTCTGGCATGGTCATATCGCGAGAGCTTTCTCTGTTGCTCCTCAGCCTTCTCTAACTTCTGGAGAATAATCTCTTAGCGTTGATGTATCATGGTGAGCAATGCCTTTGAGTCTGATGGCATCGAATCTGTTGGCATTGAGGTTGTTGGCTTGGCTTGCGATGTATTGGCCTTGGGCGTTGGCATAGATGCCTTGCCCTTATCCTTCACAGTAATGCCAGTGAGGTTCCTTCAACCGGTCGGCGTGATAGTATAGCTCTTTACCTCGAGGGCAATGTCTTCCTCGGTTGTGGGCACATTGTAACGACGACAAATATTACACATTAACAATGGGAAGAACAAACCTCCAGTCGGCTTAAGAGCACATTTGTATATTTCATTGATGATAATATGGCCAACATTAATTTTTCTGCCCAATAGGATAGAATGTAGCAATGCTGGGCGGTCCTTCGAAACGGTCTTGTTGCGAGTCATCGGCGTCAAACTTGCCTTGAGGAAATTGTTCCAGCCCTTTTCTTGTGGTTTAAGGGACAATCTCTTAACCGTTCGGTGTTCCTTGGAGGACAAAATCCACTCTATGCTCGGCTCGCATAGATCCTTCAACAATTTCTTGCGCTTGACATCATTCGTGTTAGCAACGAACGCGTCATGCTCATCCACTCCGTCCAGCTTGAGCATAATGGTGATGAACTCTTCATCAAATCTCTCACATTCACCCCAGATCGATAAAAATGGATTCGACTAGGTAGTTAAATGTGCATAAAATTCACGAACCAAATTTGAAAAGATCTCACCCTTTTGTTGGCAAAACTCTTGCCATTTGTGCTTGGTGACGATGTCCATGAACTCAGGGGGAAAGACTTGATTTTTCTCAGGGTTGAAGTTGAAGTTTCACTCGAAGCAAAAGGACTTTGAAGTGAAGTAATCTTCATATCTCTTTTGAATCTATTTGTTGAAGAACGTCTTGAAGGGTCTATACGTAGATGCCATGAAAAATCTCGAAGAATTTGCACTTGGTTTTGGTCAAGAAAAAGAAAAGATTGAAGCTTGATTTTCTTGTATAGGTGGGAGAGAGTAAATCGGCTAGGTGAAGAAGATGAAGTAAAAAAGTGTAAGAGGTTTTATGGGTTTTGAAAGATGGAAAGGTTGAGTGTTGTAAAAAAGGTAATTATGACCGGTTTAAAGAAGGTAATGATGAAAAGATGGCATATTTTGGGGAAGGGAAAAGGGGATGGTGTGATAAGTACGAAAAGGATAAGTGATAAGGATATGTTTTAAAGTGATAAGATATAGAGTGAGAAGGTAATTAAATTGAATTTAAATCACATTAATTTTTGGGTGGCTAGGGTTAGATATATATATATACATTCTCTCGCATGGTGTAAATTAAATCAAGCTAAGGTAATTTTTCCCCCAAGTTACTCCCGCCGCTTGCCAAGCTCAGCTGCTGGCACCACTTCTGGGCGCAGCATCATTCAATCCTGCAACTCGTTAAAAATTAATATATATGTTTGGCACCAAATCTGCATCTACTCAAATGAAACCTTTCAACCCAGCAAAAGTAAATCTAAAAATAAAGACTAAAAGAAAATGAAAAACTAATCAAAAAGCCCGAATCCTAAAAAAACTAACCTAATATTTACAAGGGTTCAAACATGTCGATGGTGTCATGGTATTTCTGCCAAGAGAATAGACTCCTTAGCATTTCTCTGATGTCCCTCAAAATAGTGCTTTAAACGCTGACCATTTACCTTAAAAATTTCTCCAGTTTTCAAATTCTTGATATCCACAGCAACATGGGCATAGGGTTGTACTACTTCAAAAGGGCCCAACCATCTCGACTTAAGCTTGTCTGGAAACAATTTAATACGTGAGTTAAAAAGAGAACAAGTTGACCTACCTCGAAATGTCTTGGCAGAATTTTCTTGAAATGCCAATGTTTGGTTCTTTCATTATATAGAGTGGCATTCTCGTAGGCGAGTGCTCGAAATTCTTCCAATTCATTGAGGTCTAGCATCCTTTTTTCTCCTGCTGCGGCCTATGCCATGTCAAGTGTTCTGATTGCCCAATAGGCTTTATGTTCAAGCTCTACTGACAGATGGCATGGTGTACCATATACAATCTTGAAAGGTGAAGTGCCCAACGGAGTTTTGATGGCAGTTCTATAGACCCACAAAGCCTCATCTAGTCTCAAACACTAATCCTTTCTCAAAGGATTCACAGTCTTTTCTAGGATATTCTTGATCTGCTTGCTGGAAATCTCGGCTTGCCCATTTGTCTATGGATGATAGGCTGTGGCTATCCTTTATTGTATCTCATACCTGCACAAAGCTTTAGAAATTAGACTGCATTTAAAATGGGTGCCCTCATCATTAATGATCACTCGAGGGGCACCAAAACGGGTAAAGATATGCTTGTACAAAACATTGGCAACGGCCTTGGCATCATTTGTTGGTAGGGCAATAGACTCTACCTACGTGGAAACATAATCGACTGCCACAAGGATATATATATTGCCAAAATATGGGGGAAATGGACCTATAAAGTCTATCCCCCAAACATCGAATAAGTCTATCGGCATGATGTTCTAGAGCGGAAGTTGATGTCTGCTAGAGATATTCCCAGTCCGTTTGCATTGATCACATGCCTTGGTGTAGTCATGAGCATCTTTATACAGTGTAGGCCAATAAAAACCCGACTGTAGCACCTTGGTAGCAGTCTTTAGTCTAGAAAAGTGTCCACCATATGGCGCGGCATGGCATGATTGCAAAATAGCATGCTGCTCTCCTCTGGCACACAACAGCGGATCACTTGATTGACACATTGCTTAAACAGGAAAGGCTTATCCCAATAGTATTGTCAAACATAACGCAAAAACGCTTCCTGGCATTGTAGTCCAAATATGGTGGCATGACATTGCTCACCAAATAATTAATGATGTCGGCATACCATGGCACGACATCTACTGCAAGTAAATACTCGTCTGGGAACTCATCTCTAATAGATTTAACCTTGTAGTCCTCATGATGGTGCTCTAGTCGTGATAGGTGGTCAGCTACTAAGTTTTCACTACCCTTCTTATCCCAGGTCTCGAGATCAAATTCTTGTAGTAGGAGCGTCCAACGGATCAATCTCAGCTTGGCATCCTTTTTTCCAAAAGATATTCCAGTGCTGAGTGATCTGTAAAAACAACAACTTTGTTACCTATCAAATAAGATCTAAATTTATCAAATACAAATACAACTGCAAGAAATTCTTTATCAGTTGTGGTGTAATTAAGTTGTGCTTCATTAAGTGTTCAGCTGGCATAGTATATGGCATGAAAAAATATGCCACGCTGATGTCCAAGCACTGCTCCGAAGGCATAGTTGTTGGTATCACACATGAGCTTGAAGGGCTCGTTCTAGTCTGGTGCCATGACTATAGGGCATTAATCGACTTCACTTTAAGGAACCTGAAACGCTCTCAAACAAGAATCATCAAATGCAAAAGCGGCATCTTTTTTCTAATAAAAAGCATAAAGGTTTAGAAACATAAGAAAAGTCACTAATGAATCATCGATAAAAACCTGCATTACCTAAACAACTTCTTAAACCTTTAACACTTATGGGAGGTGGTAACTGGTTGATTACTTCGACTTTTGTTGGATCAACCTCTAGTCCATTCTTAGTCACCATGTTCTCGAGAACAATGCCCTCTTTCACCATGAAGGGGCATTTTCCCAATTCAAAACTGGATTTGTCTCAATGCATCTCCTCAAAACTTGCTCCAAGCTCATAATGCATTCCTCAAATGTGTTATCAAACACTAAGAAATCATCCATAAACACTTCCATGTTGTGCTCAATTAGATTAAAAAAAATAGACATCATACAACTTTGAAACGTTGCAGGTGTAGAGTGTTTAGGTGTTCTCTATTTGTGAGCGTAAGTGCACACTCTTGTCAAGTTATAGTATGAAAGATATCATCTCCCACAAGGATTGGACAGCTTGATTCGAATTATTGATCCTGCACAAGAAAAGTAAATGCACAAGTAAGGTGGATGTTGAGAAGAAAAGTAAAATAAAAACACAAGTAATTAAAAAAGAATTGATCAGATTGATAGAGAGAGAAGGGTTATGTTGCTGCTTAGTGTGAAACTGCGTTGAATAGGTCAAGTTGTTTTGCGCTGCCAGACTCTTCTGCCTCGCCGGTGGATGGCATGTAGACTGCTGAGACCCTCTCGCTGCCTCGACAGGGGAATGGAATTGTGTCTCGGTGGCAAACTCGGTAGAACTACAAGGATCGGCAAAACGCTTCGAAAGTGACTTCATTTATGTCTAAGTCAGAGTTCTGTTGATGCCCACTGCAGATAATACCAGTCGCGGCGTGAATCACGCAAATACATCAATGTTGATTCATCCTCTTTTAGGCGCTTTAAACCCTTAACCTATGTCTAGGCCGGATTGATCACACCATCTATAGATGAAATCGTACTTACTTCTTTTGTGAGTTCGACTCTTTCGATACCGAACAAATGGATACAATTCAACTAATCTTTCGCCTTAATTGAAAACTATAAAGAACATGGAATAAGTAAACCTTGTAATTTTATTTGCAAAAGCAAACTTGAAATCCTAAACAACCGTTCTCACAACTAATTACAACATAACCCAAACCCAAGGAGAGATTTAGAACATGTCGGCGGCAAGAAAACCTAAATTATGCCTAAGGAAAACCTAAGTTGTGTATATTGAAATACAGAAATATGTGAAGTATATATAGGCCATAGTCTAGGTTAAGTCCTCCTTGGAGTAGAAGTCTTCAATGAGCTTTTGCATTAAATGTGACTTTAAACTCTAACTTCTTTGAGCTGAATGTGGACTTTATCACGTTGCCTTATTCCGAAAGCAATCTCGAGATTCACCTTCGGTGGCTCTGTCCGCTGCTACAAACGTTAGAAAATTAAGTGGACAACATCTATAGAATCAGGATTTTCTGCTCTACAAATCGCACTCCAGTTCTCCAACTCCATAGTCTGTTGTCTTGGGCGGCACGATGGGCGGCAGCAACTACTCGGCAGCTGTTGTCTCTGTCAGGAACTGCGTCAGTACAACTCCTTGGTTCGCCGCCTCAGCATCACATCCTCAGCTCCTCTTTCACTCTATCAGCCTCTAGTACCTAAAACCAAAAGTACACTAAAATAGTACATTTTCTTTACCAAACAAAGGATAATCTAGAATAACATGGAAAAGTAAAGAAATACTGTAAAATGAAATGTATGATCCTAATTATGCCTAGAATTTACTCAAAAACAGCAATAATATGAGATGGAATGTGCATAAAATATAGAACTTGTGGACACTTTACACACCCCCAAACTCAAACTATTGCTTGTCCTCAAGCAATGCAACCTAAACATACTTGCCCTTATATTAACCAGAAAGAAAAACTTCTTTTCAACTTGATTTCATACCTCAAGGCCATGACACCTATATTAGATTAGTGAAGGGAACTTAGCAAGAAAATAACTCAGAATTAATTTCTAATGCCAGTGCAGTGTGTGCATGACTGTATACAGGCTGAATTGTGCAGCATAACTAGATAAACAAAGATGATGTTATGATTTATAAGGTTGTTGCCGAGACAACACAGTTAAACACAATATTTAATCATGACAATGAGGGCTTCAGCTTATCACAACTACTCTTCTAGGTCTGAAATTAAGATAGAAGAAAACAAAAAAACCTCGAACCCATGGATTAGAGTCATCCCGTGAAAACTTTCATTTACTCATGCTAATTTGTCTGTCACTTCAAAACTTTCAGATTCATGGACTTTGATAGCAGCGGAGTGTCCTCGCACATGATTCTTCCTAGAGCCTGTTGTGGGCACCTCTAGGGTAAAACAACGATATTCTTTGTTTTAACTTTGGCTGTTGTGGCAGTGCTGTATTTTTCTATCTTTGTTGCCTGCCTCGACGGCTACATGCAACCATTGTTAGAACTTTGCAAAGAATTCTAAAAACAAAGCAGGCAATGTTTATCAGAAATTCAAACAAATTCAGCAAGTAACAATAGTGTTTTAATTTTGGCATTTATAGAAAAATCCTAAGTTTACGTCATGCTTTTCCTGCCAAATTAAGTTCATTTTAACTTGGTGAGAAAAAAATTTAAAGTTGGCTATCCTATCATAGGCACAAGTTCTAACAAAAAAATTATTTTCCGATTAATTTGTGAAGGCAAGTATATAACGCAACCTAATTGCACTAGTTATGCCTAACAAAAATGAGTGCTAACCCCCCCCCCCAAACTCGAGACGGGCATTGCCCTCAATGCACAAAATAAAGACAGAAAAATAAAAAATAGAATAATTGAAAAAAAATAAATATATGAGAATGGAAGGAGACTTAGGCTTAGTTACTGTCAGATGGTGTAGAGGATTTGGAGGAGTTATCTGCTATGTCGTCCATTGCGGGTTGTGGCAGCAGGCTTGGTAATGCTGCCCTCTGCTATGCGCGACGGCTCGATTCTTAAGGGTCTGAATCTGTATAAACAGTTGCGAGACGGGAATAATGCAACTGAAAATAAAATCTAGGACTTAGTAATTAAAATCTACTCCTAAATAAAGCAATAAATATGTGGGAAAATAAAACTTAAAAATTTGGTTACTCTAGGAGTGCATTGGTATGCATCTCCTAAAGTAACTACTCCATTATCAGTTGGAGCTTAAAAGGGTCGTTTTCGATACTTCTTATGGTCTACCCGCACCCTCCATCGAGTGACTATTCTCATGGTGGAGGAGTCCTTCTTCCTCGTTTCCTTGTAGTCCATGTGAATCTTCCTCATTTTTCGTATTCGTGAAGGCATGAACATGTGATTAGGAAAAATTATATTACTCCCTAACCATGTACTTACCTCCTCTTTGTCGAAGTTCGTCATAGGGGAAAGTTTCTTTTGTTGTCGAGGCAGCTGCTGCAGCAACCAACTGTTGTGGTAGTCTTCTGTCATAGTGTTGTGTCGGTCAAGTGAAAACTCTTTAGGCTCCTCGAAAATCTCCATCAGTAGAGATTTTGACGCCTGTAAATATGCCTGCATCGGCTCCTCTAGATATATATAATCTATAGCTGCCGAGGTGTCTGCCAAGGCGGGCGTCATTATGGAGGCTTCTGTCGTGGTGGCCTCTCTGTTGAGGCATAGCTTTGCTCAGGTGCTATCAGTTTGTCCTCAAGGAAGGGTTCTACATAGCTACCGGAACAGCTGTCAATCTTGCTGTCCGTGCAGTGTTCTGCATCCTCTTGGCTTGGAGTTTCTAATTGCTCCTCACACATCAGAGATCTTTCCTCGCATTGATCTTCATCCTCTTGTCCTGAGACATCAGTATCCCTCAAACTTAATTGTTATGGTTCATCTATGGCATTGATGAGGACTGAATTGTTCAGTCGTGCATCCATCTTAGCGATGCTGGTGTCCATAGCAGTTGTCACTTTATCTGTGAGCGCAAGGAAGGTTCGAAGTGTGTTCTCCAAAGATTTTGGTTGTTCTTGCGGATAACTATATTCCCAAGGCATGTCTCTTTTCTGCGGCAAAACTGTTATGAAAATTTTGAGATTTTTTATCATACCATGAAAAATCTTGATGTTGCGACGGCAACTGCGGCAACGGCATCAACTGTCCCTGTTGCTAATGCGGCGGCATCTGCTATTCATATTCATACATCCACTCCCAAGTGGTTTTTCTCGACATGTCTGCTGCAAAAAAGATGGGGGCAACTTTCGAACGCATGATTGCCTTCACAAAATTCGCAAGAACTTTCCCAAATATTGCTACCCTTAATTCGTGATGCACCTGAATAAGAACTTTCCCACGGTTTTTTTTCAACTGAAATTAAATGCAAATAGAATTAAGAGTGTAGAAAAATTAAAACGAATTTCGATGTTACCAATCCCTGGCAACGGCGCCAAAAACTTGTAGAGCGTTTGGGTGTTCTCTATTTATGAGCACAAGTGCACACTCCTATCAAGTTATAATATAAAAGATATCGTCTTCCACAGGGATTGGACAGCTTGATTCGAATTATTGATCATGTACAAGAAAAGTAAATGCACAAGTAAGGTGGATGTTGAGAAGAAAAGTAAAATAAAAACACAAGTAATTAAAAAGGAAGTGATCAGATTGATAGAGAGGGCAGGGTTATATTGCTGCTTAGTGTGAAACTGCGTTGAATAAGTCAAGTTGTTTTGCGCTGCCAGACTCTGCTGCCTCGGTGATGGATGGCAGGTAGACTGCTGAGACCCTCTCGCTGCCTCGGTAGGGGAATGGAATTGTATCTCAGGGGCAAACTCGGTAGAACTACAAGGCTCGACAGAACGCTTCGAAAGTGACTCCACTTATGTCTAAGTTAGAGTTCTGTTGATGCCCACTGCAGATAATACCAGTCGCGGCGTGAATCATGCAAAGACAACAATGTTGATTCGTCCTCTTTTAGCCGCCTTAAACCCTTAACCTATGTCTAGGCCGGATTGATCGCACCGTCTATAGATGAAATTGTACTTACTCCTTTCGTGAGTTCGACTCTCTCAATACCGAACAAATGGATAGAATTTAACTAATCATTCGGCTTAATTGAAAACTATGAAGAACATGGAATAAGTAAACCTTGTAATTTTATTTGCAAAAACAAACTTGAAATCCTTAACAATCGTTCTCACAACTAATTACAACATAACTCAAACCCAATGAGAGATTTAGAACATGTCGGCGGCAAGAAAACCTAAATTATGCCTAAGGAAAACCTAAGATGTGTATATTGAAATACAGAAATATGTGAAGTATATATAGGCCATAGTCTAGGTTAAGTCATCCTTGGAGTAGAAGTTTTCAAAGAGCGTTTGCATTAAATGTGACTTTAAACTCTAACTTCTTTGAGTTGAATGTGGACTTTATCATGTTGCCTTGCTCCGCAAGCAATCTCGAGATTCACCTTCGGCGGCTCTGTCCACTGCTACAAACGTCGGAAAATTGAGTGGACGGCATCGATAGAATCAGGATTTTATGCTCTACAAATCGCACTCCAATTCTCCAACTCCATAGTCTGTTGTCTTAGGAGGCACGGTGGGTGGCGGCAACTACTCGGCAGATGTTGTCTCTATCTGGAACTGCGTTAGTACAGCTTCTTGGTTTGCTGCATCAACGTCACATCCTCAGCTCCTCTTTCCTTCTGTCAGTCTCTAGTACTTAAAACCAAAAGTACACTAAAACGGTAAATTTTCTTTACCAAACAAAGGATAATCTAGAAAAACATGGTAAAGTAAGGAAATATTGTAAAATGCAATGCATGATTCTAATTATGCCTAGAATGTACTAAAAACAAAAATAATATGAGATGGAATGTGCATGAAATATAGAACTTGTTGACACTTTACAGCAGGCGCGTTGCACAAACCGAATGGCATCCTTCTAAAGGCAAATGTCCCATATAGACAGGTGAATGTGGTCTTTTCTTGGTCGTCAGGGGCTATTGCAATCTGGTTATAACTTGAATAACCATCTAAGAAACAATAGAAAGCTTTATCTGCCAAATTGCCTAACATTTTATCGATGAAAGGCAAAGGGGAGTGGTCCTTCCTTGTGACTTTATCCAGCTTCCTATAATTCATGCACACTCTCCATCATGTGATTGTTCTGGAGGGGATCAACTCATCCTGGCTATTTTGTACAACATTCATGTCACCCTTCTTTGGCATGCATTGCACCGGGGTAACCCAAGAACTATCAGATATGGGATAGATTATTCCGACATCAATCTATTTGATAATCTCTTTTTTACAACTTCTTTCATGCTCGGGTTTAGCCTTCTTTGACCTTCAATAGTCTTGCCATGATATTCCTCCAAAATAATCTTGTGCATGTAAATGGTTGAGCTTATACCTCGAATATCTGCCAAGGTCCAGCCCAACGCTTGCTTATAGGTCTTTAATATTGCCAACAATCTTGCCTCTTGATCATTAGTGAGATCAGTGGCAATAACCACTGGCAGAGTTGAGTGCTCACCTAGATAGGCTTACTTCAAGTGTTCTGGTAGTGGCTTAAGCTCCAACTCTAGTGGTTCCTCGATTGATGATTTCGGTTTCATCATCTCTCTGCCAGCAAACTGGAGTGGCTTAAAGTAACTCGTATCTTTAGCCTCCAAGGTTGGTTCCTCGGGTTCCTCAAATAGTTCAGGTATGTCGTCAATCATGTCGACATCAAATTTTGCATCCTGGCACAACTATGCTTTGTCCAAAGTATAAATGGCCTCCATCATCTCCTCGGCTTGACATTCATCTGATTCATCTATACATTTCAAGGCTTGAAACACGTTAAAAGTAATATGTTGATCATTCATTCGCATGGTTAGTTCCCTTTTATGAACATCAATAAGCACCCTACCCGTGGCAAGGAACGACCTACCCAAAATAATTGGCACATTAGTGTCAGCTTCATAATCCAAAATGATAAAATTAACTGGAAATATAAATTGATGATGGCTCCTAAATCACACAATGCTTTACCCCCCCCCCCCCCCACACACACACACACACAAATTTATTTCCAATTGTGAAAGGGATAGTAAAACTCCATGGATCTTTAAGCTTTGGTGGCAATCGATTCAAGATCATGGCACTACATTCTTGCATGAGGGCAACAGTCTCGAACTCCCCAAACTTTCTCTTTTTGGACAAGATGACCTTCATGAATTTTACATAGTTGGGCATTTGCTCAAGAGCCTCTACCAATGGAATGTTAATTTGCAATTACTTAAGCTCTTCCAATAAGCGCTTAAATTGTTTGTCCTACTTGTGCTTTTGAAGTCTGGCCAGAAATGGTGGTGGTGGATACACATATGCTGGCACTGTAGACTTTGTCGATGCAGTGTTGGCATCCACTTTAGCATCAATATGCTTTTTGGCCTCAGTCTTCTTGTCATCATTGTTAACATCATCGTTGGCACTGGAACTAACATGAATGTTGGCATCATTGTGGGCATCACCACTAACATCATATGATTTGGCTTTCTTCTTCTCTGATTCCCTAGGTTCATCTGCTGGCACTGGTTTTCCAACTTGGCAGTCGACCGACTGCTTGGTAGTCGTTTCTGCCTCATAATGTTTACCACTTCGAAGGGTTATGGCATTGCACTACTCATTACCTTTGTGCCAAACATCTTCAATGTCACTTGGCAAAGCTCCATGTGGATGATTGTTGAGTGCATTCGCAATTTGTTCCATATAGATCTCCAAATTTCGTATTGAGGCTGCCAGACTATGAAATGTGACATTATTTTGCCATGTTTACTCTGTAAGATTGCCTCCTTGATTGAGTCTTTGCCCTTGATGGAAATTATTTTGAACCCTCTACGGCATGGTATTTTGACAGAATGCTGGCATGGCATTCTGGTTTTGCCTCTGGGCATTCTGGTGTTGTATATTGTACTGGTTTCCTCTTTGATTTCCCCAAGCTAGGTTAGGGTGTTGCCTCCAACCTGCATTATAAGCATTGGAGTTAAGATTATAATAACGTCTAGAATTGACAATGAAATTTACTGACTCGCAATTTGCAGGGCATTCATCCACTTGGTGGTTCTCTCCACGGATAATGCAAAATGGATGCAATGCTTTATCCGCTAGGGACTCGTTGCTTTTTTTGTAAAGATTTCACCATGCTGGTAAGGTTGGAAATCTCAACATGGATGAACGTTAGCTCATCCAAATGCAGTTTCCCATTGGCTTTGGTTCCAGTCCCAAGTCTAGCACCATGATATTCAAAATCATTGATGGCTATCCTTTCAAGGATTCCAATGGCTTCTGTATAATTTTTTTCAAGCAATGATCCGATTGTTGAAGCATCAACAACAATTCTTGTTTGTGCGTTCAATCCGTTGTAGAAGGTTTGTATCTGAGTCCAATTTGGGAACCCATGCATAGGACACCTTCTCAACAAGTCTTTAAACATTTCCCAGACATCAAACAAGGTCTCATAATGATCACACCATGCAGCTTGGCAGTGAGTGTTGTCGGCTGAAATCACGTTAGAAACTTCTGGCATAGACATGCCTATAAAGTGACTGAGCCAGGTGGCAATGAATTGAGCCACGTCTTTGCTCTGTCTTTCAAAGAAAAAAAGTAAATAGTTTCAGCTTCACTGTGTCCTCAGATACTCTTGGTCGCTAAAATAATTGGCATATCTCCATGAATTTCTTTAGATGTTGCCTTGGATCTCTATTTAGTGCTCCATCAAAATGTCATACATTCAAAAGAGTTGAGATCATTACGGTTTTGAGTTCAAAATTTGATGCATTTACCTCATTGACAATAACTCTTGGCATTAAGCTTGCGATGTCATGTGCTGATTGCTCTCGATTGGGTCTCTCTTCTTCGGTGTGAGGAACGACATGGTTATTATTCTCTGGTGGGTTCTAATTGTTGTTAACACCATTTGCTCCTGCGTATCCTTGATTTCCGTTATTCATCTCTCTAATTCTCTATTTCAATCTACGCAGAGTGCGTTCAATCTCAGGGTCTAATGGCCAAGGGTCCTTCTCAGCATGGTTCTTGGTCATACACCGATGAAGACAAAAATGAAATAAAAACAAAAAGTAAACAAGTAAAAGTTTAAAAACAATAAAATCCGTTGCAATCCCCGGTAACGACACCAAAAACTTGTTGACTCTTTGGGGGTGTAAAAGTAATGCTGGAAAAAGATATAAGTGATATGAATTTGGCAAGTTATGCCAAGAGTCTTTTGCGTGCAAGTATACACGGTCTGTAAGTAATACATCGGTTAAGTTGAGTGTCGATCCCACAAAGATTGCTTTTGGAATTTGATCGCTTTGCTAATTACTTGTCTTGTAAAAAAGATGTTTTGATTTGAAAATGGTTTTGGGAGTGATTAAAAAGAGAAGAAATAAACCAAAGTAAAAACGTTGGCAAAGAAGGTGTCTTAGCAAATGACGAGCATTGGCAAGGAGTGCTTGGTTTTCACGCTATTCATGCTATGTCAGCCTTTAATAAATCTTGTCTTGGCATTGTTTGCCGAGCAGATTCAAAGGTGGCAATGCTCCTGTCAATGGCATTGCCCTAAATTAATCATAGAAAAACCTTTATATGTCTATAGTGAATGTTTTTTTTATAAATCAATTCGATTAAGTGTCAATCTTTACTCCCGAGGGGTAGATTTCACTCCCGAAGTAAGTTTATCTACTTGAACATCTTCTCTCGAAACATCTCACCCCAGTATCTAGCATTTGATCATCGCCACCCAAGTAAGTTATGATATTGAGTTGCAATGGGCTAACTTTTCCAACTGTCACTTGGCATAGTATTTTAAAAAGAGAGTGCCAGATGTTGCTTGGCAACACACTTAAAAATAGTATTTCAAACGCAATCACCCCTCACAATCTATGAAATTAGTTCATGGTGAGGGTATCAACCAACAAACCATTATCGTTTTTAACATCCATCATCATTAAAACTAAGTAAAAATAAAATAACAACAAAGAGGATGGGCTAGAAGAGGGTCCCTCGATACAGTTGTTCACAGCCAGGCTCTTGGTCGAATGTTGACTTGTATCTCCGATCACTCTCTTCCTTTTTCTGCCTTTTTTTTCAATTTTGCTTTGATTGGGTTTAAATAGGACTCCATGGATAGCCTAGGATTAATTTCAATTTGAATTTGAACGTGTAGGGATAAGAAAGGTGATAATCTTATCTAGAGTTTGAATCTTAAGGCTGATCAGATTAGGGTTGACGTCATCGTACTATTGCTCTTCTAGCATCGCAGCTCAGCATGATACTGCTAACCGCGCTTGGCACTGCTTATCCGCTATTTTTTTCGGAGATTGATTCAATCTTTATTTTCTCACAGCTTGATCTGGTCTTATTTTTTTGGGGTCAACATCTTCTTGGCTTGGCATCAAATGCTCTTCTCTGTCAACTGGTGCTTGGCATTAAAGGTCCTTATGTGCCAACGACTACTCGGCATCCTCCTTGACGTCGTCTCCTTATTGGGCTAATCCGCTCATGCTCTACCAGCTGTTGTGCCATCAGCTATGCCAACCTGCAAAAAATGTACCAAAAACAATCATTCACATTGGCATAACACTGAATCCTTACTCTTTATGCAATGCATAATTTTGTGACCTAAATGCAACTAAATGTACTTAAAAGACAAGGAAGAGCATGTGAAATAAGCATAAAAAATAGTATTTTTTTAGTGTCAACACCTTCCCCCCGAATGTGTGGAGAACTTGACATGTAAACAGAAAGGGGCGACCATCATTTTAGCCTTTTTTCATCAAAGGTCTTCCAAAGATAGTATTGAACGTAGATAAGTCATCGATGACGAGAAAAACATACATCTACGTGACCTTATTGTCATCATCTCCCAATGTTACGGGAAGATGAATGAAACCTTTCACCTCGATAGGTTGGTTGCTAAACCCGTATACTGGCCCTGTCAGCTCCATTTCTAAACTTGAAATTCCCATTTGCTTGAATACATTCCAGCCCAACACTTCTACAGCGCTACTCGTATCAACTAAAATTCTTTTCACACTAAATCCCGATATCATAGCTGTAATCACTCTCGAATCATTGCCTTCTTCATCTAGAATAATGTCCTCCTCCTTTTTTGAAAATGAGACTCGTCATGAGTCCTTATATTTTGGCTTTTTCATTATTCCCAACGAAACTGACACTATTCCTTGCATGTGCGCCTTGCATTTGGAGCTTGATTGGTTCCACCTTTCATGTGTTCCAACTATCATATGTATAGTACCCCTATTATTTTGACTATTTCTTTTGTCATCTTGAGGTCTCAGCTGTTGAGCCTCCCTGAGACCGCGATCATCTTATCTTAGGCTCACATGATGTGAACCATGTACCATAGCCCTCATGATATCTGCTTCCTCATTTTCTGTGTACGGTTGAACCTTCTCATATAATTCTGATAACGTCATCGGCGATCAGTGTAGTAAATTATACTTAAGATGCTGATACGAAATACCATTGATGAAAGCAAAGATAATAAACTCAATGGAAGCTTTTTTGGTCTGCATGGTTACAGTGTCAAATCGCTGGACGAACTCTTGCAGAGGTTTGCTTGGCTTCTGAATGACGGACATGAGATACGCTAGGGACCTTTTCAATACCTTGTTCGCTAAAAAGTGACTCATAAACAGATCTGCCAGTTGATCAAAACTGGAAATTGAACTCGCCGGGAGCTGGAGATACCAAGCTTGAGCGGAGTCTTTGAGGGTCACTGAGAATGTTCGGTATTTAACTTGATCAAAGGCACCAAATAAATCCATATGGTTTAGGAAGTGTGACAGGTGATCTTGAGGGTCGCCTTTTCTGTTGTACATCAGTTTCGGGACCTTAAAAGATGTAGATACGCGGTGTTCTAGAATGTCTACAAATAAGGGTTTTTTTACCTTCGGGGGTTCTGAGAGAAATCATACTGACGAAGATTTTGGATGCTCTGAAAATTCTTCTCTAATTGCTCCGTCTTTGCCCTTAATGCTTGTTTTTCATCGTCCCTTGTAGGAATGTATTTTATATCCTTTGAATCTTTATAATACTCCTCTAGTACTTGAGGTTGTTGCCCCTAGTTTCTTGTTGGGGAAGAATCTACTCCCCTTGAACCGCTTTACTTGCACTTTTTCTGGACAACCGCCTGATTAGTTTTTTGCTCTTCTCATCTGCGATTCTGTGTTGTTTAGCCTGGTCTTGCATGAACTTTTTGTTGTCATTCATATTGTTGCTTTGAAAGCAACAAGGATTCCTCCACACTCTTTATCCTTTCTTGCATTTCTAGAAATTGCTGGTTGCTGGCCTCCAACGGTGATGCCCTCTTGTTTGTTGTGCACCCTAGCCCGCTATAAACCATGGAGGGTGCTCCCAAAATTGTTGTCGCAAATTTTGTTGAAACTGACATAGCTATTGTATGGCCACCGCCGTCAGTTGATCCGTCAAGTTACCATCTTCTACTGCTTTTTCGTTTGGGTTGTCTTGGTTATCTCCACCCATTAAGATTTTTTAGGTTTGTTGAAGGATATGAAGGTCACGTGCTTATTTCACGTTCACTACACCAATTGTTAACCGTCGAAGTGAACAAGAGTTAGAAATGATGGTTCGATGGTGGCTCACGTGGTTGTTCTGAGTTAGAGCTCGAGTATCACCTCCTTGGTGAGGTTGATGATGCTTAGAAAGGAAGATCTCTCGTCTTTCCCTTGTTTCATTTCCCTTTTATATTACTCGGACATGTGTCATGACCAAGTTGTTGTGACGTGCCGGTTGGACTGGCTATGACTTGACGTTCTAGGTTTTCATTGTCATCCCTAGCGTTCACGTGCGTTGTCACATGATCGCTGGATGTGACGTCTTTCGTGGTCTTGCCTGTTCGCCACAGGTTGCGAAGGGTACAAGATAGATCGCATGTGTTGTTATGCACTTGTTGGGAAGCTTACGTTGTCGTCCGCAGCGATCACGTGCGTTGCCACGTGATCGTTGGATATCCTTTATGCGATACTATTTGTGGCAGATTGTCCGGTCATGTTTGCAAGTTTTGTGGTCTTAACACGTGGCGGTGGGTGTTTATAGGTACTGACAAACCCCGAACCCTAAAACTATAAACCCTAAAGTCATACATCATAAAATCATAAACCATAAATCTTAAAACCCTAAACACCTAAACTAACATTTTACATGATTATTAATTACATTAAACACCCCAAATTAATGGTATTTATTTTTTAGGAATGTAATTAATTAAATTATAATATACTCCATTAAAAAAAGTTAATGATAAAAATCTAGTAATTCTTATATGTAGCATTTAGGGCTGTGTAGAGCAAAACTCATTATTTAAAGTATAGTCAATTGGGTATGAATTTCATTGTTTGATGGCACCAACTAATAAGGCCCAAAGGAAGTAAAGAGAAGTCCATTGCTTTTTTGGTTTGGGTTTTCAATATATTTTTTTAGCAAGTCCTTCAACTTTTATTCGGGTCGCTAGAAGTTTTTCGTCTTTACTTGTCTTTTTTTTATTTGCCCATCAATTTTAAACTTATTGATTGACTGGAATTGTAAAGGAAAGTAGCCCTTCCAACTCAATTGTTTCATTCACAATGTCAGAATTCGAATCTTTGACCTTGCTTAAAGGAACTAGTACCTCGTCTCACTAGATCAAGTGGTTGTTGGTTGTCATTTATTTTTTAATATAATTGTTTTAACAATTAAATTATATAAAGTGTAGGGCGAATTATTCAATGATGGAGTTAAGATCAAACGCCAAAAAAAATTCATTAAACATTTAAACTTAAAAAGTGGACTGAACAAAAATCATATTTAACAAAGATTTAAATTAAAATCGACTTAAAATATTATTATACCAAAAATTGTTCCTCACAACAAATTTGAAAGATAGTTGGGAATCAGTGTAGTGATGGCCCTTCCCTATATCAAAGTTCTTATAGATGCTTTTAAAATATTTCATGTACGAGTCTTGAACCATTAAAGTTATCCAACTCTTCGTCCAAATTAAAAGCGATAATAGTTTACCACCATTACAAACCATACTCTCTACATTAAAACATCATCACAATTCATTCTATTTATTAAATTAAAATATTATTATTTTTTATTACACTCGTCCCATTAATTTAATCCTACTCATGCATCAAGCCCATGCCCGTCCATTTACAAATGTGGCATGTGACACGTCATATGGCCTCAAAATTTAAAGTCCCACACTTTAAAAAAATTGCTAACTGAAAAAAAATCTCTTATAATACGCACATGTGAAGAAAACTCAGTGAAGAATTCGTCATTTTAATTTTTAAATCAATTCTCTCTCCTCGTCAATTTTTTATTCCCTACATTAACTAAGAAAATTCTTACTATCCCTACTTTATTAATTCCCATGACAAGATTCAACCAAAGAAATTTTTTTTAATTTTTTCTCTTATTATCTCAAGAATTCAATTGTAAACAGTTATTCTTAAAAGAATTGCCTAATTTATGGTGTTTAACGGATAATTTTTTATTTATTTATGTCCATCCTAGTTTCAATCTTCTTCAATTACTTTAGATTCAACTACTAATTAGTGATATTCATCGTTTAAAAACCGAAAAAAGAAAGTTTATACTGCAACTTTTAATTAGTGTTTTGAAGGTTGAATTTCTAATTGGAGAATTTTAAAATTTTGAAAATTTAAAAATTGTTTCTTCTCCAATTCGATGGTCTTGTTGAATGTATAGTGCTTCTTCATCTTCTTCTTTTTTTGTTGGGATATAAGTTATTCTTTTTAATTTTTTAGTATCATAAATTTATCAATATTCTCATATAAATTACATTTTTTATTGTTTTAGTTTCATATGTTTAGAAATTTTTTTATTTTGTAAGAAACATTCGTAATATGATAAATTTTGATATTTTACAATTTCGCTTTATTTTAAAATATTTTAGGGGCCTCGTTTTAAAAAGTAATACAAGCTCTCCACAACTTTTCGAAGGGGTCTGATCAAGTCAAATACAATATACTAAAAGGCAGGGCCGAACGCATAATTTTATATTAAGGGGGTAAACCTATAAAATTTTAAAGGGGACGAACTTATAAAATTTTAGGAGGAGCGAAAATAAATTTTTAATAGAAAATATTAAAAGAAATTATTATTTTTAAATCATATATAAATTTTAAATTTTTAGAGCGAAACCGTATTTTTAAGTCCATCCCTTACAGGGGTATTCTTGATATTTTGTTTTTTTAATCTGTTGGGCCAAAGATAAGCCATAGTATTAACGGTGGTATTTATTTCCAATCTTTATTCGCTACAAACAAAAGCATCTTCTATAGCTATAGGGTATATGGCTCTCATTATTCTTCACTCATTAAAGATTTTTGAACTTTATCCTTGTTCATGAAAAAGATGTCTTAACCGCTAAAAAGCTAATTCTAAAAAATAAACTTTTTAAGCCTGTTAAAATAATTAACAGTACCATTCCTTTAACACCGTATATAAAAAAAAATTGATCATGGGGATTCACACATTGATCAAGTTGTTGGAAAAAGACGTTGAACTGATTGGATTTCCTCAACAAAGGAAACCCTATCGGCTACTCTGCTAATTTATGGATTAAGGCTCTGTTTAAGTGTTTAATTAGAAAAACAATATCTTTCATTCCATTGGTGTGAGTGATCAAGGACAAAATCATGATCAAAGATTATGGACAAAACATAAATATATAAAACTATGAGGTAAATTTATAATTAATATATTTTTAAAATAAAATTATATAAAAATAAAAATAATCTGGTAAATTCATGAATTAGCGGGAGTCCATATTCTATATAATAAAACTATTAAATTCACTGACGGAGTTGGTTAACCCCCATTTTTTAAAAAAATATCTTTTTATAAATATCTGAAATTTTTTGAATGGACCAATATCTGAAAAATTAAAATGGACATAACTTTAAAATAATACTCACATCACTTTACAAGAGTATTAACATCTTTTTAAAGAAAATTAACATATACCTTGTCTCATTCACTTACAAAAATTTCTTTTTAAAATTTTTAAGTCTTGACAGTATAATCTAAATTCTTTAACTCTGTATCTGTTCAAATCTACTCACGACGATGAATTGTGCAAATTTAATTGCAGCGAATTAGCTCCAATGTTTTAAATCAAAGATGTACTAAAACACAAGGGATATGCAACTCTGAATCGAAGCAAACAAATTTCAGAATTTTGTTATGATCCAATGTACGAGCAAATAATAAATCGAAAACGACTTGAAACTCAATGAAACTCCACAAATTAACCGGGAAAGTGTATAATTGATAATTTATATCAAAATTATTAAAATAAAGACTTAAACAAATCACCTTGTGAACCTAGAAACTTTGGTTAAATTTCACTCTAAATTGTCCCATCAACTTGATACATTTGGTTAAGTGACCCATCAAACCGTCTATCGAGTTTTGAGAACATAAAGGGGCCATCAAATAACAGTTTTTAACTTTTGAAAATGGAAATAAAGGTATCTTACATAAAATGACCAATAAACAATGTACATTTTTAATAAACATAAACAATATTGCTAGATGTCAAAATACTATTAAATGGAATGATAAGATATAATAGATTTTTTTTGAATAGTCTAAAATTAATTATAAGATAGTATCGGTTTATATGTATTTTTAACCCTTTATTAATGGGCATGCACCTTGTAAACAAAATGATTTAAACTTATGTCTCTCAAGGACTAAGATGAATGTCATCCGCTTTTCTACGAGGATATTTATTGAATTTCAAGATATGATATATTAGAAAGTGTTTACCTACTATTTTCTTTATAATTTAACTTGATGTCATATTTATTAGTTAATATAATTATAAAAAGGATAAAGCGTTGAGTCAATTATTAAGAGTTAGAAGATTCGTATGGTCGCCATTTTTATACTTATCCACTTTGAAGCAGTGGCCACCTTTCTGGCTTTCTCTTCAATATTATTCTTCCGGAAACTAAAACGCTCCATTTGCCAGCACAAAACGACACAGTTTTAGATGTTGAACCACTACGTGTTCTTATCCCTACACTTTCCCAACCTATACATTTCTATGCTTACGTCACCCACCTTCTAATCGAATATAAGCCGGCAGCTGCTTACGTGTCAATACATAATGGACTTTCAGGGGCCCATCTTTACAACGTTACCGTTGAATTCAGTGAACCATATAACCCACTTGTCCAACGCTTCCCTTTGCTTTTTTCGCATGCAAAATAGATGGTCGTGCGATCATTAGATTCTACGTGATCCAACGGTTCAGGTTTACGTCCTTAACCCTTCGTCTTTTACTTTAAAGTAGTGTCTTTTTTGCCACTTTCGAGTCCACTGTCGCTCTCTTTAATTTCTCTACAATGGCAAAATATGCTTCTTCTTCTTCTCGATGGCTTCTTCAAATCTTCATTTTCACGATTATATTGACGGCGAGGGCACAGCTCCCCGGCACGTGGGAGCTCCTAGTCCCAAACGCCGGCATTGCCTCCATGCACACGGCGGTTACCCGTTTTAACACGGTGGTTCTCTTGGACCGAACCAACATCGGACCTTCCCGTAAATTGCTTCCCAAAGGCCACTGCCGTTACGACAGGAACGACGTCGTGCTTAAAAAGGATTGTTTCGCTCATTCCGTCGTTTTCGATCTGCAAACCAACCAAATCCGACCCTTGATGATTCTCACCGACACTTGGTGCTCATCGGGCCAGTTCCTCCCCGACGGAACACTTTTACAAACCGGAGGAGACTTGGACGGGTTTAAAAAGATCCGGAAATTCGAGCCATGTGAATCCGGGGGGAATTGCGATTGGGTGGAGCTGAAAGACGTGGAGTTAGCTAATGGCAGATGGTACGCCACGAACCAGATATTACCGGACGGAACGGTGATTATCGTCGGAGGGAGAGCAACGAACACCGTCGAGTACTATCCACCGAGGAAGAACAAAAACGACGCCGTTGAACTGAAATTCCTTGCCGACGTTGAAGACAATCAAATGGACAACTTATACCCTTACGTTCACCTCCTTCCCAACGGTCACCTTTTCATCTTTGCCAACAACAAAGCGGTCATGTACGACCACGAGGGCAATACCGTAATTCGAGATTACCCAGCATTATCGGGGGGCCCACGGAATTATCCATCAGCTGGATCGTCGGTGATGTTAGCACTTGAAGGAGACTTTTCGACGGCCGTGATTGTAGTCTGCGGTGGAGCCCAATACGGAGCTTTCATCGAGAGGAGTACCGAGACCCCGGCGCACGGTAGCTGTGGGCGCATTGTAGCCACCGATCCAAAACCGGGTTGGGAGATGGAGGACATGCCCTACGGACGGATCATGGGAGATATGGTGATGCTTCCCACAGGTGATACTTTGATCATCAACGGAGCTCAAGCGGGCACCCAAGGCTTCGAGATGGCTTCCAACCCGTGTTTATACCCGGTCCTTTACCGACCGGATCAACCCGTTGGGCTACGGTTCATGACTTTGAACCCGGGTACTGTTCCCAGAATGTACCATTCAACCGCCAACTTGTTACCCGACGGGCGAGTTTTAATCGCAGGTAGTAACCCACATTACTTATACAAATTCGCCGCTGAATTTCCGACGGAATTGAGGCTGGAAGCATTTTCACCCGAGTATTTGTCCCCGGATCGGGCCAATCTTCGACCCGTAATTGAGGACATTCCTGAGACGGTACGTTATGGCGAGGCGTTCGATGTTTTGGTGTCGGTTCCGTTGTCTGTTGTCGGAATAATTGATGTCAATCTTGGGAGTGCACCTTTTTCCACACATTCATTTTCACAGGGTCAAAGATTAGTGAAACTTGGCGTTGCGCCGTCAGTCCCAGAAGGCGGTCAGTACAGGATTAAATGTACGGCACCACCAAATGGAGCGGTTGCTCCACCGAGCTATTATATGGTGTTTGCTGTTAACCAGGGTGTTCCAAGTGTTGCACGCTGGGTTCATTTGGTTCCTTAAATTGTTTAGCAAACGCACGTCTTAAAAATTTGAACTGTTTATATACAAATGCATTATTTTCCGTGTTGTAATTAATGTTATTCAACAACTCTTCTATGTTTCTTAAATTTTAGGGTGAATAATGAAAATCTCCAAACTAGTTTTATATAAATTCAAGTAGCGTGGCATGAATGCAAGGTGATTTAGTAATAGAAGCTGATACAAGCAACAAATTACAAAATGAGCTTTACTAAATACTAAATTACTAATACAATCTCGGAAACACTAAACAAAAGCACCAATTATCTTTATTTATGTGAAGACCAACGTCAAGCCATGGATCCAGCACCATCTTCATTGCAATTTGCTATAGCCAAGCTCTGGACATTTTTGTAAGTGTAACGCTTCGCCACAACCACAAACACCAACAAGTTGGACATTGTCATGATCGCCAGTAGCCAGTAAAAATTGTCTAAGCGGCTGCTATTCAAGTCTTTGCCGAACCAGCTCTTCCCTCCTTTCTCCGTGACGTGATCCACGAGTGTTATCAGCACGCTGCTAAGGAAATTCGCAGCTCCGATCACGCTGAGGTAGAACGCAATGCCTAAGCTTCTCATGGAATCCGGTACTTGGTCGTAGAAATACTCTTGCAAGCCCACCAGGGCGAATCCGTCTCCCACACCGATGATTAGGAGCTGTGGTGCTAACCAGATTACACTCATGGACATGCCATTTTTAACAGCAGCTAATCTCTTTTGCTCCACCAGGGCTGCAACTATCATTGTAGGGACTGAGAAAAGCATACCAATGCCAATCCTCTGGAGAATCTTGATGCCTCGATCGTTACCGGTTGCTTTCCTCATTACCGGTACAAGTACCTTTTCGTATATCGTTACCGATATTATCATTCCAATGGCAGCTACAGAGTAGATCGAGGCCGGTGGGATCACGAAATTGCCCATCTTTCGGTCCATAACGACCCCTTGTTTGATGAAGAATGTGGGAGTTTGGGCTACACAGATTCCAAACGGTAAAGTTGTCAACCATATGGGAATCATGTTGATAACAAGCTTCATCTCCTCAACCTTGTTCACTGTTGCAAGTCTCCATGGACCCTGTTTCTCAAATGAATTCCCCTTGTCCTCAATAATGGCAGCTCTGTCAAGGAACCTGAAAGGCACACCGATCCGGATTAGTCGGCCAATTTATATAAAAAAAACCGACATACGGTCCAAAGTTTTGCTTACTTAAGTTTATTGGTGTGGCACAGAAGCCTCCCCTGAGCCATTTGTGACTTGGGAACCTCATACAGTTGTGCAGCATTGGAAGGGTAAGGCAATTCTCTTTTAGAAATGGCGGCTACGAGAACCTGTAACATCGGCGTTAAGGGGCTTCCGGATGCCTTTCTATAACGATAATACGGCCTTCCGATGACGAAGATAAACAGTGACAATGCCATCACCGTGGTCAGAATAATATCCGCAATGCCCCAATTGACATGGTCTTGGACGTAAACAATTACAGTGACGCCCAATAAGAGTCCAGAGCAAAGACCAGAATTCCACCAGTTGAAGAAGGACATCTTCTTCTTTCTCTCCTCCGGGTGATCATCGTCGAATTGGTCAGCTCCAAAGCTCTCCAACGAAGGTTTATGGCCACCTGTCCCGATCGAAATCAAGTATATGGCGAGGAAGAAGGCCACTTCATGAGCCTTCCTCGGCTCGGTACACACATCGCCATCGCATGCCTTTAAGCCCGGTACAAACCAGGACATTGTCAAGAGAATCAAACCCTGTTTAGTAGCAACAAAGAACGTAGAGTCAGAAAATTTCGAATCAAATAGAGTTAAACTCGAGTTCAACAAGGAAATAAGATTTACCAGAAGGTAGACGATGGACGAAACAAGAACCGTATAAAACCGGCCCAAGTAAGCATCGGCAATGAAGCCGCCGAAGAGTGGCATCAAAGTTGTGACCCCGGCCCAGTAGTTGACACTCCTGACGGCTGTTTTGAGGTCCTGGTGAATCACTTTGGTGAGGTAAATGATCAAACTCGTTGCTATCCCAAAGTAACTCAGCCTTTCACCGAACTCAATTGCTGCCCCCACACAAGAATCAATCGGTCAATAAAACCCCCCATTTTTATAATATAATGCTATATTCGATTCTTGTTGTTGCAAATTAAACGATACAGTTTGGCTTAAAAAAAGTAGTAGGGCCTTTTATTTTATTATAGTACTTGAAACGATTATGACTGCTTGGTGCAGACAAGAATAAATCGGTCCACTTAATAATATCATCAATATTCCCTGATGTCGACGTACACAAATACGAGAATAGTGATGGAGTCAAAAAAACCCAAATTAAACAAATGAAAATTTTCGAAGGCCTAGAATTCAAGGTCATACTAAAAAAGAAATGCGTTCATCTTAATAAATTGGAGCTTAAGCAATTTTATTTGTAAAATATATATATATTATTAAAAAGTTAAGAAAAATATGAACAGATAACACCCTAAAATTACCTTAAGATTAAAATCCTTGCTTGTTTACATTCTGGAAGTAGCGTGGTGCTCGTATATATATTGCATATGGGAGGAAAGGAATCGAAGGCATTTCCAAAGTGTAAGTAGAGAGGTAGATACTCTAGTAGATTGTATACGCATGAATTTGAGTGTAAAGATTCAACGTTGGATAGTACAAATTGAAAATGTAAATAGAAACTTACTTGATGCTTGGGGAATTCCCTATGAGATGAATGCCTAAGAATCAAGTTTAGATTGTTGTATTGTTCTTCTTGTCTTGGATAAATAAACACAACACTTATCCAAAAAAAAAAGTTTTTACATAATTTTTCATATTTAAACTATAAAATGTAAAACCTAAATCTCTAACCTTTAACATCCTGAATCTTTAATTATAAACTTTAGACCCTCAATTCTAACTCTATAATTAAACTTCTAAACTCTATTTTTTTTAAAAATTATGTATCAAAATATTTCCTTAAAAAAATACCCAAAGCATAGGAATCGTCAAATGAAAGCTGAGAAAATAATAGGACAACCCATTTTGCATAAATAGAGTCAAACTATAGTGCTACTCCCACTAATCTCTGATTCTCTGAATTAGGGTTTCGTGGTTCAGACAAGCTCTGAATATGAATAAGGGCTGCCGTGGCCCCACCTTCCACCTTTCGTTCCCCCCCTGGCCATCTACCTCTTTATACATTGTAATATTGTATACGACATTTGGATACTATTTTCCATGAGTGGCTAACTTTGTTCGTATATGAAAACTTGTAATAAGATTCCATATCTTTGTAATAAGGACCGGTTGCACGAGAATCATGTGAAAACCGACTTCCTTACAAAGTAGTCATATTTTAAATGCAAACAATGGCTAAATACAGTTCTAACTTTGTTCCTACAGTACATGCTTTGTCTATATGACAGTAGAATTTCCGGTTCGTAAAAGAAAATCCAGAAAAAAGAGAAAATTGATAAATGTATGAATTTTGTCCAAAAGGAAGAAATGTCATGGTGTATGTCAGCATGAGTACGAAAACGATGTTTCAAATTTAAGTTCAGAATATCTAAAGTCTGACATGTTTGATACAAAACAACGGAACAAGATCGAAATTCGTGCATTACAATTTACATGTTAAACGAGAACGAAGTTAAAAACTTAAAATTAATGATAAAAACTCTAAAGTTTTAAAGTTAAAGGCCAAAACAATATTTTTATGGATGAAAACAACAACAAGACGCTTTTAAATTCTTGTCATGGCGTAAATTTTGAAAAGTTATATTAATTAAAAATTGTCTCAGTTGGACACATGAGTACAAAATCATAGTCTTTCAAAGTTTTGCAATACGATTATATTTGAAACAATTTATTAAAAACTTTGATCGACTCTTTGACGCGCAAGTAAAAGACGCGACTGTCGTAACCTATTTTTACCTCAAGTGATAGAAGAAAGTATTATTTAAGTAAATAATATTTTTGAGTATAATTTTGACAAATAATTAAAATAATATTATTTATATAAGATACCTATACATAGAACACAACTAAAATTGATCGTATAAACCATATGTTTGTGGAGTTTAGAAACTCGTGGAGATGGATAAGATGATATGGAGTATTTAAGAAGAATGAGAAGGAAAAGAAGAGTGATTCTAAAAACTGAAACCCCTTCAAAATGGAGTGAGGCAGCAAGAAGGAAAGAAGAAAGAAAAAGAATGAAAGATGTTACCGATGATAAAGAGGGAGGCTTTCCAAGCCCCGGTGGAATCTCGGAGTGGGAGTCTTCCTTTATGATCAACAGACGAATCATAAACCCATTTCCCTTCATCCTCTCCAACTCTCTTTTCTTTTCCTTTTCTCTCATCCATTTTCAAGGGAAACCAAAGCAACTTGTTTCTACTAAAGGAGACGAGATGTTTTGTGGGGGAAAAGCTATCCCCTGGACCTCCTTTTATAGCCAAACTTTTTTGCTTTGCTTTCACATGGAAAAACATGAGGATATATATATGGAGTATCAAAACCATCCGACCCAAAACAAAATGGAAAAAACAATTTATTTATTTATTTCTTCTAAATCTATATATTTATGTGTTTATATAGAAATTTCATATTTTTATTATTATTTAGAGATGTATTACATTCTTATATCAGGATTCAAACTCATACAAAATGAGGTAATATGAACATCCTTAGCCACTAGGCCAATTAGTGGATTTCAGAAATTTCATATTATTATTATTATTATTATTATTATTATTATTATTATTATTATTATTATTATTATACAAAAATACAAGCGAAAATCCATGTTGTTTTTAATTGAACCCACACTCTAAATTTTAACCTTAAACACTAAATTCTAAAAATAAATTTTATATTATAAACCCTGAACTCTAAGATTCTGATGATAAAAATTGTGTTAATCAAATGGTTAAGATTCAAAGTAAAAAAAATAGTTATAAATTCTTACCATTTGATTAACAATTTTTTATTTTTTATTCTTTATATCAAGCAAAGTCTAAATCTTAAATCTTAACTCCAGTGACGGAGCCACAGCTCCCATGGGAGGGGCTGTGGCCCCCCCGGTAGGGGGAATTTTTTTTTACCCTTTGATTTTTTATATTTTTCTGAAAAAAATTGGGATAATTGTGAATTTGCCCCCCCACCTTTCAAAATTTATGTTTTGCCCCCCCAACTTCAAATCCTAGCTCCGTCCCTGCTTAACTCTAACCCTAAACTTTAAATTTATTTTTTTAATATCGACAGCATACATCAAAACACTAAAGAAACAAGATTTCTAATTCCTTTATGTCGACGTAAGTTTATACAGTCGAGCGTACATCTTTTGTATGGGCAACTTCGCCAATATCCAATTTCACACATTTTATTTTATTTTTCGACTGTGTACAAGGTTAGATGGCATTGTGGTTGAGAAATTAAATGCCCACTATTGACTTTTATTTTTCAAAAAATATTATTTTGTTTTTGTTACTTTCGCAAGTGTACTTTTTTTCACTTAAATCTCTGACTTTTTACTCAAATATTTTATTTTTAATATTATTTATAGATGTAACATCCAAAAGAATTTAATTAGTGATTCAGCATCCATTTCTAAAACATGTCATACTAATATGACAAGTTTCCAAAGTTTTATGGAACTATGACGAGTTTTATAAAATATTATTTTTAATATTTTTCAGGTGTTAGAAAATTCATTAAAAATAAAAATTGAGGGAACTCGTCTTACGAACAAGATGAGTACGAGTTTCAAAAATAAGTGCTAAATTGAGAATTAATATTTTTTAGGTGTCAGATCCACAAATGATATTAAAAATAGAATATCTGCGTAAATTAGCCTAAATCTCTACTATACAAGTCAATATCGTACTGGTATTGGTCGTACTAGTCTATACGACAATTAAATTGATACCGAGTAATTTAAGTATTAAAATTTGGCTTAATTTAGAAATAAGTGCTCAAACTATACACTTTTTCTAAGATAGATGCTTACTATTGTTTTTGTTCAAATATGTGCATAAAGTTTCATTATGTTAGTTTTTTAAGGTAACACCGTAAAAAAAATTCTTCACTCAATAATATACTGACACGTGGCTTTTGTTTTTTATTTATTTTTCAAAAATAAACTGAAAATAAAATAAATTAAGCAATATCCCAAAACTTTCAAAAGTCCCAAAAATAAATTAAGCAATATCCCAAAATCTCTAAAACCCCAAAATATTAAACCCAAAATTAACACCATTGTCATTGCAGATAGCCTTACCGAATCCCACCGCCGATGTCGCTTGAAACAACTGCCCATTTTTCCCAACCACCCATCACGGGGAACCAGCGGGAATAGTTTTAATCGGACGTCGAACGACAAACGTGAAAGGCTCTAGTTGTTCGATGCTCGACTGACACACCTCTCGTCAGTTACTGGCGATGGGTGGTTGGTGTTAGATTAAAATCCGCAATTGTGGCCATATATGTATAATGTATGTTGTTATTATAAAGTATGACATGAAATTAAATGACCAATATGTCTACGTGTGTAATAGGTATATATGTGGGCATATATGTTACATGTGTAATAGGTATTAAATTATCTTGGAATTAAAAGTATAAATACCATAAGTAAAAAAAATAAAAGTACTTGTAGCTGACGTAACATTTTCTCTCAACATTGCATCCAAGAGAGAAAGAGAAAGCAATATGTCTACGTGTCATGCATAGTACCGCAACACCAATCAGCAACGTGATTCACTACCTCTGGTTTGCACTTGGAAACTACAAAACCTTGTGTATCAACGCTTGCATTCATATTTTGCATGAGAAGTGAAAATAGATTGGATTTGATGTGTGCACACCATGTGTTTGTGAATATTTCTGAATAAAACTATGTGCACAATTGAAATTTCAAGTAAGAATTAGAGGCGCGCACGCAACCTTAATGGTGAGGAAAACGAGCTCGGGTAATCAGATTCAAAGAGTTTGGACAGTTTTTGTATTAAACTTGTCGGAGCAGCTACACTGGTAAGGCGTTTGACAAGTTTTTGACAGACATGGAGTGGTTGTGGATGTGTTTGTACCAAGAAAGAGAGCGATAGATGGAACCAAATTCGGATTTGTACGTTTGGGGTCAAAGGCGGATGCGGATCGAATCATAGAGCGTTTTCTTGGATTTTGGCTTTACGAATACAAATTAAAGGTAATGATGGCGCAAAGGGAGACTAGGGATACATTTTGGAGAAGAAAACGTGATAACACTAATTCAAGGACGAACAAGGAGATCCAGAAACAGTGGGATGATCATGATCATACGAACAATTCCAAAAGGAATCTAGTGAGGCGACTTAACAAGGATGAGGATGGTGATGACCGAATCACAACGAAAGAGCAATCTAGAGTGGAAGAGAAACGCAAATGTGTGGCTGGGGTTGTTGATGCCGATAAATGGGAAATTTTCCAGATTTGCGCTTTGGGGTTTTGTCGTCAACCCAGCCAAATAGCGGATCTTTCAAATGAGATTACAAAGACGAAATTGACAGATTTTACGTTGATGCACGTTGCTGGCTCTCTTGTATTATTCATGTTTGAAGATAAAGAATCGAGGAAGAGAATTTTGGAGACTAGGCGTCTAGAAACATGGTTTGAAAATTTAATTGAATGGTCGCCTACATCATTTTTACTGAATCGAATGGTATGGCTTTCAGTAAGTGGAATTCCTATTCATGGATAGTCTGAAGAAACGTTTCAGAATATTGCAGCGATTTGGGGCAAACTCGTACGGATTGATATTGAGACTTTGTCGCCTTCGACGTTTGAACGATGTCAATTTCAGATCGAAACTGACTGGATTTCACACATAGATGAAGTAATGGACTTGTGCATTAACGATAACGTCTTCACAATTCGCGTTACGGAAATTGAGGAAGCGATTGGCCCTAAGTGTGATTGTAGTTGTGAGGAAGCGATCTGCTCGGAAGATACAATGAGTACTGAGGATTTGAACATGGATATGTCCAGCCCGGTTAAGGTGTCTATAAGTGGGAGGTCAGCAAATGATACAGTGGTACCCAATTCTTTCTCTTATTCGACTCTGGGTCCGAGCCAAATTGATCGTATGTGGAATGAGAACAAGATGGAGGATTGGCGTGTCATGAGCACGACAAGTTAGATGGCGGATGAAGATGTAAGCTTTGTCCATCGTGAAGGGGAAAGTCAACAAATTCTGGATGATTTTTCGAGTGATGCTGTGGTGGATGTTTTTCCAAACAATGTGGGAGTACCACGTGCTGAACTAGTTGCCGAAGAACTAGTAGTTGATGAATTGAGCCCACGTGTTGATGGGTCAAGGATAGAAATTCCTAGGGCTAATAAGGCTCAAACAATTGAATACAATGGAGAGTTTAGAAGGTTACGATAGGTTTCAGAAATCGAACTGAGTTTTTTATCGCCTGGTGAACGAGGTGAGGCTGAAGCGAAGCTGGTAAAAAAGGTAGAGGTCGTCCGAAGAAACACTAAAAATCATTAGAGGTATTTGCTAATGGCTCTTTGTCAGATTCGGAGTTCTATAACCGGAAACAGATTATTTTAAGAGAAGCGGAGGAAACATTGAAATTGGGTAAACTGATTGGGGTGAAAACAATTGGAAACGGACAAGACATTGTAAAGAATATCACACATATGATTGAAGCGCGAGAACGACAATAATTGCGAAGAGCGTTAAGTTTGTGGTCGTGGAATGTGAGAGAGATTGAGTTAGCGTTGAAGCGTAAATCGGTTCAACTCTTTTTGCAACAACAAAGGTGTGCGATGGTCATTTTATATGTGACTAAATTAAAGACATCAAGTGATGATATGGTGAATAAGATATGGTTTACGAATGATTTTTTTATGTGTTTACACCTTCTTCGGATGTTTTTGACATTCAAGAGAGGAGACGGATTTTCTCGGTTCTTGGATGTCTGTTTTTGTGGTATAGTAGGAGTATACGTACTGTGTGTGGGAGGGGATCAAGCATGTTTGTTAGGCGATATGTGGTGTGGTAATCTACAACGAGGTATGGTGGACTTATTCATTGGATGTGGTGCATGCTTTCCTTTGTGTCGACAGAGTGGCGTGGTGTGGTTTGTTCAAAGTGTGAGGATCGAATAGTATGGAAACACGCAACATCAGACCATTTTTTTGTTGGTGCTTGACGACATCTTTTGGCTTGGAAATTGCATCTGAGGGGGATTATTGTTGAGCTCATGTATTCATGTTTTTATCGAGAAGCGAATTGCTTGGATGTCTCTTTGGCGAGGGGTGGTGGTGATCGTACATCTTGGTTTTGTATGCTAGCGTGAATGTTTTGTGTTTTGGTTTCTTGCTTTAGTTTTTTTTTGTGTTTGTTCGATTTTTTTTAGCGTTTGTTCTTTATCTCATACTCCTCAGTACTCTTTTCCTCCATTTAGGTGTAGGGAGGTTTTTAATGAGGCCATAGAGTGTGATGGCACTGTATGATACTTATTAATAAAATGGCTAAAGGGTCAAATTTGCCCCTGTAGTAATCCGAAATCAGCAATGTTGCCCCTACTTTTTTTTCTCTGTAATTTTGCCCTCAAAGTCAGTCAATTGTAGCAATGTTTCCCTTTGACCAATTTTGACCGTTAAATGCTGACGTGGCAGTTAACAGTGCTGACGGGGCAATTTTACCCTCGAAGTCATTAATTGCAGCACTTTTACCCTTGATTTATTTAGTTTTTGAATAAAATTGGATAAATAATTTGGTTTTTTCGAGTTGAACTTTAACAAACAGACTATATGAAAAATTGATTAATAAATTGATGTAGATATCCTTTGAGTCCCAAGTAATTTTAAAAATAAGTAAAATGAGAACTCTCACAAAAAATCAAAATATTATTCAATTTTTTAAAAAATCTATAAACTTAATAAAAATAAATACGATATTCAAAAAAATTATTGAAAATAAACCAACGAGAAGCGTGATAATTGAACGGTGAACGCGAACTATTCTATTCGAACGACGTTCGATTGACACACTTACCGACGATGAGTTGTTAGGAAAAAATGTACGGTGAACTCGAATCATGTGGCTCAGGTTGAATTCTGCTTTATCTTCTGGATATCCTTGTATTTATCTCCCATGTCGTTTTCGCCGAACACCACTAATGTCGTTTTCTGAGATCATCGTACATTTTTTCCTAACAACCCATCGTCGGTAAGTGTGTCAATCGAACGTCGTTCGAATAGAATAGTTCGCGTTCACCGTTCAATTAACACGCTTCTCGTTGGTTTATTTTCAATAATTTTTTTGAATATCGTATTTATTTTTATTAAGTTTATAGATTTTTTAAAAAAATTGAATAATATTTTGATTTTTTGTGAGAGTTCTCATTTTGCTTATTTTTAAAATTACTAGGGACTCAAAGGATATTTACATCAATTTGTTAATCGATTTTTCATATATTCTGTTTGTTAAAGTTCAACTCGAAAAAACCAAATTATTTATCTAATTTTATTCAAAAACTAAATAAACCAAGGGTAAAAGTGCTGCAATTAATGACTTCGAGGGCAAAATTGCATGAATGACTTTAAGGGTAAAATTGCCCCGTCAGCACCGTTAACTGCCACGTCATCATTTAACGGTCAAAATCGGTCAAAGGGCAACATTGCTACAATTGACTGACTTTGAGGGAAAAATTACGAAGAAAAAAAAAGTAGGGGCAACATTGCTGATTTCGGATTACTACAAGGGCAAATTTGACCCTTTAGCCTAATAAAATCATACTCTTTTGCCGATAAAAAAAATAAACACCATAAGTTTTATTTATAAATCAATGAGGGGCAGAGTTATAAATATTAATAAATTGTTTTTTAATTCAGTTTATATAATGGGTAGTGGTCCCCATGATACGTTAACTTGCATATCTCTCATTTCCTGTCAGAGAGTTGTGTGGCAAGAGGTAACATATCATCTTGGAAGATCAAATTAACCCTCTCCGAAAAAAAGTCCATCAATAGATTCAGGTAAGCTTTTGCAAATTTACTCTTTGTTCTTAATGATTTGACATGTATGATCTTAAGTTTATATCTGTATCGAATATGTTTAAGTTCTAATAAGTGGTATCAGAGTCATGACGAATTATTGAGAACTGATTAATTTTCTATAAAAGATCATAATCGTAAAATCATTTTATTGTTTAGCGTCACATCAATTTCTATTACTTTCTCTTCAGAATTCAGGTTTTTTTTATATTGATTAATTTTGTTTACGCGGTGATTAAATTAGGGTTTGATATTTTTGCATGTTATGAATTTCTTCGACTACCCTAATATGCGATTTTAGTTTCTTTGTTATTGTGCCGTGTGCAATTTTTTCTTTTTGCTTTTGATGCTTATATGCAATTTCAATGTAATTACGCTTTAAGGCTCGATTGTATTTAGAGTTATATAATGAATCCTGATAGTTTAGAAATTCAAGGGAATTATGTTTATATGCTATTTCTATAATTTAGGTTATTCACATTTGAATTTTAATGTTCACAAATTGTTATTATTATTAAGATTTTCAGAATATGAATTTACCTTTAAATGCATTGTTTTTGCTCGTTTAACAAACCTATAAAATAACTCAAGTTATGAAGTATACATTTTATTTAAAATATATGTTTAATTTGGTTGGATCCAAATTTTAGTTTTGATCATTAGGTATTAAGATAAATCTTTAGAAACAAATAAATTCATGTTTTAGCTATACATGATATTTTAGTGGGTTAACTGAAACACAATGTCACCAAAGTGACCACTTCTGCATATATTAATTTATTTAAAATATCAAGATGTTTGTGTTTTTGTAATCCATACGTTTATTCATTGGCCCAAAAGAAAATTAATATTTGTCGAATTTTAATGACACATGTGGTGATAAATGTGTGATAATTATAAGGCATTTTATGTATAACACATTGATCTCGATCATGATTTGAAGAACTACATTCGGATCACCCAAAACCGACCCATAAAAAATTACATTTTAAACCATAAGATTAGCCATTTCCAAATTATCAAATCATCAGTAAATCTATGTAATTTAGTAAACATCAAAATCAAGTTTACAAAACAGGAGCTCCAAAATAAAAACATCGTATATCAAAATATTTCAAATAGAGTTACAAATTCAACAGTAGTAAGGTTCTATGAATACATTAGCCCAAACTAAAATAACAAGTATTGTACTCTGAAGCAAACACGGTGTTGAAAAATCCTCGTTGATGTGTGTAACACCTCAAAAATTACGCTCAAATTATAAATCCTAGATTCGAAAAATCCCTAATTTTAAAATCCTAAAATTTGGGAATTTAGGTTAAAAAACCTAAATTAATTTTAGAAATTTGAATTTGGGAACCTAATTGTTGTTAAAGGATTTAATTGAGTTAATTTAGAATTTTATGGGCCATTATATAAATTAAGTAAAGTTTAGGTGCTATTATGCAAACCCCTAAATAGTGGGATGGCTTATAGTGCAATTTACCCATCAAATTGGTTATTTAAACCCCATTATCTTAAATCATATTTCCAATTTAATCTCAGCCGCACCTTCCCTATCTCTCTTGATAGCTTTCCCCTCTCCCTCTCTCGACATCTTCTTTTTTATGTTTCTTATTTCGATCGAACTTTGGTGAGTCTCTAGCATCGGACAACCTTAATTTTTAAAGGATTTTGATATAAGATCCGATGCAGTTTAAATATGTGTTTTAGACGATATTGATTTTGAAGAAGACGAACTACCACCTCCTTCTCCTGTTCAATATAACCGTGCACGTATCACAAGGACTATACATGAGTATTCTTTTAGATTAGTATTAGTGTTAATTTAGTGGCATAGTGTTAGATTTTGATGTAGAATTTTATATCATAGGTTCCGATTCAACTAGATCTGAACGTGAGAGTCGTTCTTCCGACGTTAGAGCTATTGCTGCTTGAGGTGTGTTTTCTTACTGTGCTACATGTTTTCTCTGTGTTGATGCATTATGGTTTGTATGGTTGACATCACATGCATATGATTTTAGATTGTGTTTTAAGTATGATTTATGAAACATCGGATTTACAGAACTATGATTTAAGAATTTATGGACTATGATTTACGAATTATGTTTATGGAATATCGGATTTATGGAATTGTTATTTATGAAACTTGAATTTTAAACATCATATATGTATGAGCATGGGATGGGATTTGTAAGGAGGAAGTTCAGTGGTTTCACCCTTCGGGCTGAATTCCACTTCGAATTGGCGGACGTATGGAGGAGGTTATGAGAACCTTCCTCATTTATGGCAGACGTAGTCGGGTGCATTGCATTAAGCTTATTGTATCATGTTTTTAATGTATTTTAAGAAAATAATAATATATTTTATGATTATGGTTTTTCTTGCACTTTAGAGACACAATAAGCTCTCTAGCTTACTCCCCATAGTTTTCCTTTTTCAGATATCTTGGACTTTAGGCGATGTGGAACTTAGAGGATCTCAATTTTATCCAATTATTTTATTATTCAGTATGAACTAAATTTAAAATATCAAATTATTATTATTCTATGTTTTGGGATATTTACGTATTTCAGATCATGGAACTTTATATTTTGGGATTATGTTTCATCATATATTTATAGACTTCATTTCAGATATTTTATTAAATGAACATAATATTTTTATAATATTTTAGTTTTGAAAACAATTGTGATATTTTACAGTAATTACTATTATTTAATAATTATTTTGTTTTATAAATTATTTAAACCTAAAATCTATTACTTGAGGAAAAAGTTTTCAACAGTGACTTTTTAAATTCGGTCTTTTCTTTTAGGCCGAGTTTAGGGGGTTACATTTAGTGGTATTAGAGCTAAGTTCAACCCTCAGATTGTGAGGCTCACTTATAATTTTAAGTCAAAAATGATTTTTGCAGCATATTAAATGTTTTGGGGGAAAATGGGATTTTCTGATAAATTTATTATTTAAAAGAATTAAATATGTGTTTTGAATAGAGACTCCAAGTACCAACTCTAACTTTAGGATTAATTCCTTTTGTAGATAGACTACTATTCCACCTCGTAGGAGCTCTAGGTTAATAGTTGGTCGTGGTCGAGGCCGTGGTCGAGGTCGTACCGCTGCTTTAGAAAGTGATCGATCGCCCCTATTGACCAGGCGCAAAATGAGAATGAGAATGAGAATGAGATTTATAATGATGGTGGGGATGAGCAACCTGAGGTTCAGGCTAGAGCTCAACAGACTGGTGGTAAGAATCCACATAATCAACATAATCATAATGATGGTCCACATGATTTTAGGGATAGTGAGACTGATGGCTTGGATACTGCTACAATACATCGGGAATTACTTTGTTATCTTCGTTAGTAGGAAGGTGTGAGGAAACCCATACCTACCGAGTTTTTGGCTGTAGAGATGATTATGTTTGATGGGAAGATGGGTACAAATCCAGTAGATGCTGAGTACTGGCTGAAGAAGCTTCAGAGGTTGTTTGTTGAAATGGACTATCCTATCGACCGGAAGCTTAGGGTTGTGGTATCACTGTTGTAGGGCGAAGCCCAGAATTGGTGGGAGGCTGAGGAACATGTTATTTCAGCCAGTCAAATCTCTTGGGACCATTTTTGACATGCATTCTGTGACTGTTATGTTGGGGCAGAGTACTTAGCAAAGTGTCGAGACGATTTCATGAATCTGAAGCAAAACGACATGTCTGTGAATGATTATGAGATAGAGTTCATGAGGCTGATACAATATATTCCGAGGTTAGTGACCACAGAGAAAGAAAAAAGTGACTGGTTTCTAAAAGGGTTGCGTCCAACGATTAAGGTGGGAGTTGCCTTGCATATGGATAAGGAGTACAAGGAGATTACCAAACGAGCTAGGACTACTGAGCGAAATGAGGCAGAGATGAAGCAACTTGAGCCCAAGGGTACCGATCAAGCTAGTAAGTAACCGACCGCATCAGTTCAGCATAATCAGGGGAATCAATATAGGAAAAGGGCTATAGAGGAGTTCGACCATCGGGGTTATTCTAGAGCTAAACCAATGTCTTCTACTATTCCGACTGTGAGTGTAGGTGGTTCGAAAGGTTCTCGTCCTTTCCCTATATGTTCTTGATGTAACAAACAACATAATGATGAGTGTCGAAAGAAGTTATGAGCAAGTTTCTTATGTGGTTCTTTAGAGCATTTTCAGAGTGATTGTCCCCTCGCCCATGGTGCTAACCAAGCTCCGACAAAGTCTCAAAGATCAGTACAAGCACCATCTAGAGTTAGTGGTCTGAATAGGCATGATGCTTCGGGTAATGCTAGTAGAGCTAGACCTACACAGAGTAATAGATCATATGGTAGACGACCAGGGTTGGTTTATGCAACTAAAGCTCATGAGGGTTATGATGATGAACTAGAGGACATAGCATGTACATTTCTAATGTTCTCAGTTTTTACTTTTATGTTGAAAGATGAGGAATTCAGAATGAAAAATTTTAAATTGTGTCAGTTAATTTTTGGGATATATCGCTAAGACTGAAAATTTCGAGGACGAATTTTCTTTTAAGGGTGGGAGAGTTGTAACACCCAAAAAATTACGCCCAAATTATAAATCCTAGATTCAAAAATCCCTAATTTTAAAACCCTAGATTTTGGGAATTTAGGTTAAAAACCCTAAATTAATTTTAGGAATTTGAATTTGGGAACCTAATTGTTGTTAAAGGATTTAATTGATTTAATTTAGAATTTTATGGGCCATTATATAAATTAAGTAAAGTTTGGGTGCTATTATGCAAACCCGTAAATAGTGGGATGGGTATAGTGCAATTTACCCATCAAATTGATTATTTAAACCCCATTAGCCCTAAAACCTATTTCCAATTTAATCTCAGCCGCACCCTCCCTATCTCTCTCTCGATAGCTTTCCCTTTCCCTCTCTTGACATCTTCTTTTTTTATGTTTCTTATTTCGATCAAACTTTGATGATTCTCTAGCATTGCACAACCTTAATTTTTGAAGGATTTGGACATAAGATTTGATGCAGTTCAAATATGTGTTTTAGACGATATTGATTTTGAAGAAGACGAACTACCATCTCCTTTGCATGTTCGATCTAACTGTGCACGTACCACAAGGACTACGCGCGAGTATTCTTTTAGATTAGTATTAGTGTTAATTTGGTGGCATAGTGTTAGATTTTGATGTAGAATTTTATATCATAGGTTCCGATTCAATTAGATCCGAACGTTAGAGTCGTTCTTCCCGACGTTAGAGCTATTGCTGCTTGAGGTGTGTTTTCTTACTGTGCTACATGTTTTCTTTGTGTTGATGCATTATGGTTTGTATGGTTGACATCAAATGCATATGATTTTAGATTGTGTTTTAAGTATGATTTATGAAACATCGGATTTACAGAACTATGATTTATAGATTTATGGATTTGTGGACTGTGATTTACGAATTATGTTTATGGAATATCAGATTTACGGAATTGTTATTTATGAAACTTGAATTTTAAACATCATATATGTATGAGCATGGGTTGAGATTTGTAAGGAGGAAGTTCAGTGGTTTCACCCTTCGGGCTGAATTCTACTTCGGATTGGCGGACGTAGGGAGAAGGTTATGTGAACATTCCTTATTTATGGCGGACGTAGGGAGAAGGTTATGGGAACCTTCCTTATTTATGGCGGACGTAGTTGGGTGCATTGCATTACACTTGTGATATTGTATCATGTTTTAAAGGATTTTAAGAAAATAGTAATATATTTTATGATTATGGTTTTTCTTGCACTTTAGAGACACACTAAGCTCTCTAGCTTACCCCCCATAGTTTTCCTTTTTTTCAGATATCTTGGACTTTAGGCGACGTGGTACTTGGAGGATCTCAATTTTATCCAATTATTTTATTATTCAGTATGAACTAAATTTAAAATATCAAATTATTATTATTCTATGTTTTGGGATATTTACGTATTTCAGATCGTGGAACTTTATATTTTGGGATTATGTTTCATCATATTTTTACAGACTTCATTTCAGATATTTTATTAAATGAACAAGATATTTTTTAATTTTTTTTGTTTTGAAAAAAATTGTGGTGTTTTACGGTAATTACTATTATTTAATAATTATTTTGTTTTATAAATTATTTAAACCTAAAATCTATTACTTGAGGGAAAATTTTCAACGGTGACTTCCTAAATTCAGTTTTTTCTTCTAGGCCGAGTTTAGGGGGTTACAATGTGCTCCTCCAAAGGGTGACCAATCAACCTACCCACAGAAAAACAACACATCCACACGCTGAGCTAACAAAGCTCAGTACATTTCTACTCTACCACAAATCATGATTATCATAAAATAAACATGCAAGATAATATAGCCTAGAGTGCATAGATAAGGCTTTACTATCTATGAGCTATCATCTAGCCCACACAAGCTAGAGTTCTTAGATCACCTATCTCAAGGTATCATTAACTATACAACAAGTCTTACATTTTCCCTCAAAGCTTTGCCATACTTGAGGCCACATAGCCTATCGAGATACTCGAGCTCACACAGCCCATCGAGTTAATACATACCGTACCCTAATTCACTCAGTCATCAGGTATATAAGCTATCACCTATAGCATCCACACGGCATACATAAATACATCCACACATAATCTAAATAATGGCCAACAAAGCCCTACATTAATCGTGTTCACACAACTATCGGGGTACCCGTGTTCACACAACTGTCGGGTTAAATGGACAATATCTAGATCACTATAACCACAGATACATCCTAAACCTACTTGGATCACATTAACCACAAGTAGTCTTTACCTGAGGTCACTGAGCCAATCAGGTTATTCAAGCTCACTCAGCCTATCGATTTTAATACCTTATCCGGATCACCATAGCCACAAATAGGTTTCTAACCGCACCCAGATCACTCAGCCCGTGGGTATGCCATATGTACTTGTTCACACAGCCCGAAGTACGCATCCTCTTATATAATTACCATAATGCTGAATCTAGGATATCCGAATTTCTTTTCATCGAACATAAAACAATACATGCTCCCCGAGCATTCAAACACCTATCCAAGAGGTAAGAGGCACCAAGCCAAGCCATCACAAATGCCCCCAAGGCATAACACTAACCATCATGGTTATCTCGATTCATCACTTACCAAGTTATTACACGTTATTCTCATTCATGAGGGTTAAAACTTGGTTTCTCAGTTTTACTGTTCAATTTAACGCATTAGAAGCCCATTGGGACTTAGTCCTCAAATTATAAGCCATTCAAACTCAAAACTTAATTTCCGGGAAGAATGCCCAACGGGTACCAATACCTATCCAAGTGTACCGATATGCCTACGTGGGTACCGATACCCACCCTATGCGTATCAATACACGACTTTACACTAGAAGAGTTTCAACCAGCAACCCCTTATCGGTACACGGGAAAGTGTATCGATACCCTATCAGTACTGATACGCCCCAAGTGTATCGGTACACATATTCGCTACTGGAATTATTGTAGAACAAAGAGTAACAATACTCCCCTTAGGCTTAACGATACTCTCTTTAAGAATTATTTGTGATACATCTTTTAGAACACATGATATTAGTACGTGCTCCCCGTGTACTGATACTGAAGCCTAGAATTGGCTTCCAAGGCTCGAGAAATCACTTCCCAATCGCCCAAAACGTAACCCTTAACCTTTTAACTTAATCTTACATCTTGTGGGAATTATTTAGGATGGTTTTCTACCTATTACACCTTATTAACATTTAATTTGGGATTTACCATTAATGGAGCTTTAAACTACCTTAATACTAAAACTAGCAATCTTAACCACAAAATCAAGCAAGGTGATCACTTTATGATCTTCAAGAATCGAAGGAGTCGAAGATGTACTAACCTTAGCAACAAATCTCACATTTAAGCTCTCCAATAAAACCCCTTAAACTACTTTCTCAACTCAAGGTTGGAAGGACCCCAATACACCTCCTTTTTGCCACACAACCAAGAAAATAAATTAAAACATGGATCAAACATTCTAGAAGAATCTACCATGAATTTACAACCTTAAAATCTGAGAGAAAGATCCATAGAAACTCCAAAGCTCAAAACATCATAAAAGCTCGTAAATGGAAAACTCACCTATTTAAGAAGAGAAGAAACTTTTCTTGAAGCTCTTGGGGAGGAGGTTAACATATTTCAACCTTGAATCTTGGGTGAGAAAAATGATTTGCAAAGTTGGCTCTTTTAAATTCGAATAGCCATGGGTGTGGGAGAGAAAATGTAAGGAAGAAAGATGAGGAAAATGGTGACCTCACCAAAAGCTATCTTTCCCCTCCCTTAACTCATCTTTTTCAAAATACTCTTTCCAAGCCCAATGCTCAAAACTCATCCAAAATGCCCAATATCAACCCAATGGGTTCGATTACTCCAACCAACATGAAGGTCCATAACTCGGGTTAACGCCCAAATCTTTGACTCGAAAATTCAGGTCATTACAACTGTACCCTCTTAAAAAGAATTTTTTTCCTCGTAATTAAAGGAAAGAGAAGATGAAACTATCTCTGATCCAACCATTACCCAACTCAGAAACTTTTGTTTTGGTTCTGAAATTCCTCTACAAAACTTCCTTAGCCAAGCTCTTGATCCAACATTTCTTGAGACTGAACTCCTCAACACCTCTCTCATGAATCCCCAATGACCCATTTCCACCGATCAAGCCACACTAACAACGAGTCTTAAAACCAAACAACATAGGATGGACTCGAACGATATTGTACAAGTATCAACCCAAGAAATTTACTTCAGATGAGCTTTACCCTTGTTAACAATCCTTTCGACCATCATCTGTGGTTCAAAACTCTTGAGCTCAAACCTCATCTGTGTCTAGAATGCCACACCTCCTCAAAGGTATACTACTAGGAACATTTCTTTGTCTATCATTTACACCCTGACCCAATATATTCAAGAATAAGCAAAACTCCGTCAATCGAATTCTACCATCAATATATCTTAAATTAACGATACCTCTTCTCGACTTGGCACTTCACTCACTTGAAATCGCCACAACACAAACAGAAGCAAATCCACGATCATGCAATTTACTAACGGAGCTACTTCGGTTGCAAAAGAAAACTATTGTCATTTACGAACTCTTACTAACGATCAAAACCTACCCAATTACCCTCGAAGGTCCGAACATTCTCATCTAACCCAACCATTTAAATCCAAAGAAAAATTGTATAGAACCCTAACAAGCCCTCAAGGATTTTCAAATAATTCTTTTCACAAAATCTGTTAGAACACCAGTATCCTGGTTCCACATAACCATAGCCGATAACCCACATTCTGTTGTGCTACTATAATAATCTTCACACTGTTTTACCATGCATGTAGACATCCCATCTTAAAAACTTGGTAGAACAAACACTCAAATCATCAAACTCAAGATCATAACGATGCACTCGTGAGTCCAAACCACTTAATGACGTGTCCTTAGAGTTCAAACATCGCATCAAACACAATAATTATCACAACTTCCCTTTAACTTTCAACTTACGAAACTCAAATTCTCAACGATCATATGGAAATCTTGAAACTCTTAAACCATTTACAAGATCATCAACCCCAAGAAACGAGTAATAGTCCTCCACTGTTACACGTCGACTCACAACATCCAATGCCATCACTCTTTGCCATACCAACACATGGATGTCCCAAGGTGAACCACTTGGTGACGACACACGTATTCACTCACGTTTACAAATGAGTCCTCCCTCTAAAAGTTCTATTAGTGTCATACCACAAGGTGATGGACACTAACACCAAACTCAACGTTACCTCTATCGTGGGTTCTAATCCATGATCAAGAGGTAAGCCCGCTCATTCCTCGAAGAGCACCTCAACATCCCCTTAAACATCTGTAACTCTAAAGCCTCAAACTCTCAACCCTCGTATTTACTACATGGGCCAGGAACGTCTTGCAACCTACAAGGCTCTCATTGAACTAACATCACATGAGCACGACACTCACGCTAGAGAGGTAATGGTTCCCCGCAACAATTACTAACAACCTGATTCATTTCAAACTCTGAAACTTCGGGGATCTTGCATGGAAACCAAGGCATAGGTCGTGCTCACAAAACTGACCTACACTAAAGATAACATCCACTAACTAAAGATAGAGTAAATCTAACAAGTCCATGGGTACCGTTACTCTCAATCCTCAATCACCATCCACGGTAAAAACTTACCTACCCGAACTTACGAATATGACAAAATAATCAATCCAACATCAACCTCTAGATCTTACCACAACACTTATCCCACGAGAACCAAAAACCATTAAATGAACAAGAGATTAAATTTCCATCAATGTAACAACTGAAAACCAAAACAAAACATAGGTACTTGACATATCATCGGTAGCAAAGATGTCCTCTCTGGCCTGAACGAAAGACTATCTAGCAATAGCTCGATCGTTGACTCTGACGGTGAATCTAATAGTACCTCCACCCTGATGTCCGAACGATGCTCTAGCACCGCCTCTAGCAAAACTCTGACCATGCCAAGAGAAGTAAACCTCCGAGACTGAATAGGTGTACCATCATCCATAACTAGACAACCCTTCACCATATGACTTGGTGCTCGGCACCTATAGCAAACTCCTCGAAGCAAAAAGCACATTCCAAGATGTGTCGACCACAATACTTACAAGCCGATGGAAGAGACACTCCAGTCTGGATCTCTGACCGTCCCTTGGCAGTTGATCTAAAACAACTCTCTTCGTATCCCTCGAAGTAGGGAACCTCCTAGATGGAGCATGAGAAGAACATATGATGTCATGGGTCCCCACAACTTGGCCTCTAGACTTCTCAATCTGACTCAGTGTTAAACCCTAAAGTCACTCAAGTGCCTTCACACTATTAGCTAGCTCATAGAATGTCCCAAGTGGACCCGCTATCACATGCATACGAAGGTCAATTTTCAATCTATATCTGAACCTCTTACACCTTAACTCTTCAATGGCAACTAACTATGGGGCATAACGGCTCAACCGTAGAAAATCTTGCTCATACTCAAACACTGTCATATCTCCCTAAACAAGGTGTAGGAATTGATCTCTCATCTCATCCATATGAACCTCACTGATGTACTTTTTCCTAAACTCATCCCAGAATACATCTCATGTTGGAAGTGCAGACTGTAGCCCCAACTCAGTAGCCTCCCACCACTCATGTACATTGCCCTTAAGAAGGGAGACAATGCAATTGAGGTCATCGTCCGGACTCCCTCTCATCAGTCTTTGAATCTTCTAAGTGTTTTTAACCACTGGTCATCCTCACCCAAACCTTCAAAATCTTTTAGCTCAAACGGTGAAGCCTCTCAACAGGGGTTTTGCAAGGCGTCTCAGATTGCCTCGAGATAGCTTGCACCACTTGCAAGAGAGACGTGGTAAGATCATGGAGGTGGCTCGCCCCTCCACTTCCGGTACCTATCAGAAGGCTTGTGTCCCCAACATCCAAGACAGACTCCTTACCGAAGTCTTCCACTTGAGATACATGGTCATCCTCACGACTTTCCTGGTCGCGTTTGGCTTCACTCGCCATCAAACCTCTCTAAAACACAAGGAAGCAGGGCATGACCATCAGGATTCCCAGTCTTGGAAGAGTACAACTTAACTTTAGGGGCTTGTATTCATTAGACAACTTACTACGACCTCTATACCACCTCGGGGTTTCTTAGAACTAGCTAAACCTAAGCTCTGTTACCACTAAATGTAACTAGGCGTGAGCATTCGATAGAGTCGAGTAAAATTTTTTCGATTTATTCGAGTTGACGAGTCATATTTTACAACTCAAACTTTATTTGAAATTTTTTTGATCCGAGTCGAGTTTAAGAAATTTGAGTCAAGTCGAGTTTTTGAGTTCCTATAAAAATTTAATTGTAATTAGTTATCATGTTATAGTACGTTTTGATTCCAATTTAAACGACTTTCTCTAATCATATAAGATATATATATATATTCATATTTTTTATAGGTGGCAATATTTCTTCATATTTTTATATATCGGTATGTATATATCATTAAAAATTGAGGGACTCGTCTTGAACTTAAAAATAAATCCACTAATTACTAAAAATTTCGAGTTATTCGATTTTCCGTTTTACAACTCAAACTTTATTTGAAATTTTTACGAGTCGAGTCTATGAAATTTTGAGTCGAGTCAAGATGAGTCGAGTATTTTCGCCTCGAGTCGAGTCGAGTTATTCGGTTTATTCGAGTCGAGTCAAGTTTTGCTCACCCCGAAATGTAACACCCCGACCCTGATCCAAATTACTACATTTGGGTCACGCTGAACTGACCCATCCAAAATTAAATTTTAAACCATAAGATTAGCCATTTCCAAATTATCAAATCATCGGTAAATCTATGTAATTTAATAAACATCATGATTAAGTTTACAAAACAGGAGCTCTAAGTTCAAAACATCGTATATCAAAATAGTATTTCAAATAGAGTTACAAACTCAATGGTAGTAAGGTTCTATGACTACATTATCCCAAACTAAAATAGCAAGTACTGTACTTTGAAGCGAACACGGTGCTGGGAAATCCTCATCAATGTGCTCTTCCAAAGGGTGACTTGTCAACCTACGTACGGAAAAACAACACATCTGCACGCTGAGCTAACAAAGCTCAATGGTACATTTCTACTCTACCATAATTCGTGATTATCATAAAATAAGTATACAAGATAATATAGTCTAGAATACATAGATAAGGCTTTATTATCAATGAGCTATCATCTAGCCTACACAAGCTAGAGTTCTTAGATCACCTATCTCAATGTATCATTAAGTCTACAACAAGTCTTACATGTTTCCACAAAGTTTTGCCATACTCGATGTCACATAACCTATTGAGATACTCGAGCTCACACAACCCATCGAGTTAATACACACCGTATGCTGATTCACTCAATCGTCGGGTATATAAGATGTCGTCTATAACATGTACACAACATACATAAATACATCCATACATCATCTACATAATGGACAATGAAACCATATATTACCCGTGTTCAAACAGCCGTCGGGTTACCTGTGTTCACACAACTGTCAGGATAGATGGACCGTATCTGGTTCACTATAGCCATAGATATGTCCTAGACCTACTTGGATCACATTAGCCACAAGTAGTCTTTACCTGATGTACTCAGCCAATCAGGTTACTCAAGCTCACTCAGCCTATTGAGTTTAATAAATTATCCAGATCACCATAGCCACAGATTCTAACCGCACCCAGATCACTTAGCATGTGGGTACCTCAGATGTACTTGTTCACACAGCCAGAAGTATGTAACGCCTTATATAAGTACCGTGGTACTTACTCTAGGACATCAAGTTTCCTTTTAATTGAACATAAATAAATACATGCTCCCCGAGCATTCAAATACCTCACCAAGAGGTAAGAGGCAACAAGCAAAGCCATCATAAATGCCCCCAAGACATAACACTAACCATCATGGCTATCTCGATTCATTACTTACTAAGTTATTACATATTATTCTCATTCATGAAGGTTAAAACTCGGTTTCTCAATTTTACTATTCATTTTACCACAATAGAATCTTATTTGGGCTTAGTCCTTGACTTATAAGCCATTCAAATTCAAAACGTAATTTCTAGGCAGAATGCCCAACGGGTTCTGATACCCACCCAAGTGTACCGATACGCCTTTGTGGGTACTGATACCCACCCTATTTGTATCGATAACTAGCTTTACACTAGAAGAGTTTCAACCAACAACCCCGTATCGATACACGAGAATATATACTAATACCTTATAGGTACTGATACTCCCCCAAGCGTACCGTTACACATATTCGCTACGGGAACGTGTACTAATACCCTATTGTTTGTGATACATCATTTAGAACAAAGGGTATTGGTATGGGTTCCCCGCGTAGTGATCCTAAAGCCTAGAGTTGGCTTCTAAGGCTCGGGAAATCACTTCCCAAGCCCCTAAAACGTAACCCTTAACCCTTTAACATAATCATACATCTTATGGGAGTTCATTAAAGTGGTTTGCTACCCCTTTTACACCTTATTAACATTTAATTCGGGATTTACCATTAATGGAGCTATAAGCTACCTTAATACTAAAACTAGAAATCTTAACTACAAAATCAAGCAAGGCGATCACTTTATGATCTTCAAGAATCGAAGAAGTCAGGGATGTATTAACCTTAGCAACAAATCTCAGATTTAAGCTCTCCAACAAAGACCCTTCAACTTCTTTCTCAACTCAAGCTTGGAAGGACCCCAAAACACCTCCATTTTGCCACACAAGCAAGGAAATGAATTAAAACGTGGAACAAAGATTTGGAAGAATGTACCATGAATTTACAACCTTAAATGCCAAGAGAAAGCTCCATAGAAACACCCAAAGCTCAAACCTCATAAAAACCCATAAATGGTAAACTCACCTATTCAAAAAGAGAAGACACTTTTCTTGAAGCTCTTGGGGAAGAGATTAACATACTTTAACCTTAAATCTCGGGTGAGAAAAATGATTAGGAACATTGGCTCTTTTAAATCCAAATAACCATGGGTGTTCGAGAGAAAATGTGAAGAAGAAAGATGAGGAAATGGGTGGGAAATGGTGACCTCACCAAAAGCTATATTGTCCCCTCCCTTAACTCATCCTTTTCAAAATAGTCTGTTACGAAGCTGAATGCTTAAAACTCATCCGAAAGCCCAATCTCAACCCAATGGGTCTGATTACTCCAACCAACATGAAGGTCCATAACCCGGGTCAACTCCCAAATCGTCGACTTAAAAATTCGAGTCGTTAAATTATGTGTGTAATACGTTAGTCCAAAGATTAATCTATTATTCGATATAGATTATTGTCAATGTTTGATTACTACAACAAGAGTACCACTTACTGTTAATATTACTGTCTAAAGACTTGATATTAATGTTGTGTTTGGTATCTTGAAGGGAATTAGTCTTTACTTTGAATTTATTTATTTACTTATGAATATTGATGTGAGCTTGTTTTATTTCTATTTTGTTCTATATTTAGCTATTTCTTCTACTGCCACAATATCTGCTCATGTCAATTCTATACCCATGCTTAGTGATACAAATTTCAAGGAATGGAAAAGGCACTTACTCATAGTGCTTGTTTGTACGGACATACTAGCTCTCACTGTGGATAGCACCCCTATTACAAAAAAGGATTTCGAGAGGCGCGATCATTCTAATCGCATGAGTCTGATGATCATGAAACACAACATTCTGAAAGCCTTTAGGGGCATAGAATCTGAAAAGGTTACTCAGGCCAAGTCTTTTCTTGACGATCTTGGGCAACGTTTTTCTAAAAATGATGAAGTTGAAATGACATCACTTTTGACTTCTTTGAGTTCTATGAAGTATAAGGGTCAAAGAAATGCAACGGAGTACATTTTGGATATGTTCCATATCGCTTCAAAACTTAAGGAACTTAAGATTGAGCTTTCTGAATACAAGCTTGTTCTTATGGTTTTGGTATTGCTTCCTGCGTAGTTTAACCAGTTTAAAATTAGTTATAACTGCTAAAAGGAGAAATGGACTTTAAATGAGCTCATTTCTTATTGTGTTCAAGAGGAAGATAGGTTGAAGCGTGAAAAGAATGAAAATGCTCATCTGGCCAGTGCCTCTAAGGAAAAGGGCAAGAAAAGAAAATATCATAATGAAGCTGCTAAGGGTCTAGCTCAAAAGAAACAAGAGCAAGTTCCAAACAACTATTTTTTCTGGAAGGCCTGGACACATAAAGAAAGATTGTGCCAAATATCACGCATGTCGTGCAAAGAAAGGTATGAATCTTAATTTAGCTTCAGTGCCTAGAAACACTTGCTGGTTAGATTCTGGTGCTACTACTCACATAAGTGTTTCTATGCAAGGTTGCTTGAGCTACCAAAAGCCAAGTGATGGTGAAAGAAACATCTTTGTGGGCGATGGAAAATCGGTAGAAGTTGAAGCAATTAGGCATTTTAGGTTGTTATTAGGAACTGATTTTATTTGGATTTGAAAGACACTTGTTGTTTCGTCTTTTAGACGAGATTTAGTTTATGTTTCTTTGTTGAACAAATTTGGATATTGTTGTTCATTTGGAAACAATCGGTTTAATTTGTCTTTAAATTCAAGTATTGTTGGAACTGATTATTTAAATGCTTTTGACAACCTTGATTTGCTAGATACAATTGCATCATATAATGAAACCTTGCATGTGGAATCACGTGGTACTAAAAAAAATTAAAGAAAAAAATTCAGCATCATTATGACATAAACGCTTAGGTTATATCTCAAAAGGTGGGATTAAGCATCTTATGTCCAATGGTTGTGTTGATTGCATCAAGGGAAAATAGAACAAAACCAAGAGATTAAGTGTCAACAGATCTACAAACATCTTATAATTAATTCATACTGATATTTGTGGGCCATTCCCTATGGCATCTTGGAATGGTCAAAAATATTTCATAAAATTCATAGACGACTACTCACGTTATGGGTACTTATATCTCATTCATGAGAAATTTCAGTCTCTGGATGTGTTCAAATCTTATAAAGCTGAAGTTGAAAATCAATTCAACAAAAGAATTAAGAAAGTTAGATCTGATCGTGGTGGTGAGTACTACGGTAGATATGATGGCTCAAGTGAACAACGTCCAGGACCATTTGCAAAATTCTTAGAGTTATGTGGTATTGTCCCACAGTACACCATGCCATGATCACCTAGTATGAATGGTGTATTTGAAAGAAGTAATATGACTCTTAAGGATATGGTAAGGAGTATGATTGCTCATTCTACCTTACGCGAGTCCATCTGGGGAGAAGCATTAAAGATATTTGTTGAGTGGATCAATGGATTGATCAAAGCCAAGAGAGGGTGAATTGGGTTTTTAATTTTTTTGGAGAAAGTGGAATGACTAAAATTGAAGAACAAAACAATTTAGAGTGGTTCAAGTTCCAAATGAACTCTACATCAACTACCTTAGCTACCACTAAGGATTTTCCAACAATCCACTAATTGCTCTTCCCATTTTCAAGGCTTAGGAGGTAACCTTTACAATACAGGTCAAATTTTCTACCCAAAATTTGACCAAACCCTCACAAGAATACAAAGAAGAATTTAAGGCAAGAAAGATATCTCTCAATACAAGTTTGCCCCTTTAAATACAAGCACTAAACCCAAATTGGAATAGAAGATTTGAATTAAACACAACACAATTTGGGATTTTACAAGAAATGAGAAATTAGGCACTTTGAGCTTGGATTTTTGTAAAAGTGTTTCTCTTGGATGCAATAGTTGTTGCTAGTCTTCAATTGGCTTCATTTTATACCTTCTCCATTAATTCTAGCTGTTTGGGTGGTTAAGGTATTGTATATAGCCGTTGGGACCCTCTATTTCCATAATAAATGCACTTCTGCAGCCTACAGTATCGGTACGCGGGGATCCGTATCGATACCTATCTCAAAACAGAAAGAGCCGTTGCACAATTACAATAGGAGCGTATCAATACGCGTGTAGGCGTATCGATACGGGTTAGAGAAGTGTTTCGGTACGGGTAAGACCGTTTCGATACGATTATTCCCACAAAGCTCACTAGAAGATTCCGTATCGATACGGCAAAGAGCGTATTGGTACGGGACAACCAACACTTTAAAAATCTGTTACCTAACAACTGACACCAACGGTCAAAAACATTTAAGGCTTTCGAATTTAAAATTCTATTAAATATGTACCGATACGGGGGACACCGTATCGGTACGCCATTCAAACTCCTTCAGTTTTTACAGAGAGAGCATATCGATACAGATTCAATCTATTTCGATACGTTGTTTCGATACGGTAAGGGGCGTATCGAAACGCGTTTCTCCAGTGGACAAGTTTGTAAAAAAGGTATCGATACGGCTAGAAGCGTATCGATAGGCATAGACAATTTTCAATAGTTTGGCCTTGGAACACTTATAAAATATTTAGAGTTTGAGTTTTTCAATCTAGGGTTAAAGCCTTTTTGATTTGAAACCTTTTGAGGGACTTAAAAATCTTTTTCAAGTTTTCAATTTAATCCTTAAAACACTTTGTTATATCAAAATCAAACATAGGTTTTACAATCTCCCCCTTTTTGATATAACAAAACCAAAACTTGAAATTTTTAAGGCTTTTGAAAAACTTTGGAAAAACAACTCCCCCTTAATGTTAGCTAGGTAAAATTTAAGTTAAAAATTTTAAGTGAGCTTGTTCCCTCTCCCCCTTTTTGTTAGATAAAAAATAAGAGACATAGATAAACATAGGCAAAATGCATAAATAATAACTAAGCAACATATTATAGATAAACATTAAGTTCAAAACAAAGAGAACATCAAAATAAAATCCAAATAACAAGAATCAAAGCATAGGTTTTAGAATGCAAACTTAATCCTAAGAACATAATTCAAAGTGCATAAATAGATATCCTAAATGACATGAATGGAATGCATAGATGATCTACTACTCTTATCCATCGCCATCTTCATCATCTTCATCGTCCTCTTCGTTGGCATCATTATTCCTCCTTGATTGATGCGTCTCCAAGAGAAGTGAGATGCGTCTCCATATTTTTCACGCGATCTTCAAGGCTTGTGAAGCGTGTATCTATAGCGGCAAACCCTGAGTTCATCACTTGATCCATGGAAGCAATTCCCGTGCATAATCTCGTGAATTGTTCGTTGAGAAAGGTCATAAGGGCATCCATGGAAGGTGGAGGAGGAGCTTGAGGATTGGAAATTTCTTCCGGAATCGCATCGCTAGGAAGCTCGGAGAGACGAAGCCAACTACCATTAAAGTGATAAAACTTCCCCCTAGAAAGAGATCTCTCGTCAATGGGATCGGTGATGAGAGTCGGGTAGTCGTGAGAGTAATCAATCTCCTTTTAGGTGAAGAAATAACTCAAATTCGTCCCATATGTGAATGAAGTGACAAGAGTTGTATGACGATGTTGCATGAGATAGATAATCTCCGCAAACATAATGCGAGCAAGATTTGGTTGTTGTCTTTGACGGAAGCACCGAATCCAAAAATCATCTACTTGGCGGATGGTTGAATATTTCCCTCCCGAAGGCCTAAACCACCAAGTAATCATCAAGTGAAGTATTCGATCTTGAGCGTTGAGAACCGTCACGGAACCTCCCAAGACATGACCAAGGGAATTCTCATCTTCGTTGCCCTCATCCTCTAACTTAAAAACAACACAAATAGATGGAACATCTATGGTGATCTTTTTACCCATTAGATAAGAATTGACAACATTAACTTCACCCGCTTGATTTGCAACACACTTGGCATTAGCATAGAAAATCAAAACCAAATTGCGATAGAAAAAGCCAGGAATTTGTATAAAATCCATAAATTTCCATTCTTGGAGCAAAGATAAGTAGACAAGCTTGAAGCACTCCGAATTAAGGAAAGGAACGTAAATCACCCTCTCCGGACGAATCTTATAATTTTGAAAGTTGTGAAAATAGGTGAGTTCCCCGGTGGTGCGAAAGCATCATTGATAGATAAGAGTTAAGTTTGGGTGAGTACCATCTCCGGGATTGGATGCTTCACCGACTTCGCTAGTACGCGCTCTCATTTTGGGTGCCATTTTCTAGAGAAATAAATCAAAACAATGTGTATGCATTATTTTTCTCATTCAACCCATTGAAAATCAATAATCAAGGAAAAAAATTTAAAGACAAATCAAAATCAAAAAGTTTGAAAGAGTTTGTTTTTTGAGAAAGCAAAACAAAACAAGAAAATTTTAAAACGAAAATCAAAGAAAATAAAAAGAGAAAAAGAATTTTATACCTTGATATTGATAGAGAGGAATGGGAGAAGAACTTGCACCAAATTGATAGAAAGCTTTCAAAGCTTAGCTTGATGTTGAAAAACCCTCAAGAGATTTTGAGTTTGGTGGTGAAAATATGAGGGATTGAGAGGCTTTTTATAGATTAAAAATGGCTAGGGTTTGAAATTTTAATTTTGGTAAAAGTGAAACTCTTTAAATGCCATTAATAAGCAGTCTGCGCAATCGAGCATCGATACGCCAAAGAGTGTATCGATACGGGGGTAAAATGGTAATTCCTTGGAAACACGTGACAATGGACCGTATCAAAATGGATATTATCCGTATCGAAACGCTCTTAGCTCGTATCAAAACGAGTTTAACCGTATCGATACCCGTATTAGAGAAAACGCAGTCTGGTCAACTAATTAAGTACTCGCATCGATACGTATAAAGCCGTATCGATACCCTATACCCATAAATGCATTTTTGGCTTTAAGAACAACCAAAGGCTCAACTTTAACGTCCCCTAAATGAATGCAATGATGAATGAGAAAGTTTAAGCATGTTCTAACAGAAGCATACACCCCTAGCTATAAGCATCGTTTCTATCAAGATCAACAACACATAAACATGCATTTTCATAAATTCAAGCAATTGTAACCTCAAAAATAGTCCTAAAGGGTCAAGGTAAGCTAGTTAAACCTAACTCTCTCCTAAGGGACCAAAAACGCTCTTTGTCTAGAGGTTTGGTAAAAATGTCCTAAAGGGTAAGGGTAGGCTAGTTGGTTCAAGGTGTCAACGTACTCTATAACAACATCTTCCTAAAGGACATGATCTCTAATGAAATGATGCATTATTTCTATATGTTCGGTTCTAGAGTGTTGGATGAGATTTTTCGTTAAGCATATAACACTAGTGTTATCACACTTAAGGGGTATGGTTTCAATCTTAACTCCATAATCTAAGAGTTGTTGCTTCATCCAAAGGACTTGAGCACAACAACTCCCTAAGGATATGTACTCGGCTTCGGTGGTAGATAAACCTACACTATTTTGTTTCTTAGAGAACCAAAATATGAGCATACTACCTAAGAATTGACATGTTCCTGGAGTACTTTTCCTATCAATTTTACATCCCTCATAGTCCGCATCTGAATAAGCATGAAGGTTGAAGGTTGAGTCTCTAGGGTACCAAAGACCTAGACAAGGAGTATCTCTAAGGTACCTAAAGATTCTCTTAACGGCTATAAGGTGAGACTGTCTAGGACTAGCTTGAAACCTAGCACACAAGCAAACACTAAACAATATATCTGGTCTACTTGCGGTAAGGTAAAGCAAAGATCAAATCATAGAGCGATAAAGCTTAGAGTCAACACACTTACCTCCTTCATCTTTGTCAAGCTTTGTAGATGAGCTCATTGGTGTAGCTTGAGGCTTTGCTTGCTCCAAGCCAAACTTCTTGAGCATATCTTTCACGTACTTTTCTTGATTAATGAAGGTACCATCCTTCCTTTGTTTGATTTGGAGTCCCAAGAAGAATGAGAGCTCTACCATCATGGTCATCTCGAATTCACCTTGCATTAACTTAGCAAACTCTTTGCAATGACACTCATTAGTAGATCCAAAAATGATATCATCAACATATATTTGCACTACTAAGATGTCATTTTATATATTTTTATGAAAAGTGTAGTGTCCACCTTACCTTTTTCAAAACCTTTTTCAATTTAAAAGTTTGAAAGTCTTTTATACCAAGCTCTAGGAGCTTGTTTTAAACCATAAAGTGCTTTGGTTAGCTTAAAAACATGATTTGGAAATTTTAAATCTTCAAAACCCGGTGGTTGTTCCACATACACTTCCTCAATTATAAAACCATTTAAAAATACACTTTTCACATCCATTTGAAAAAGCTTGAAGTTATGATAACATGCATATGCAAGCAACATCCTAATAGCTTCCATTCTAGCTACGGGTGCATAGGTTTCATCAAAATCTATTCACTCTTCTTGAGTGTAACCTTGAGCAACTAATCTAGCTTTGTTTCTCACAATGTTACCACTCTCATCTAGTTTATTCCTAAATACCCATTTAGTTCCTATAGTAGATTGATTACTAGGCCTTTGAACTAATGTCTATACATTACTTCTCTCAAATTGATTTAACTCTTCTTGCATAGCCATAATCCAAAAATCATCTTTTAATGCTTCTTTAATGTTCTTAGGCTCAATGCATGAGATAAAAGCAACATGATTCATGAGTTTGAGAGAAGATCCAGTAGTTACCCCCTTGGATGGATCACCCAAGATTTCACCACCTTTGACATAGTTGTACTCCCTTGGGTAGCTCATTTCCTTTTCCTCAAGAGCCAAGTCCTTCAAGGCTTCAAGAGGTGGATCTTGTGCATCTTCTTCTTTAGTTGGAATCTCATCCTCCTTTGAAGTTTGTCCTCCATCAAAGGCATCAAAGATTCCTACATCATCATCATCACAAGTTTCCTTCCTCGGAAGGAGGTTATCATCGAAAACCACATGAATAGATTCATCTACAACTAAAGTTCTTTTGTTAAACACACGATAGGCTTTAGAGTTTAAAGAGTAACCTAGAAAAAATAGCTTCATCACTTTTTGCATCAAATTTACCTAAATTGTCTTTTCCATTATTCAAAACAGGACACTTGCAACCAAAAGGGTGAAAATAGCTAATGTTAGGCTTTTTAGATTTTAAAATCTCATAAGGAGTTTTCTTTAAAATAGGCATAATCATTACTCGGTTAATAATATAGCAAGCGGTGTTAGTGGCTTCCGCCCAAAAGTACTTCGGTAAATTGTTTTCGCAAAGCATAATCCTAGCCATTTCTTCTAAAGTTCTATTTTTCCTCTCAACTACCCCATTTTGTTGAGGAGTTCGAGGAGCCGAAAAATTATGGCTAATCTCATTTTCATTACAAAATTCATTAAAACCTATATTTTGAAATTCCGTTCCATGATCACTTCTAATATGTGAAATTTTAAGTTCAAAATTATTTTGGGTTAGTTTTGAAAATGTGATGAAGTTTTCTAAAGTCTCATCCTTGGTGCTTAAAAAGAGAACCCAAATATATCTAGAGTAATCATCAACAAGCACAAAAGCATATGATTTTCCACCCAAGCTAGTTGTCCTAATTGGCCCAAACAAATCCATATGAATTAGTTGTAAACATCTACTTGTAGAAACATCATTAATGGATTTAAAAGATGATCTATGTTGTTTACCCTTAGAGCATGCATCACATATTTTATCATTTGAGAACTTGATCTTGGGTAAACCTCTAACTAGATTTAGGGAAACTAATTTTTCTAAAACATTAATGCTAGCATGTCCTTGTTTCCTATGCCATAACCATGCATCATTTTCATTTTGTGCAACAAAACATGCATGAGATGAATGAATGGCATCTAGATGCACCGTGTATATGTTACCTATGTGATGACCAATGACCATTATTTTATTTGATTTAATGTCTCAACAATTTTGCACCCATTTTTATCATATAAGACATTAAACCCTTTATCACACAATTGACTAGTGCTCAATAAATTGTGTTTTAGACCATCGACATACAATACATTTTCAATGAGTATAGTAGAGTGATTACCTATGGAGCCAATACCTTTAATGTGGCCTTTGGAGTTGTCACCAAATGTCACCACTCCTCCACTTTTTGGCTTTAAATCCATGAATCGACTCTTGTCTCCGGTCATGTGCCTCGAGTATCCACTACCAAGGTACCATGAGTTTTGGCTTTGTGCTTTGGCCTTGAAGCAATGCTCCCCCTACAAACAAAGAGATTAAACTTTGATTTTTGGTACCCAAATCATTTTGGGTCCACGAGTGTTAGCTCCCAAAAGCTTGGTTCCCTTAGGAATCCAAGGTCACATGGCATGAACATTATTAGACTTGACAAGTTCCTTAGGAACCCATACACTTCTAATTATTTTAGTTCTATTATGCCTATAGAAGCCACTTTGTTTGTAGTTATTATTCTTTATTTTAGGTTAGTTTGTTCTAGATGATTCACCTATCTCATTTTTCACATTACCAACACTCTTGAAAGACTCTTTGAGCTTATTAAGCTCACCTAACACCTTTTGGTGTTCAATATTACATTGAGAAATAAGGTTGTTTAAGTCTACATTTTCATTTTGAAAGAATTCAAGTTCATCTTGTAAACCTAAGATCTTTTTCTCAAATTTTAAGTTAGCTTGAGAAAGTAAGTCGTTTTTAGCATTTAAATCGAAAATAATCTTTTTATTTTTTAAAATGGACTCTTTAAATTTCTCAACTAACTCATCGTATACCTCTTGTAACTCATCATAAGCATCATGCAATTCATCAAATGTAAAATCAAAAGAAGATGAGTTAGATGTTACCATAGAGGAATCCTCCTCAAGAGCCATGAGGCAAAGGTTGGCCACTTCATGTTCCTCATCCTCGAATGACTCCGCATCACTCCAAGTAGCAAGCTTGGCTTTTAGCTTCTTCTTCTTCTCAAAGCCCTTCTTCTTGAGTTAAGAGAAATCGAAACGTATGTGACCCGACTTCTTGCACTCAAAGCAAATGATTTGGTCCCTATCTTCTTTTTTGCTTTTGTTCTTGAAGTCCATCTTTCTTTGAAATTTTCTCCCTTGGTTGGACTTCATGAACCGTGAGAATCGTTTGGCTATCATAGCCAATTCCTCAAAGTATTCCTCCTCACTAGAAGAGCTCTCCTCATGTAGAGAGGCTTTGAGAGCAACTCCTAGCTTCTTTTTCTTTTCTACCTCATGCTTCTCTATCCTTATCTCTTCCTTCTTCTTCTCTTCCTTGCATCATAATCTCATGTGTAAGAAGAGACCCAACAAGCTCATCAAGCTTCAAAGTTTTCAAATTCTTTGCTTCAATGATGGTCGTCCTCTTACCATCCCAAGACTCCGAGAAAGAGTATAGAAGCTTCACTAGCTTATCTTCGGGAATTACTTCACTGAATCCTTTAAGACCATTGACGATGATCGAAAATTGATTAAACATCTTTGAGACGCTCTCATCGGGGTCCATCTTAAAATTCTCATAGCTCAAGTTTAGCAACCCGATCTTCGTCTCTTTCATATCGCTAGTGCCTTCATAGGTCGTCTCCAAAGTGTCCTACACTTCCTTTGCACTTTCGATAGATGAAACCTTTGAGTAAATATCCGGACCAAGTGTACAAAATATGATATGTAGAGCTTTGTGTTGACTTGAGTCTTCTGTCTATCTTCCTCGGTCATCTCCGACTTCACCTTCGGAACTAGTCTTCCTTCATCGTTTCTCTTAACCGAAATGTAGGGCCTTCTTCCACTACATCCCAAACCATGTAATATGTTGACTTGATGAATAGACACATCTGATTCTTCCAATATGGGTAGTTTTCCCCATTGAAGAAGGGTGGTTTAGTGGTTGATTGTGACTTATAGAGATTGGAGGTTGAAGTAGATGTCATGGCTTGTCTTGTAGTTGATTACACTCTTCCTAGAATCTTCTCTTGTGGTTGTTAATCCTTCAAAGAGGTAGGCTCTGATACCAATTGTTGAGAGGATCAATGGATTGATCAAAGCCAAGAAGGGGTGAATTGGGTTTTTAAATTTTGTTGGAGAAAGTGGAATGACTAAAATTGAAGAACAAGGCAATTTAGAGTGGTTCAAGTTCCAAATGAACTCTACATCCACTACCTTAGCTACCACTAAGGATTTTCCAACAATCCACTAATTGCTCTTCCCATTTTCAAGGCTTAGGAGGTAACCTTTACAATACCGGTCAAATTTTCTACCTAAAATTTGACCAAACCCTCACAAGAATACAAAGAAGAATTTAAGGCAAGAAATATATCTCTCAATACAAGTTTGCCCCTTTAAATACAAGCATTCAACCCAAATTGGAATACAAGATTGGAAGTAAACACAACACAATTTGGGATTTTACATGAAATAAGAAATTAGCACTTTGATCTTGGATTTTGTAAAGATGTTTCTCTTGGATGCAATAGTTGTTGCTAGTCTTCAATTGGCTTCATTTTATACCTTCTCCATTAATTCTAGCCGTTTGGATGCAATAGTTGTTGCCACAAATGATATAGGCTTATTTCATGAAACCAAGAGATTTATATCTAAGCATTTTGAAATGAAAGATCTTGGGGACTCTTATTTTGTTTTAGGAATTCAGATATATCGAGATCGATCTCAGGGTATTCTTGTATTGTCACAAAAGAACTATATCGATAAAGTACTTAAAAGGTTTGACATGCAAAACAGTAAACCAATGGACACCCATGTTGCTAAAGGAGACAAATTTTGTCTTGCCCAATTGTAGTACCCTAAAATATTAGTTTAGAAGAATATAAAAAGTTCAGTCACCAATTCGTTTGTATCTTGTCTCTTAAAAGATTAAGAATATATTTTGGGACTAAAATGCAATAAAATAAAAATTAGATGTCCATTAGTAGGGATGATTAAATTCATCACTAACAAATCTTGTAGGCTTGCATGCTAAATAAAAACCTTACCATTGAATTTCACACGTCTTTTGAAGGGGAAATTTGGTAAAAGGATGAAGGGCCTCAGTTTTAGTAACCAAAGAAGAACCATCTTCTTCTTTAACTTTTGACCGAAAATCATCTTGTGGGAGAGAGTAAGGGACAATTGAAATCCAAGAATGAAAGGGGTGATCTAGCTAGCTTTTAGATTGCATTTTTTAGAGATCAAGTCGTATCACTAGTGAGGAAGGTGAAATACTTTCCTTCTATTCTTTTTTATTGAATTGATTAGTATAGAGCTTGATTTGCTTGATATTGTATATGTAAATTCTTTCTCTTCAAGAATCGTATAAAAATTTGGAATGATTTAAGTGCTCAATTTTGAATGCTATGCATGCATGTATGAAATTGCTAGAATGAACTAGGTGAACGAAGGAATCCATGCTAGTGGTATGTTCGATGTTGAGCCTAAATGGAATAAGCATATTTTTGTGACATCGTAATCGAATTAATTGTGCTACAAAAATAGGGGATTATAACTTGAGATGCTTAAGGATTTTATAGAAAGATTAAGGGCAATTTTGAATGTATATGAGTCGTTAGAAGGCTGATTTGAAAAGTATAGATAAACTGTGGGCTATCTTGTAAGCGTGTATATAAATTTACTTATAATAAAGTCAGTTTTGGAATCAATTTGGAAGAGAATAGATTACTCGAAAGTTCACATGTAAGGTAATGGGTAAGAAGAACTGTTTTACTTACAAATAAACTTGTAAAAACTGTTTTTGCATGTATATAAATGCATAGGAGGCTGTTTAAGTTACAAAATATGTAAACCAATTTAATGAATCAATATGACATGAATATATACAATAGGAACTGTTTTTGAATACTTATAAATGTCTTGGGACTGTTTTGGTATAACTGTGTGTGTGTGTATGTGTGTGTGTGTTCATGAAATTGCTATGTTTTGATGTAATTAAGTGTATACATACATGTTGACGCTCCAAAAGTATTGTTTTTCATGCCTATTTCACATGCTTTTTCTTATCTTTTAAGTACATTTAATTGCATTTAGATCATAAAAACATGCATTTAAATAAAAAGTTAGGAATTGATGTTATGCCAGTGTGAAGGAATGTTTTTGTTGATATTTTGTAGATTTGGCATAACATTTGGCACAATTGTTGACAGAGTGAAGTATAATAGTGCATAAAGGAAACGTTGCCAAGGAGGATGCCGAGTTATTGTTGGCATAGATGGACCAAACAATACCAAGCATCGATTGGCATAAAAGAGGCATTTGATGCTAGGCCAAGAAGAGGTTGAACTCGAAAAAATAGGACCAGATCAGGTTGTGAGAAAATAGAGATTAGATCAATCTCCGAAAAAATAGCGGATAAGCAGTGCCGAGAGCAGTTGGTAGATTCATGCCAAGCTGGGATGCTAGAGTAGTGTCGACACGATGACGTCAGCCATAGCCTAATCAGCTTATCACCTTATCAGCCTATCATTTCTAATCTGGATAAAGGTGATCACAAGCCTTATCCCTTGAGCGTTTAAATTTCAAATGCAAAGGCTTATCCTAGCCTCCTTTACACGCCTATTTAAAGACCAATTGTGAAGAGCAAAAGGGGTAGAGATTTTGCGAGATGATTGATCGCAAATGGCTGCACCAAGGAGAGGTGGTTCGACCAGCTTGACCGAGAGCCTGGACCGTGAAGGGTTGCAACGAGAGACCTTCTTCTTGCCATTCTCTTTGGTTTAGTTGTTTTATTTAGTTTTAATAATGATGGATGTCAAAAACGATTATGGTTTATTAGTTGTTAACCCCACCATGAACTGATTTCATAGTTGTTGAGGGGTGTTTTCGTTGACCGCTATATTTTATTTTTAGTTTTTAATAAATCGAAACTGTCTCGGCAGTGCTTTTTCTATCTGGCATGATTACTGTTTTTAAGAGTACTGCCAAGCGACGACTGGCATAGTTAGCCTATTGCAACTCAATATCTTAACTGACTTGGGAAGCAACGACTAGATGCTAGATACTGAGGTGAGATGCTTCGAGAGAAGATGTTCAAGTAGATGAAATTACTTCGAGATTGAAATCTACCCCTCATGAGTAAAGATTGATACTTAATCGAATTGATTTATGAAAAAACATTCACTATAGACATATAGGGGTTTTTCTAAAATTAATTTAGGGCAATGCTATCAACCAAAAGCATCGCTACCTTTGAATCTGCTCGGCAAACAAAGCCAAGACATGATTTATTAAAGGCTGGCATGACATGAATAGCGTGGAAACTATGCAATCCTTGCCAGCGCTCATCATTTGCTAAGGCACTCTCCTTGCCAACATTTTAAACTTTCCTTTTTATTTCTTTTCAATTTTCAAAACCACTTCCAATCAAACAAATCTTTTTCTCAAGACAAGTAATCAAACAAGGCAATCGAATTCCAACACAATCTCCGTGGGATCGATACTCAGCTTAACTGATGTATTACTTGCATACCGTGTATACTTGCACGCAATAGATTTTCTTGGCACTATGTTAACACTTTTCCAATATCTTTTAAGCCCTATTTCAAGCAAATAATCACTCACGCCGAGAGTCTACAATACATAAACTGGATTGTTTTATAAAGTATGTATGTTTGCTACTCAATTTTAGTGCTTATATTTGAAGTGGATTGTTTTGATTTATTACATGTATACATGAGAATCCGAAACTTCTTTGCTTGTACAAAATGTATAAGGGCTTCTATGATCTAAATTAATAGTGGAAGGATTGTTTTATGCATGTGACTGTATGCATATATGAATCGGGAATTATTATACATTTAGGGGAGTCAATAGTGGAATGCTTTTGTATTTGTTTACATGTATCCTTGTGTGTAATAGGACTTTGGGTAAATGAGTTGAGTTGGTACCGATGAATTGTTATTTTAATAGAGGTACCTATTATGAAAAAAGAATATGATACAAAAAGGAAACTAGGGAAGGTCTTGGTTGTGACAAAGTTTGAATGTGGTTCAGGTATCCTGTAACTTCAGGATATAAGGTGAGATTAATTTAAAGTCTTGGGGTAGATTGGAACTATCCTGAGCATCTTTGTTTGTTATTATTTATATGGTCTATTTGATAAATTTAAGTGCTACGGTGCTTCTATGATATGAAAAATGTAAGCTCGGATTTGAGGTATGTATTTAATATGGGATATGCTTTGGGATGGAATGCTTGATTAGTGTTAAGCTCAGAATAAACTCGTTTATATGCTTTTTTTTGCTTGATAAGAAACCTATACTTAACCAATCTTTGGTTAAAACTTAAGTTTGAATTGAGATGTATGAATGACAAGAATATGTACTTAATCTAATGTACACTAAACCATGTTTAATTAGTATTCTAATCATGAAGTTATACTCATTTATAACTTTGGTATGATTTGATAAGCTATTAAGTCTTAATATGTATATATACTTATTAAGAAATAAGATGTGTTTCTAAGAATTATCTTGTATAAGGTTATATTGTAATTGATGCATACATGTGCATGCTTGATTATGACTATTGTCACTCTATTAATCGAATAAAGGATTGAATAATTGGAGAATGTAAGAACCGAACTTATGCTTGATATGGATGAGCATACTAATTGTAGTATGATCTATTGAATACGTAGAAAGTTATGTATGAATTGTCAAAAGAAATGTTGTCTATAAGGCCATTCAATCATGATGAAGAACATAAGATGATTCACATAAGGTGAATGCTTACCCGAAATGAAAGGGGCATGAGATTGGATATGAATACATGATATGAAACTATGCTCACTCTATTTTTAATTAAGATAATAAATGTTAAAGCCTTGGTCTCGAGTCAGTATTAGGTATAGTTGGCATACCATAGAGTCCATAGAGCTCAGTGTTGGGGTAGACTACGGTCCGAGAAAATGGTCCCTATTTGGCGACAGTAGGAGGGATTGACCGGTACTGCAAGTACCATTTGTTTACATGGGCGGCAGTTGGTTGGGGATTCATGTACCTAGATTGTACATTCGATTCTCAAGGCTATATTAAAAGAAATCTTGTGATTTTAAAATAAAAATGATGAAAAGAGGTGATAACTTGCTTTAAAAGCAATATATGTTTTTTATGAAACTGAACACTATCTTACTTGAGATTTATGCCTTGAATGAAAATAAAGATGTTAGTATGACTTGATCTATCGACTATACATGCTAAATGAATGGTTTTCAGATAGTATGCTTCGATAACTTTTATATAAAAATATGCTTATGAGATAATATGTTTAATGGTATTTGGTAAGAAAATCATGCTTAAATTCTAATATGTTATTATACAAAACAGTGAGAATTGATTTGGATTATATATGTATAATTCTTATATATCTTCTTGTTTCAGGGTGCAAGCCTTGATAGAATGTTTGTTTGTTCACATATTGTGTTCAAAATAATTGTTGTTAAACAATGAGATTTATAACTAGGTTTATGAAGGATTGAGGAAGTTTGCTTAACAAGCAATATAATTCTAAAATAACTTATGTGCCTCCTTGGTGAAATTATATGTTGCGTTGGAAGCTTTCATGTGTTAATTTGATCGGTTGGATGCTTACTGATGTGGATTAAAATATATGTTCTTGGTTGTCCTAGTCGAATGGGTTGCTTCAAGTAACTAGTACCTTGTTTTAGTTGGGTTTAACATGACCACTCATGAAGAAATCTCACATGTTTTGTATGTTAAGTTTATATTAATAAGCCTAAAGATTATATTGAGTAATTATAAGTTCTTAAAAAGAACTGTTTTGCTGGAAATTAAGTCTTTAAGGACTGATTTAATCTTGTAATTGCGCGTACACGAAAAATGAACTGTTTTGCTAAAAATTAAGTCTTTAGGGACTGATTTAATCTTGTAATTGTACATGAAAAAAAAGAACTATTTTGCTGGAAATTTAGTCTTTAGGGACTGATTTAATCTTGTAATTGTGCGTACTCGAAAAAAGGAATTGTTTTGTTGTAAATATAATCTTAATAGATTGATTAAATCTTTTGATTGTGTGTACATGTAAATGGGAATTGTCTTGCTAGAATTAGAGACTTAATGAACTGGTTTGATCTTGTGAATATGTGTACATGTAAAAGAGTATGTATATATACAAATGTATGTACATGTTTAAAGCAATGTCTCAAATTAAATTGAATACATGACTTGAACCTATAATAGATGTAAATAGGAGTATGAGTCTAATGGAAAATATAGAGTTAATGTTGGATAAATGATTCTAAATATTCTATGTTTATGGTATATTTGATGTTTCAGGGGACATGCATGATAGAATTAAAATAACTTATGTATCAAGTATCTATGATTAAAAGATGCCTTGATTACGTAGTATAATAAATCTATGAGTTGATAGAATAAGACACGAAGAAGTCTTGCTTGATAAGTAATCAATGTTTAAATATAATTTGAGCATAAGTGGAATAAGGATAAGGGCTACCTTAGAAAGCTTGCGACTATAATAGCTTGAAGTCGATCAATTTGTTACGAAACTTGAAATCAATACACTGTAAGATTGGATTGTACGAACCCTATGAATGGTACATGCTGATACCTGAGGCATGATTAAAATAGTACTCGAATCAAAAGAGATCTCATGTGTTAATAGGGATTTATTTGCTTTAAACTTGGTGACTTGAATAGCATGTTAGTCTAAGGCTATGTGATAAACTTATAAATTTGAATTCTAAGTCTTGTAAATGGCTCTCTAAATAAAGAAAAATTTTAATTTACCTTGATTTTTGGGCAAGTCTATTCTGAAGTTGGACCAAATTTCATAATTTGGTCACATAATTTCTAGAATGTGTTTTTGGTAACATCTTCAATTCCGATTTTCTCCTAAATCGGGTTGAGGGTGTTACACCAATGTCCCAAAGTTAACCTTGAAATTCAAGAGATGCAAAAGATTTTCTATACATTATCTATTGGGAGTCTAATGTATGCTCAGGTTTGTACGTGTCTGGATATTGCATACATAGTTGAGATGTTGATAAGTGCCCAAAAGTACTATGTTTTCACCCTTTTTACGCAGCTAATGAAAAAGGTATTTTTAATGCATGTTTGGTGCTTGCGTAGATTTACTCACTATCGGGGTAGGCGATGCCGAGCGAGCAATGAAGAAAAGGGAGATAGTGCAGAACGAGCTCTAGAAAGGCCCATATCAAGCCAAGACAAAGATAATAGTTTCTACTGAAGAAAGCTGAAGCATGAAGATAAAGTCTTATGGAACAGAATCAGTTGACAGACCTCTACCGAGGCAGCAGTTAGCCACCGCCAAGGCAGTGCACAGACGAAGTTGCCAGTGGAGAAAATATACAAAGTGGTAGGCGATTTGAAGAGCATAAAACACTGGATTTTTCTACATACTTTGTGAGGCAATCGGAGTACGAGAAGATGACGAAAGCATGGAAGGAAGGTTAAAGATGGAATTCGGTCGAGAGGATAAAATGTAATAAATTAAAGAGATTCACCTCTTTAATGAAGACAAGTCCAATTCAAGAGCACAAATTGGCAATCAAAAGTGAACAGTCGGAAGGCTTTTTTGCGCGAGGCGCAGGAAATGGTTGAATTGGGAAAGTTAATTGGGGCGACGACGAGAAAGAATGAGGGAGAAATTGTGAAGGATATTGCTAACATCATTGCGAATAGAGAACGAATCCTATAGAGGCAGCGATGCGTGTGTTGACATGGAATATCAGGGGTTGGGCTCGTCATCGAAAAAGAAGGTGATACAATAGTTAGCGAGAAAACATAAGTGTGAGTTGGTGTTTGTACAAGAGACAAAGATGGAACTTATTTCGCTACAGCATGTACGTAGAATTTGGCATTCGGATGACTTTGAATTTGTGTTTTCACCTTCTTTAGGGAGATCGGGAGGGATTTTAATTGTTTGGGAAGCTTCACGTTTTAAGTTGGAGGTTATGATTTAGGGCATATTTGTGATGGTGAGAGGATCATGGGTAGATGAACGTTGGGTTTGTGGTTTTATTAGCGTTTATGCGCCTTGTTTGTTGGTGGAACAAATTGATTTATAGGATAATCTACATTCTATGATCGAAAAGTATGAGATACCATGGTGTCTTGGTGGTGAATTTAATGATGTAAGGTCTTTAGATGAGAGAAATTGCTCAATGGGTAGTATTCAGAGCATGACTAAATTCTCGAGTTAATCTCTCGCAGTGGTTTGATTGAGGTGCTGGTCTTGGGTAAAAAACTCACGTGGTTTGGGGCGGGAAACAAGTGTAGTCGTTTAGATAGATTCTTGGTCTCTTGTGAGTGTTTGGATAAGTTTAATCGCTTAACTCAGTTTGTGCTTCTACGTGGGTTGTCGAACCATACACCTTTGAAGCTTGTGAGCGAAGTAGGTGATTGGGGGCCGAGGCCGTTTCGATTTCTAAATGCTTGGTTAGAAAGGCGAAGATATATTAATAGAATGGCGGAGGAGTGGAAACATATCGATATTAATGAGAGACGAATGGGTGGGGGACCTTTACTAATTAAACTACGCGGATTGTGGAGTTTCTTACGATGGTGAGACGAGTCTGAATTTGGTAGTGTAGATGATAGGATCACTATAGAACTAAATGTTTTGATATAATAATTGAAAAAAAGTTTGGGACTAAATTGAAAAGAATTTAAAACTTGCTTTTAGTCAAAACAACTTGAAAATATGTTTAAGGGTTTTTAAAAGGCTTTGAAATAACTTAAAATGCTTTTAAAGTAGCCAAACTAGTGTTCTTCAAGTAACCGTATCGATACAGTGATACTGTATCGATACGCCTTAGGGTTTCAGCTACAGTAAAATTCCAGTAGCCAAAACCTGTATCGATACGGTGTGTTTTAAATATCCAACGGCTAGTTTGCGTATCGATATAGTTGTATCACGTACAGATACGCCCAATTACCCCAACAATCATTTTCCCAACGGTCTTTTAAATTGCAATACCGTATCGATACGCTTGACACGCGTATCGGTACGCACCAACTAGAAGTACTCAACGGCTATTTCCTTATTGGGACTGTATCGATACGGATTTAAGGGTATCGATACGCTAAGCTTCTGAACTGCATTGATGGTGGGAAATAACGTCTCCAATGGCTCCAAATCAACTCCAACGGTCCTCAACGGCTACAAACTCAATTGGAAGTATAAAAGGGACCTCCAAGCATCAAGGAAAGGTTAATGCTTCAATTGTAACAACATTATGATGTCAAATTGTCTTTAGAGCTTAATTGGTATTCTCTTATATAGATAAAACACTTGTGAGCTAAAATGTTTATGTATTCTCAACTGTATATGTTTTGGGTGAGTGCTTAGAGTTGCAAACACATACTTATTAAAGGGATTTCTTGTTTTCTTTGAATTTCACTTGTAAGAGAGTGTTTGATTAAGCTAAGGGTAGATAGCTTAATCGTTGCAATGGTTTCCTCCTCATCCGAGAAAAGGGGACAAAATTCTTAGTGAATTTGGGAAATCCTTGGTGCCGTTCCAAGGTAATGGATGTAGGCTTTGGGTTAGAAAGCTCAACCACTCTAAATCCTTGTGTTTAACTCTTAATTTTTGCCACCAACTCAAACACCCAAAAATTCAACTTCTCCACCACTTGGCAAACATTGGTTGAAAGTGATCATCGAGCTCAACAATTGGTATCAAAGCAAGGCTCAATCGAATGGGATTAACATCCTATTGAGGTTATTTGGGAAGCTCGATACAAGAATTCAATCAACCGGTCAAATGGCGCAATCTATCGACAAGCCACCATTCTTCGACCGGACCAACTACGCTTATTGGAAGATTAGAATGAAGTTTTTCATCAAATCTAAAGACTAAAAGCTCTGGGATGTTGTTGAAGAAGGTCCTTATGTGCCACAAGAAGTAAAGGCAGAATGGAGTGCGGATGATCGCAAGAAGATGGAGCTTAATTGCAAGGCTTTGCACATCCTCTTTTGTGCATTTAGTCCCAACATCTATGAGAAGATGTCCTCTTGCGAAGATGCCAAGGAAGTATGGGACAAGCTTGAAGTTACATACAATGGAACAAACGAAGTAAAGGAGACCAAGATCGACATCCTCAACTACGAGTATGAGAACTTCAAGATGGAACCGGATGAAGACATCACAAAGATGTTCGATAGATTCTCCACCATCACAAATGGACTCAAAGGCTGTGGAGAAATCATTCCAGAAGACAAGCTTGTCCGAAATCTTCTCTATTCTCTTCCCGAGTCATGGGACTCAAAGAAGACCGCCATCATCGAAGCCAAAAATATCAAGACCTTGATGCTAGATGAACTCATGGGGTCTCTTTTCACTTATGAAATAATGAAGAAAGAAAAAGAAGAGGAGAAGAAGAAGGAAGAGATAAAGAAGATGGGGAAGAAGAAAATCATGGAGCTAGGCATCAACGCGAGTGTGTTGCTCTCAAATCCTCCACATGTAAATTCAAGTGAGGAGAAACATGAAGAAGAAGAGATGACTTATCTCTTTGAAAAGTTTGCTCGATTCATAAAGAGTGAGATGGCTAAATCCAAGCATGAATTGAAGAAGGAGATGAAGGATTCCCACAAGTCCAACAAAAATGGATCATCTTCAAAGAAAGCATATGTGGAGATATGGAGTGATGAAGACTCCATCGATGATGAGGTAGCCCACCTATGCTTCATGGCCCTCAATGAGGGGGAGGTAACTTCTAACTCATTTAGTTCAAATTCATATACTTTTGATGAGTTGCAAGATGCCTATGATGAATTTTTTTGAATTCAAGGCATCATTTTCCAAAAACAATAAATTAATCTCAAATTTGAAAAAGGAAAATGAAATTCTTTCTAAAACCAATTTGGATTTTGAGGCAAAATTAAAAGATTTTGAGCAAAAAGTTCTTGATTTACAAAATTTGCTTCTAAAGATTGAAAAAGATCATCAAAATGCCTTGGATGATCTTAAGAAATAAAAAGATTCGATTTCCAAAAAGCTTGAAAAGAAAAATAGATTTGGAAAATCAAACTTTTATGTTAGACAATCTAGTGCCCTTAGATTTGTAAATGGAAAATGTTTTAGAAGTGTTTGGGTTCCAAAAGAACTAGTCACTTCATATAAAATGGATGAAATTGTAAAATAGATTCATAAGGGGACTAAACTATGTGCCACTAACGTTTATGGATCCAAAGCAATTTAGATACCAAAAATTACTTGATTGTCTTATTTAGGTGTGATGGAGAATGATCAACAAGTCAAATATTAAGGGGGAGCTTCACAGACACAAGAAGGAAAACACTTGAAGAATGAAGGATTCACATCCTCCCTTGAGATTCAAGTGTTGGTAAAAATCTAGTTGTTTTTTATTTTGATTTATTTTTATTTCAACTAGATTATCATATATGTTGGACTAAAATTTTTTGATGCTTAGAGTAAGGGGATCCAATTTTAAAAGCAAAATTTTAATTGAGTCAAAATTTTTAAACCTCCTATGTTATTTTGAGCTTAATGTCTTTTAAATTCTTTTTTATATAACAAAAAGGGGGAGAAATGGTTTGAAAATTTGATTTTTCATGTGAATAAGGGGGAGATTTAACTTCATTTAATTATTAAAATTCTCCTATTCAAAATTTTAAATACTAAGGGGAGAATCCCAAAAAAAATTCAAGGTGGTTTTATTATATAAAAAAAGGGGAGATTGTAGAACTAAATGTTTTGATATAATAATTGAAAATATTTTGGACTAAATTGAAAAGAATTTAAACCTTACTTTTAGTCAAAACAACTTGAAAATATGTTTAAGGGTTTTTAAACGGATTTGGAAAAACTTAAAATGCTTTTAAAGTAGCCAAACCAGTGTTATTCAAGTGACCATACAGATACGGTATAATACAGTATCGATGCGCCTTAGGGTTTCAGCTACAGTAAAATTCCAATAGCCAAAACCCGTACTGATATGCTTTGTCCGTATCGATACGGTGTGTTTTAAATATCCAACGGCTAGTTTGCGTACCGATACACCCAACCACCCCCAACGGTCATTTTCCCAACGGTCTTTTAAATTGCAGTATCGTACCGATACGCTTTCCACGCGTATCGGTACGCACCAGCTGGAAGTACTCAACGACTATTTTCTTATCGAGATTGTATCGATACGCTAAGTTGCAGAACTGCATTGATGGTGGGAAATAAAGTCTACAACTGTAACCCCCTCGTCCCGGCCTGGTCGGATGACCGGTCCGAGTGGGCCACACGGGGAAAACCGAAGTGAAACCCGTTAAGGCTTCCCCTCGGTTAACGACCCAAAAATTTCTTTTAACTTTAATCTTATCTAGATGCATATTTAATCCCTATGTGAAACACAACAGCGGAAGATACAATCAACGAAACATTTACTGACCAAACAACACAAACAGTCCATTTTATTTCATTTTCAGCAGGCCGTTTCGAAACACCTATAGGGTGTTCCGAAACGCCCTGACCTGGTCAACGGGCCTGGGTTAACCACAAGGGGACCGTTCCGAAACAGGGGTGACCCGTATCGGAACGACCTTGACGGTCAATATCTCGTGGTCAACGAGATTTGACCGTTTCGAAACTTCAAAAGCCCGTTTCGGAACGGCTTCATCTCGCCAATTTCTCAAAATTCCAGTAGCGAAAACGTTCCGGAACGACCCTCATCTGTTTCGAAACGGCTGGCCATTTACACAGGGGCCGTTTCGGAACACGGGGACCCGTTCCGAAACACCCCCTGTCTGCAGTCTTTTCTGGGCTGTTTTGAGGCACAAGGATGCCCCAAAACACCTCCAAAGCATCATACAACATCCAAGCAACAGCAAGACAAGATAACCTAAGGCTTAGCAACCATACAATCATGCTTCAACAATATTTAGACATGTCTAATACCAAAGCAACAATCCACAACATATATTCATTCTAACTATGATCAAGCACAAGTAGAAACTCTTAAGCATAGGCCAACATATCAAGCAAACAAAATAGACATAAGTTGACATTCAACATGGCTACACATCCATGCATAAGCAATATATATAAAGGAGTCTACACATGCTCCTAACAACCAACAACAACCAACACATCCCATTGCTTAAACTATTACTTGTCTTAACAAAAACCATACTTGATGAACTCAAGTCCAAAACCACACTTGGAGGCCCTCCACTTGCCCGAGCAACCCACGAACTAAGGATCTACAATGTTGAACAAAGAGAGCGTAAGCAATGATGCTTAGTGAGGGTAAGCTCTAAAAACAAACCTCAACACTGCAGGGTCCGAGCACGATCTAGCCAAGCAACTCACATTACCAAGAGTCCACAAGATATAGATGCATGAGCAATATATCACATATATGCCATAATCATGAGCTCAACACTACCATACATGTAATCACGTTTAAACATCCAAACAGCTCATATATCACAACACATTTGATACACATATCAATCCACATTGGCACCTAGTTATGACTCAAATACGCGGATAGACACGTTGGAAACTCATATCCAACAACCACATTACCTCGGTGAGATTCCACTCATCACCGGTCTCGCGGAGGGGATTCCACTCATCCTCACGCCCCGTCGATGGGATTCCACTCATCACCGACTATATTTAAATACCATTTCCGGGCGTACCCGTACTCCTCCTTGGTGACTCAACGCCACCAAGGCCACGCGCGACTTTGACTCATGTGTACACACTAACATCCTAATGATCGATCATTTGTATTTAAGTATACTAGTGCCAATATTTTACTCATTCCACATTACTCATTTCAATCATTCCCGTGCTTAGCACGCACTCACCATGGACACAACCATGAACCATCACCATGCATGCTTTAAGCAATACAATCCATGCCTCAATTCACATGTATAAAACAATATACATAAGCATTCATAACACAAGACATACGAGGCATATACATTCATGCATTTGAGTTCATCCAAAGGCTTAGATCAAGATTAGGATTAGGCTACCACCCTAATCCTAACTCTAGGTGGGTCTACCAAGCCCAGCCTAGTCCATATACTCGAACCAACTAATTTAAAACCGTTTAAAACAATTAACCACTCACCTAAGCTTCCAAGCACGAGACCAAGCAAGCACAACCTTCAATTCTCCGGATTCACTTCCGATGCTTCACCGATGCCCAAACTTGACTCTAATCAATCCCAAACACAAACAAAACATCCACCATCAATATCTTGTCATCGAAATTAACCCGGATTACACTACCAAGCATCCAACACCCAAAACAAGTCCAAAAATAGGATTTTCGAGCAGCCCACTTGACCCACTGTTTTCTCTCATTTCAAGCACCCAAACAAGCAACAACTACACCCAAAATGGTCCTCATATATCATACTAACATCAGCCCTCGAAAACCAACATTGAAACACCCGAAAAACCATTTTAAAACCCTCCCAAAACCCCCTTGGTACCCAATTCCGAAAATTGATTAAAATCACTTGAAATTCACATATATCATACCATTTGACTTCTACATAACTTATCTAAACATATTAAATCAACACATTTACTTTAACAACATAAAGCTTCCATTTTTTTACTCTCACCTCCCAAAAATTCCATTTTCTCAAACTCTTATGAAAACAAAAATGAATGGTACTTTTACAAAGGGGAAGAGGAGGGGAAGTCAAATTTGCTCTTACCTTTCAATTTGGAGCTGAAACGGAGAAGGAAAGAGATGGAATAGTAGATTGGGGATGAGAAGCTCTATTTCACGTTGGGAAATTTGGAAGAGGAAGAAAATGAATAGTGAATGGGTTGGGGTTTTTGTTTTAAATTTAAAGGCACAAAGACTATCTTGCCCTTAATGAAATGAATCATTCACAAGGGCACCCAAACCATGGCTATTTGGGTTGTAAATTGTAAAAACATAGTCAATCATTAAATAAATAGATTTGAATTTAAAACCCGAGTTATTATGTAATTTTATAAACCGAGCAAAATAATATTAAAATATTATTTTCACCTAACCCCTAAACCCGGGTGTTACAACTCTCCCCCACTTAAGGAAATTTCGTCCCCGAAATTATCTGGTGGAAACAGATACGGAAACTGCTCAACCATATCCGCTTTCCTCTCCCACGTGGCCTCTTCCACACCTCTATGTCTCCACAATACCTTGACCAACTCTATGGTCTTGCCACGCAACACCTTGCTATCAGAAGCAAGTATCTCTACGGGCTCTTCATTATAAGACAAATCCGGATTCAACTCTATTTCTTCAACGGGCATCACATGCGAAGGATCTGCCTATATCTCCTAAGCATAGATACATGAAAGACATCATAGATCTTTTCTAACTCAGAAGGTAACCTCAAACGATAAGCTACGGGCCCAATCCGCTCAACTATCTCATACGGACCAATGAACCTCGGACTCAACTTGCCTTTCCGGCCAAATCTCATTACCTTCTTCCACGGAGATACTTTCAGAAACACTTTCTCACCCACTGAGTACTCAACCTCTTTCCTCTTCAAATCTGCATAGGACTTCTGACGATCGCAAATCAACTTCACTTTTTCTGTGGTTCCTTTAAGCAAGTCTGGCATAGGTAACAACCTCTGACCTGTCTCAGCCCAACAAATCGGAGTCCTACACCGTCTACCATACAAAGCCTCATAAGGTGCCATCTGAATACTAGACTGATAACTGTTGTTGTAAGCAAACTCAACTAACGGTAAGTGCTTCTCCCAAGAACCCTGAAAATCAATCACACAACAACGAAGCATATCCTCTAGAATCTGTATCACTCGCTCTGACTGCCCATCGGACTGCGGATGATAAGATGTGCTGAAATGCAAACGACTACCCAAAGCATCATGCAAGCAACTCCAGAACCTCGAAGTAAATCTAGGATCCCTATCTGAAACTATAGACTTTGGAACCCCATGAAGTCTCACAATCTCACGGATGTACAAGTTTGTCAACTTATCTAAGGAATCCGTAGTGTTCACTGCTAAGAAGTGAGCACACTTAGTGAACCTATCAACAATCACCCAAACTGAATTCTTCTTCGAAGGGGACAAAGGCAACCCCGATACAAAATCCATGGTGATTCTCTCCCATTTCCATTCCGGAATCTTCAAAGGCTGTAACAAACCTGAAGGAACCTGATGTTCTGCCTTCACTCTCTGACAAACCATGCAACGGCTCACATACTCGGCTACATCTCTCTTCAAACCAACCCAATAGTAATCATTCTTCAAGTCTCGGTACATCTTGGTACTACCCGGATGCATAGAAAAGGGACTCGAATGTGCTTCACTCAAAATCTGACGTCTCAGCTCAACATCTTCCGGTACCACAATTCTATCTCTAAAGCACAACAAACTCTCACCACTGAAACTATACTCAGTCGGTCTTCCTTCGGCTATGTCTTGAACATGAGGAACTAGGCTCGCATCTTGCAACTGTTTCTCTCTAATCAACTGAATCAAAGAAGGCTTCACTTGCAACTCGGTGATCAAGCCACCATCATCGGACACACTCAATCTAGCAAACATAGCTCTCAGCTCAACGGCCACTTTTCTACTCAAAGCATCAGCCACTACGTTTGCTTTACCCGGATGGTACTCAATAGTCAAATCATAATCTTTTAACAACTCTAGCCATCTCCTCTGTCTCAAGTTCAACTCTTTCTGTGTCATCAAGTACTTCAAGCTCTTGTGATCGGTGTAGACTATACACTTCTCACCATACAAATAGTGACACCAAATTTTCAATGCAAACACAACTGCGGCTAGCTCTATGTCATGAGTAGGATAGTTCTTCTCATGAATCTTCAACTGTCTAGAAGCATAAGCAACAACTCTCCTATCTTGCATCAAAACACATCCTAAGCCTACGTAGGAAGCATCACTGTAAATCACAAACTCCTTACCTGAAACAGGTTGCACTAACACTGGAGCATTCGTCAAAGCTTCTTTCAATTTTTCAAAGGCCTTTTGTCTTGCATCTGACCATTCAAACTTGACTCCCTTTTGCAACAACTTAGTCAAGGGAGCAGCTACTCTAGAGAAGCCATCAACGAACCTCCTATAGTAACCAGCTAATCCTAGGAAACTCCTAATCTCGGTCACGGACTTAGGTTGTTTCCACTCAACAATAGCCTCAATCTTCGATGGATCAAGTCGGATACCTTCGGCCGAAACAACATGGCCAAGAAACACAACCTCTCGAATCCAGAATTCACATTTACTAAGCTTCGCATACAACTGATTGCTCAACAATCTCTGCAAAACAAATCTCAAGTGCTCATCATGTTCTTCTTCTGTCTTCGAGTACACAAGTATATCATCAATGAAGACAACCACAAACCGGTCTAGATAGTCTCTAAAAATTCTATTCATCATGTCCATGAATGCTGCTGGTGCATTCGTGAGCCCAAATGGCATCACAAGAAACTCATAGTGACCATATCTAGTCCTAAAAGCTGTCTTCGGAACATCACACTCTTTCACTTTCAACTGGTAGTACCCGGATCTCAAATCTATATTCGAGAACACTGAAGCACCCCTCAACTGATCAAACAAATCATCTATACGAGGCAACGGATACTTGTTCTTCACAGTCAACTGATTCAGCTGTCTATAGTCAATACACATGCGCATGCTACCATCTTTCTTTTTCACAAACAACACTGGAGCACCCCACGGAGAACTACTAGGCCTAATGAAACCACGGTCTAATAATTATTGCAACTGACTCTTCAATTCTTTCAACTCTTTCGGAGCCATACGATACGGAGCTATCGAAACCGGACTAGACCCTGAAACTGTCTCAATCACAAACTCAACATCTCTGTCAGGAGGCAAACCAGGCAACTCTTCAGGAAACACATCTGGAAAATCACACACTGTTCTGATATCTTTCGGTCTAGCTTCACTCATATCCGGATTCATAACATAAGCTAAATAGGCCCCACATCCAGAGTCCATCAACCTATGAGCCTCTAAGGCTGACACCACGTTAGACAAGAACTTAATGTTCTCGCCCACTACCACTACCTCGTAGTCATTAGAAAGCTTCAAGGAAATTCTCTTTGTCTCAAAATGCACACTAGCCCGATGCTCAACCAACCAATCCATACCCAAAATAATATCAAAACCGTAGAAAGGAAGTTCCATCATATCAACTGAGAACACATGACCCTGAATCTTCAGCGGACACCTCCTATACATACGTCTAACTACAACTGTCTCACCAAAAGAACTAGTAACATGCATACCTACATCTAAGATCTCAACAGGAATATCTAACTTCTGTGCATGCTTACTCAAAATGTAGGAATGTGTAGAACCCGAATCAACCAAAGAAAGCAAGGACATAGACTGTAACTCAAAATTACCTGCTATCACATCGGTGTCGTTCCCGGCCTCTCTCTGAGCATAGACCCTCGCTGGTCCTCCCGCCTCTGGCTGCACAGCCACAACATGTGCAAGGTTCCTCTGAGCGTCTACCCTAGGTGCATCAGCCCTCGGCTGGAAGTAGCCACGACCGCGCCCACGGCCTCTCTGAAAATCATTACCCCTCGCAGGAGCCTGAGCTATGTTCGGTGCCTGAGCTGCCTGACGTGGACAGTCCCTCCTAAAGTGGTCCCTCGAACCACAGTTCCAACAAGCATGAAAGTTACCCCAGCACTCTCCCGTGTGCTGTCTCCCACACTGTGCACACTCGGGCAAGCGCCCTCCTCCTCTATGGCCCTGATGGCCCCTACCATGGTGGCCACCGCCACGTCTCTGATCAAACTGATGTCCGCCACCTCTGTGCCTCTTGGCATCTCTACCATCAAAGTGGTTATGCCTCTTTCCAGAACCAGAACTACCAGCTCGTTTGGCTGAACCCAAACTATGCTCCAAATCCTTGGCCCTTGCGACCAACACATCAAAGTCTGAGTAGTCAGAAGCCAACGTGTACCTCTTAACCTCTTCATTCAATCCGTATCGGAATCGTTTGCAGCGTTCCACTTCAGTAGGAACCAACTCTGGGGCATACTGACTCAAGCGAACAAAACGGATCTCATAATCAGTCACTGAAGCATCTCCCTGAGTGAGAGCCATGAACTCTCTCTTCTTCTCATCTAGGTACCTCAGTCCTAAGTACCTCTTCCGGAAAGCAGACTCAAAGAAATCCCAATCTATCTCGGCCTCTGGAATCCCGGTAGTGATGGTGACCCACCAGGTGTAGGCATCACCCTGAAGCAGTGAGATCACACAACCCAATCTACGTGCGCCCGCACAACCCATCTGAGCCAAAATACGAACTGTCTTCTCTAACCATAACTCCGACCTCTCCGGAGTAGATCCTCTAAACTCCTCGGCCCCTAAGCTACGGAGCCTCTCCAACGGTAAGCTAGTATCATCACCCCTAGGCTGAGCTGCAGCCTGGGCTCCCGCAACTGCGGCCTAGAATGCTCCCGCTATTGCTTGCACAAGCGGAGTCATATCAATTCCAGCTGGACCTTGGCCACCTTGAGGTCCATTTCCCCCGGCTCCATCCTCGCCCCCAACTCCCGGTGGAGGAGGTGGTGGTGGTGGAGGTGGTGGAGGAGCGCCAACTCCCGCTGCCCCTGGTCCCTCTATGTGAGCTCCCACACCAACTACCGGCTCAACAGGAGCCACAACTCGCGGTTCCTGACGAACCAACCTCGGTCTACCTCTCGGTCTAGACATTGCTCTCACAGATGTTAACTACAACCACAACAAACAAACATACAAATTGGGTTAGCAAGGCAAGGCTTCCAAGTGTCCAAGTATGTTTCCTCACTTAAAAATCATTTTTTTCAATGTAATAGTAGCAATGGGACCCACACACACATGCTTAAAAGTAAAACAATCAGCATACTTGTCACATAAGCAACCATTCTTGTAGAACAAGCAAACACCGTGCAATTCAACTTAAAAAATTTAAACTTACCTCACTTACCTGCCCAAGGTCTCGGTAACCTTAGGCTCTGATACCAACAAGTGTAACCCCCTCGTCCCGGCCTGGTCGGATGACCGGTCCGAGTGGGCCACACGGGGAAAACCGAAGCGAAACCCGTTAAGGCTTCCCCTCGATTAACGACCCAAAAATTTCTTTTAACTTTAATCTTATCTAGATGCATATTTAATCCCTATGTGAAACACAACAGCGGAAGATACAATCAACGAAACATTTACCGACCAAACAACACAAACAGTCCATTTTATTTCATTTTCAGCAGGCCGTTTCGAAACACCTATAGGATGTTCTGAAACGCCCTGACCTGGTCAACGGGCCTGGGTCAACCACAAGGGGACCGTTCCGAAACAGGGGTGACCCGTATCGGAACGACCTTGACGGTCAATATCTCGTGGTCAACGAGATTTGACCGTTTCGGAACTTCAAAGGCCCGTTTCGGAACGGCTTCATCTCGCCAATTTCTCAAAATTCCAGTAGCGAAAACGTTCCGGAACGACCCTCATCCGTTTCGAAACGGCTGGCCATTTACACAGGGGCCGTTTCGGAACACAGGGACCAGTTCCGAAACACCCCCTGTCTGCAGTCTTTTCTGGGCTGTTTTGGGGCACAAGGATGCCCCAAAACACCTCCAAAGCATCATACAACATCCAAGCAACAGCAAGACAAGATAACCTAAGGCTTAGCAACCATACAATCATGCTTCAACAATATTTAGACATGTCTAATACCAAAGCAACAATCCACAACATATATTCATTCTAACTATGATCAAGCACAAGTAGAAACTCTTAAGCATAGGCCAACATATCAAGCAAACAAAATAGACATAAGTTGACATTCAACATGGCTACACATCCATGCATAAGCAATATATATAAAGGAGTCTACACATGCTCCTAACAACCAACAACAACCAACACATCCCATTGCTTAAACTATTACTTGTCTTAACAAAAACCATACTTGATGAACTCAAGTCCAAAACCACACTTGGAGGCCCTCCACTTGCCCCAGCAACCCACGAACTAAGGATCTGCAATGTTGAACAAAGAGAGCGTAAGCAATGATGCTTAGTGAGGGTAAGCTCTAAAAACAAACCTCAACACTGCAGGGTCCGAGCACGATCTAGCCAAGCAACTCACATTACCAAGAGTCCACAAGATATAGATGCATGAGCAATATATCACATATATGCCATAATCATGAGCTCAACACTACCATACATGTAATCACGTTTAAACATCCAAACAGCTCATATATCACAACACATTTCATACACATATCAATCCACATTGGCACCTAGTTATGACTCAAATACGCGGATAGACACGTTGGAAACTCATATCCAACAACCACATTACCTCGGTGGGATTCCACTCATCACCGGTCTCGCGGAGGGGATTCCACTCATCCTCACGCCCCGTCGATGGGATTCCACTCATCATCGACTATATTTAAATACCATTTTCGGGCGTACCCGTACTCCTCCTTGGTGACTCAACGCCACCAAGGCCACGCGCGACTTTGACTCATGTGTACACACTAACATCCTAATGATCGATCATTTGTATTTAAGTATACTAGTGCCAATATTTTACTCATTCCACATTACTCATTTCAATCATTCCCGTGCTTAGCACGCACTCACCATGGACACAACCATGAACCATCACCATGCATGCTTTAAGCAATACAATCCATGCCTCAATTCACATGTATAAAACAATATACATAAGCATTCATAACACAAGACATACGAGGCATATACATTCATGCATTTGAGTTCATCCAAAGGCTTAGATCAAGATTAGGATTAGGCTACCACCCTAATCCTAACTCTAGGTGGGTCTACCACGCCCAACCTAGTCCATATACTCGAACCAACTAATTTAAAACCGTTTAAAACAATTAACCACTCACCTAAGCTTCCAAGCACGAGACCAAGCAAGCACAACCTTCAATTCTCCGGATTCACTTCCGATGCTTCACCGATGCCCAAACTTGACTCTAATCAATCCCAAACACAAACAAAACATCCGCCATCAATATCTTGTCATCGAAATTAACCCGGATTACACTACCAAGCATCCAACACCCAAAACAAGTCCAAAAATAGGATTTTCGAGCAGCCCACTTGACCCACTGTTTTCTCTCATTTCAAGCACCCAAACAAGCAACAACTACACCCAAAATGGTCCTCATATATCATACTAACATCAGCCCTCGAAAACCAACATTGAAACACCCGAAAAACCATTTTAAAACCCTCCCAAAACCCCATTGGTACCCAATTCCGAAAATTGATTAAAATCACTTGAAATTCACATATATCATACCATTTGACTTCTACATAACTTATCTAAACATATTAAATCAACATATTTACTTTAACAACATAAAGCTTCCATTTTTTTACTCCCACCTCCCAAAAATTCCATTTTCTCAAACTCTTATGAAAACAAAAATGAATGGTACTTTTACAAAGGGGAAGAGGAGGGGAAGTCAAATTTGCTCTTACCTTTCAATTTGGAGCTGAAACGGAGAAGGAAAGAGATGGAATAGTAGATTGGGGATGAGAAGCTCTATTTCACGTTGGGAAATTTGGAAGAGGAAGAAAATGAATAGTGAATGGGTTGGGGTTTTTGTTTTAAATTTAAAGGCACAAAGACTATCTTGCCCTTAATGAAATGAATCATTCACAAGGGCACCCAAACCATGGCTATTTGGGTTGTAAATTGTAAAAACATAGTCAATCATTAAATAAATAGATTTGAATTTAAAACCCGAGTTATTATGTAATTTTATAAACCGAGCAAAATAATATTAAAATATTATTTTCACCTAACCCCTAAACCCGGGTGTTACAACAACGGCTCCAAATCAACTCCAACGGTCCTCAACGGCTACAAACTCAATTGAAAGTACAAAAGGGACCTCTAATCATCAAGGAAATGCTTCAATTGTAACAACATTATGATGTCAAATTATCTTTAGAGCTTAATTGTCATTCTCTTGTATAGACAAAACACTTGTGAGCTAAAATTTTTATGTATGCTCAAGTGTATAGGTTTTGGGTGAGTGCTTAGAGTTGCAAACACATACTTATTAGAGGGGTTTCTTGTTTGCTTTGAATTTCACTTGTAAGGGAGTATTTGATTAAGCTAAGGGTAGATAGCTTAATCGTTGTAACGGTTTCCTCCTCATCTGAGAAAAGGAGACAAAATTCTTAGTGAATTTGGGAAATCCTTGGTGGCGTTCCAAGGTAGTGGATGTAGGCTTTGGGTTAGAAAGTCGAACCACTCTAAATCCTTGTGTTTAATTCTTAATTTTTGCCACCAACTCAAACACCCAAAAATTCAACTTCTCCACCACTTAGAAAACGTCAGTTGAAAGTGATCGTCGAGCTCAACAATCATGACAACAGTGAATTTGATAGAGACATTGGATGCTCAGGCGTGCAATGATGAGGGTTTAGGCGAAATAGAATCCGAGCGACGACAATTGCAAGCCGAGTTGTGGAGGCTCTATCATTTTAGAGAGTCTATGTGGCGACAAAAATTGTGTTCACTATGGTTAAAGAAAGGGGATCAAAACACCCAATTTTTTCAGCGGGCATCGAAGATATGGGATATGCAGAACTTTATTAAGGGGCTACGTTTCAAGGGGCAGTGGATATCAGAGCCGAACCATCTTAAACGAAAAGTGTATGGTGCCTTTCGTAACCATTTTGCTCAAAAAAGGGAGGCATGTTCTTTTGAGTTGGATGTGTCATTGAGATGTTTTACTATGGAGCAACAACAATCGTTGCGGAATTAAAGGGGTGAGAGTGGTTGCGAAATAATCAATCTCGCACTTACAATTTGCAAACAATACCATAATTTTTCTTAGTGGTGACGTGGTTGGGGCGAGAAATCTAAAGAGAATTTTAACTTGTTTTGAGTATTGTTCGGGCCTACATATTAATTATGCTAAGTCGTGTATTTATGTTGTTGAAGTGGACCAAGGAATTGTGTCTAAAATGGCTTCAGTTATGGGATGTGAGATGGGAGAAATGCCATTTGTGTATCTTTGTATGAAGGTCGGAATGAACCCGAGATGTTTGGAGGTTTGGGAGCCGATAGTGCAGCGTGTTCGGTCTCGTCTAGCGAGTTTGGAAGTGAGGATCTATGTCATTCACGGCAAGGTTGACTCTAATCAATTTAGTGTTGTCCTCGCTCCCTCTTTATTACATAGGTGTGTATGTTGTTCCGAAAGGGATTATTGCAAAAATCAATCAGATTCGGAAAGCATTTCTTTGGGGTGACTTAGATTTGAAGTGAAAGATGAACCATTTCAATTGGCAGATAGTGTGTCGATCGAAGGCATTGGGAGTTATGGATTTGAGGCTCCGAAATTTGGCGTTGTTGGCGAAATGGGCTTAGCAATATGCGATGTATACGGATTCTCTTTGGAGATCACTTATAGTCACCAAGTATGGTGAACATTGTCTTTGGTGGCGCTTCAATTTGGTTAGGAAGCATAATATGTCCGTTGTTTGGAAGCAAATCGTGGAAGTGCAAGACGATGAGTGTGTTGGGCAATTTATAGGGACAAAGTCCTTTTGTTGGCAAGTGGGCAAGGGATCCAAAATACTCTTTTGGCACGATTTTTGGTGCTCCTCAGAACCATTATGTATCTTGTTTCCACGCTTGTATCGGATTGCTAAAGATAAGTGGGCGTTGGTGGCCTCGTATGCTCATGGAGTGTCTTTGATACATGATGAGTGGCACATATTTTTCAGTCAACGATTGTGACACTTTGAGATGGTTATGCTGCAGGAATTGTTGGACATTGTAGCAGCTTATGTGTTTGTTTTGGGGCGTGCAGACCACTTAATTTGGTGCCCAAATGTGCAGGGGCAGTTATCGGTTAAGGAGCTCTTTGTTTTGATGACTTCGGTTGGCTTGGAAAGTGAGGCTTTTGTGATATGGCGTTTGGTTGTACCTCTTAAATTGTAGTACTTTTTGTGGTTTGTGTGGTTGCGATGTTTGCCTACTTTGAGTATGTTGCGCGAACGAGGGGTCCCTTTGCAAGGCGTATTAGAGGGTTGTGTTTGGTGCGACGATGGTGAGGATAAGCATGAGCATTTGTTGTTTTCGTGTTGCGTTATGGTTGAGCTTTGGGATTTATTCTTTCGATGGTGAGGAGTGTTGTTGGTTTGACTGAACACCTTGGCTGAATTTCTTGAGCAAGCTTTCCATGGGTGCTTTATAGATGTGGAACGACAATGGTGGCTTGCGAGTTGTGTCGCGTTAGTGTTATCGATATGGCTTGCCCAGAACGATATTATGTTTAATCAGAGGAGAATAGTGTTGGTGAGATTTTATTCATTGTGAAGCTTTGCACGCTTTATTGGATTAAGGCTTATAACGAGTCGGTTATGATTGCCGAGGCACAATGGTGGGAATGTCCACGATTTTGTGTACCTCATGTGGTAGCGAGTACGTTGCGGCTGAATGTTGAGTGGTTTTCGCCACCGATTGGTACTTTAAAATTTAATGTGGATGGCTCAGCGCGTGGCAAGCCGGGACTGACGGGTTGTGAGTGGTGTTGTAAGACCCGTGTGGAAAAGTTTTGGCGATCTTTTCGGGCCCTTTGGGAGAGTTGGAGTCGATTGTAGCAGAGCTTTGGGCAATAGTTTGTGCGTTGGAGATGTTGGTGGATTCTCAATGGAGCTTGGGAACGTCGATTATTATTGAATCGGATTCCACTGTTGTCGTGTCATGAGTGTTGCATCAATCGCGTCGACCATGGAGATTGTGGAGTATGTTTCGTATGATTGATGAAGTGTGTTATCGTTTATCTTGCATATACTTTCACAATGTGCTTCGTGAGGCGAATTGCGTGGCAGATGTTCTGGCAAAGGGAGGTGTCAATCGCTCTTCTTGGTTGCGTGTGTTGGCGTGATTTTATGGGCTTGTGTGTTTTCATATATCCGTGTATTGTACTATTTTCCCCCATTTTAGGTTAGGGGATTTTTAATGAGTCATGCGTGAATATTCTTTTTGTATGATTTATTTGGCTAATAAAATCATACGATTCTGATAAAAAAACAAGGCACAACCCTTGTAAACAAAGTGATTGAACCGGGATCTCCTAAGATGAATATCAATTGCTTTTTCACTAGGTCACTTGTTGGGTTCAATTATATAAACCTATTTAATTATATACAGTAAAAAAAACTAGGCTAAAGGGGTACTTTTGCCCCTAAGTTCGACCACAAAATGCAATTTCGCCCCTCGTCGAAAAGTGCACTCAATGTGGCCCTCCAGTCCATAAAATCGATCAAATTGACCCTTTGACCGACGTTGACCGTTACTATGCTGATGTGGTAATTAACGGTGATGACGTGGCAGTCGATGATGCTGACGTGGTGGTCGACGGTGCTGACGTGTCAGTACATATGGGATGATGACGTGGCAGGAGGGGCTGAATTGATTATTTTAACTGAATTCGATGGCATAATTGATTTTTTTCTCAAGTTTAAGGGCGTAAATAAAAGTTCAATAACTTATTTAATCTTTAAGCTAAAAAATAAAAACTATTAATATTTAAATATTTATAAAATATTAAAAAATATAAAAACACCATAATAAATTAAATATAAGTAAAAACATTAAAGTTATAAATATAAAAAATTAAAAAATATTTATAAACCATTGGAGAATCTTTCTATTATTTCTCGTTATGCTACACGTACTAATGTTTTTTGAACATATTTTCAATTGAGACATCCTTGTATTAAAGTATTAATAAAGCCAAAATTCTCTTTCATTTCTCTACATCAAATATTAATGAGCATCAATTTGATGTGAAAAAGCGAAAAAATCGAATTCTATTGTTATTCTAGTACAATGTTGATTCCACTAAAAAAATTTTAACGAATAGTAATACACAAAATGACGAAGTCAAATTTTTTCAATAAAAGTGTTTAATTTTTAATACTTTATAAAAAGAAATTTATTAAGTTTTTACATTAAATTTTATCATTTTTAATTTATATTATATTTTATTTTATTTTTTATATAATATTTAAAATATTTTATTTATTTTTATAAAATAAATTGAAGAATATTTTGATCTTCTATGAGAGTCTTCACTTTGTTTTTTTAATTATCCTCACTTAATAAAATTATTTATCTAGTTTTAATATTTTAAAGTTTTAATAATTTCATAAATTCTTATTTTACAACTTAAATATTAAATAAGTTACCAAATTTTTAATTAAAATCAATTATGCCCCTAAACTCAGGAAAAAATCAATTATGCCCTCGAATTTGGTTAAAATAATCAATTCAGCCCCTCCTGCCACGTCATCATCCCATGTGTACTGCCACGTCAACACTGTTGACCACCACGTCAGCATCATGGATTGCCACGTCATCATCGTTAACTGTCACGTCAGCACTGTAACGGTCAACGTCGGTCAAAGGGTCAATTTGATCGATTTCATGGACTGGAGGGTCACATTGAGCGCACTTTCGGCGAGGGACGAAATTACATTTTTAGGTCAAACTCAGGGGCAAAAGTACCCTTTTAGCAAAAAAAAAAAAAAAAAACTAGTAAGATTAGATCATTTCAATGCTTTAATGACCCATTTTCTCTCCACCCAAATGTAATTAAATAGTTGGCTCAACTACTGTAATAAAATAATGACTTGATAATGTCAATTGTCAGCTCAAAAGAGATGGAATTGCTTCTAATTTATCCACATTTTTCATACATCCCTTCGGTGTCATTGATTTCTTTTTATGTCAGCATTTCCCCATAAAGTTGTTTTTTTATGCCACTTTAAAGTTAACATAACTTTTACATAATCAGAAATGATATTTTTTTATTAAACAGAGAAATATTATATTTTTATGTTGGTATTCAAATTTAATTAAGATAAAATAATATGAAAAAATAATACATTTTAGTAAGTTAAACCGAATCATGAAGTAGTATTTAATGGATTCGTTGGAATAAATTAGTACATGAGAAAGATTTGGGAGATTTGAATTTTTGGAGTAATACACTTATCCCATTCGATAGTACTTCACGAGCAGAAGACGATAAATTTGATGATCGGAGCGAAACAAAACTAAATTAAAACATTAGTAAGAAATTGAGAACATTTACATATCAATCATAACAATCATTCAAGCAACATGAATAAGAAGAGGTTTAAATACAATCATGATTGATAAAAGGAAGATATGTCTCTTAGAGACCAAATTGGAATTTTGAAAAGTCTAAGAACTAAATTGTATATTTTTAAAAATTTCACATTTTTTATATTTTTGGCACCTTAAAAATATTATGAACGTATATGACTTTCATGTAAATAAACCATTAAAGTATCCTTAATCTCATCAATTGAAGATTCAAATTTTGTAGGCAAGGATTATCTTGCGAAATCTTAAAACTTTTGGGGCAAATATATAAAATTCAAAAACTTGGGCTGAAATAAGGAAGGAGCATTGATATTGTGAAGTGTTGATACTCGATGTTTGGTATCAGTCTAAAACTGCACACTGAATTTGTTTTTGTTTTTTTTTTTTGAAAAAAAAAATTCTTATCAAAGTAGTACCGTTACTTAAGAATTTAATATATTTTTCATGATCACTAATTTTCTGTCCAAATTAGAAGGGTAAACCGTACGACCGCCGACGACCACCATCATCCAACTTTCATCTTCAACAAAAATCTATTTGTTAAAGTTTAAACCAATTAATTAAAAGCATTTCATGTTGTAATTTTGATGGTAAAGTCCATTTTCTTTCTTGAATGGCTTAGTTTTTTTTTAATAAAAAAATAACTAAAACTAAAATTTGGACGGAAAAGAGTTTTGATATTTTGTGTTTTAATATTGAAATTTAAACATTACAGCAAAACTTCTATAAATTAATACTCTTGGGACCATGAAATTTTATTAATTTAGAGATATTAATATATCGATAAATTAATAATTTATTAATTAAAAGAAAATTTTTCAATTCAACAAATATAACTTCGATAAAGATATTGTGTGCAAATAAATTGTAAATTGTACATAATATTTTAATTAATTAAAAGAAATTTTATTGTGTGCAATAAAATGGACGTCAATAACTTGTTAGATTATCCTGGCGAAAATGACGAATGTTTACAAGTTTAAAATTTAGAGGAAATTGTGGCTAATATTGTTGAAAGTTCTACTAATGATGACGTTGAAGATGATTCAACACCACTTGAACTAGTCACGCGAAAGGAAACATTCAATGCGGCAACAACTCTTCACAACTTTTTATTGCAGTTGGAGACCTCAACGCCGGAACTTGTGGGTGCAATTAAAAAAGTTAGAGATGAAATTAAATTAGATTTGAATTTTAAAAAGAAACAGATTACAATAGATTCATATTTTAGCAAGTTACCAAAGTAGTAATTGTAATATTTGTGAATTATTAATTTATAGTTTTGATGGGACCTTTATATTTATAAAGGGGGTCTCTAAAAAATTATTATATTATTATCTTATCGAATTTGATGGTTTTTTACATTGGCCCAAGTCAGGACTGGATAAATTTATTATTTAATAGATTTTATTAATTTAAAGAGTATTAATTTATAGAGGTTTTACTGTATAACATATATGGAAAATATTCAAACTTTCTGAGATTTCATAGAAAATTTATTTATTCCTCTGGTTTTCCTAAAATTTATTGAAAAATTTACTAAACTTCTAAGGGTTGTATATAAAAGCTATTAGATTCTTATCATTAATTGTTCCTTTACTTTTCAATAAAATCTATTAGAATGTAATTAATTATATTCTTAAAATATTAAACATCATTGATTCAGAGTGTTTAATGTAATTAATAATAACGTAAAAGAGTTTAGTTGTTTAGGGTTTATGATTTATAATTTTAGAGTTTAGTGTTGTTGTATTTTTATGGGTTTAGGGTTTATGATTTTTGATTTAGGGTTTAGTGTTTAAAGTTTAGGGTTAAGGTTAAATTTTAGTGTTAATGTATGCTTTTAAGGTTTAGGGTTTATGGTTAAGGTTTAGAGCTTAGTGTTTAGGATTAAGGTTAAGGTTTAGAATTAAAGTTTAGAGCTTAAGGCTTAGGGTTAGGGTCAAGGTTTAGAGTTTAATTCTATTAAACACCATAAATTAATGATATTTAATTTTTTAAGAATGTAATTAATTACATCCTAATAGATTTCATTGTAAAGTAAAATAACCATCAATGATAGGAATATATTAGTTCATATACACAACCCTAATGGTATAACAAATTTTTTTTTAATAAAAAAGTAATTCATCCACTATTAATTGTTTATTATTCTGTTTATTTTTGTTATCTTTTTTATATTCTTTAATTGCCAATTATAAATGATTATTATATTATCTTTTTATTCTCTCTTTCCTTTTTATTTCATTTAGTAATTTTTATGTAAATTACTTTTATATATTTAAAAATGAATTTTAATTTAATTATATATTATATTTGAGATGAAAACAATTTTTTATTCCATTGCTTTTATCTTTTAATTAGTATTTTTCATTACAGCCTTCTAAATAATGATAATTAAATTGAAATAAAAAAATTAAATAAATTCATCTCAATTTTGATATATAATTAAATTAAATATAATTTAAAAATATTTAAATTTTAATTGAATTCAATTATAATTTAATCAAAATTTAATTTTATAGTACTTCAATATTCTCTTAAAGTATTTAAAATTCTATTTTATAATTAATAATAGAAAAGACGAATATATAATATAAATAGAAAATACATTTTAAATATTTTCTTTTCATTTAAATTTATTTATAGATATATCTCAACTGGTATATAAGATTTTATTCAAACCTGAGGAGGAATAAATAGATATCTTTTAAACCACAGTGTATTTTAAAACAAAACTCGGGGGCTAAATGTCTTTAACCCTAATATATATTTTCCTATAGAGGATTAAGTCAAAGTTTGCAAAAATTATGTGCAAGTCATTTTCAGATTTATTTTAGTCTAACTCCGGATATATTCTAGTTATTAGTTTGATTATGGCCAGGGATGGAATTAAAAAAAAATTGAATTGTGGTGTCAAAATTTAGAAAATTTTGTAAAGAGATTTTAAGTTTATGGAGGATGAAAATAATTCAATAAACCCTTAAACTTTTGCAAAGAAATCAATTAATCCCTTAAATTTTTTTGTACCCAATTAAGCCCTCAAACTAAAGGGAAAAATTTAATTTGACCCTTTGACCAACGTTGACCGTTAACTTTAACAGTTTTTTTTCTCGAGTTTGAGGGCTTAATTGAGTGCAAAAATATTTAAAGTCTTAATTGATCTTTTTATAAAAGTTTAGGAGCTTATTAAATCGTTAAGTCTAATATTAATTTTCTTTATAGAGTGTACATTATTTTATAAAAGTGATGTCAATATTCTTTTAGGTAGTGTCAAATTTATTTTGTAATATTTTTATACAAAATTTGTAAACAATTTTTCTCCAAAAAGTTTTAAGGTGTAAATTGACACTACATGATTAAATGTGGTACTGTTTAGGGATGATTATGGGTCGGGTTGAGTTGAATTTTCGGCTGATTCACATCTGACCCAAAAATTTAATAACTTTATATGAACTCAACCCAACCTAATATTTTATGGTGCTCTTCTCGATATAAATTCGACCCGAATTTTAGAGTAAAAATTTAATCTCGACCCGACATAAATAATTTTTTATTTTTATTCGATAAAATAAGGAGTTAATTGAAAACATACAAATATAGATGAGACATTATAATAATTATTCTATTTTTATGAGACAAAATAAGAAGATAATTTTTTGATAATAAAATAAGAAGATAATTGAAAAATATATAAAGACATGAGCATTATAGCGACTATACTTAAATATTTAGAATAAAATTAAACTATTATTTCCGTTCAGGCCGAATATTTTTCACCTTAAACCCGGCCTAACCTCATCATAAGAAAAACATAACCCAAACCCGATCCTAACCCAAAATTTTCTTAAAAAAACTAAACTTTATAGGGTGGGTCAGATTAGAACCCGTTGGATTTAGGTTAAATGACCATCCTAACTTTATTCATGTGTTTTGTAATGAATAATCTCAGTAATAATTTGTTTATATATGCATTATTTGTAATTGTGATTGTACTGTGTACTCCTAACTTAAACTAATTAGTAAGATAAATTAAATTAAACTAATCGATTAATAATGTTTAACACGTGAATGGCAGGTTCCACAGGTAATTTTATTGAGAAAACATATGGTCCTTATGTTATGCCACCAAAAGTATTGATGTAATGATGTTATCTATATCTGGAATCATTAATTAGGCTGAAAATGAAACCAAAATAATAAAAATAATAAACACTTGATCCAAAACAATACAAACAAAACATAATTCAATGGAGAAATGGGTTGAAAAGATGAGACAGATTATTCAACCCTGCAATTAAACTCAGTGTCCAATATACAATTAAACAAACTTAATTTAATCTAAAGTCAAATGCTGCACTCTTACAGGGGTGTGAGTGGCTGAGCTTAATCATCAAATGCCATTAAACCCTTTTTTTTTAATATAATGGTGGTCTGAGCACTCTCCAATTGAGCCTTATCATGATTCAAATGTCAAAGATTATATAACTAAAAGACAATACACCCAATACTACTAACTTGTGGTTATCTTTTAGAGGGCGCTTGGTTCAGAGAGTGTAACATTACTTTTGGGAATAGAATTCTTAAAATGATTCATTACCTGACACATTATTAGGGATGTTACATTACTTTGTTTGGTAAAAATGTAAAATTACGCTAATTGATTGGTGGATTATAAGATTACCAGAATGTATATTTTATAAAATTATCTTCATAGTATATTTTTTTAACATGTCAAATTTCTAATATTAAAGTTAAAATATTTAATCAAGAGATAAAATTCTTCCAACAGCAATACCAAACACATTAGGATCCACTAAAGTCCCCCACACAAGAGCAAACGTTTTCAACTTAATTTGGAAAGCTATGAGGACATTAGTAGGGGGGTTTTCCCTTTTCTTGAAACCATAGGGTGGTTGGATGTTATCATGTTAAACTTTTGGTATGCAATGAACCATATGTAAAATGCTAAAGCAGCTTGCTTGGTTGATTAATATAAATTATGTCACATGTAGGTTGCTGCAATTTTAGCATTTATAAAATTATTTGATTTGTAAAAAAATGAAAATTATTTGATTTGACTTGTGATGATTTTTTTAATTTGTAAAGATTAGTATTTTGTCCAGGAAAAGATTATTCTATGGAGAGCCATAGAGAGGGTTTTCTCTTCGACCATAGAGGAGATTTTCTCCGTAGAAGTTCAAGATCTCTGACCACTGTCATCGTATCTCAAGACCAAGGGAGCACAACTGGAGTGGAAAGTATCAGAGGCATGGTGTCATCGTTTTCATGAACTTTGTGAGCAAAAGAATTCGTTGGACTGCACTGAAAAAAGCTTTCTCAATTTATGTCAGAATCACAGACGTCTACATAGCCTACAACAACCCTAGAAGAAGCAATAGGAGTGACACTTTCGCTTTCATAAGGTTCTCAACTCGGGAGGAAGCTATTATGGCAGTGGAACTCGGAAACAATAGAAGAATGGATGGCTTTCATATCAAGGTATTCCTGGGAAAAAACCAAACAATATACAAGATCTTTGTCGTTACACAAGACAAATCAAACGCGAAGCAGCCAAACGTACCTAAGAATGTGTCTTTGAAGACGAAGGACGGTAGATCCTATAAGGAAATGCTATTGACAAATGATGATCCACCTTCTTAAATCGTTGAGCCTACCTTAACCAAAGCTTCACTCTATGGGTAGAAGAGGGTGGCTCTGGCAAACAATTTCTTTATTGATCCCTTTAACTTTACTTTGCCTCAAAAGGAGCTGGAGTGGCTTAATAGATGTTTGGTTGGGGTTGTCCAGGAGGCCCTCCGGTCAGATAGATGACTTTAAAGTTAAAGTAAGTTTCATGTCTGGTTTCAATTTTCTCATACAGTTCGAGGAAGAAGAACAAGTCCAAATATTCTGGGACCTTAAAGCTTCCCTTCTTGAGTCCCGGTTCGTGGATATTGACAAGTTAGACCACTTTTCCTTATTGTATGTAGAAGGTGTGGGTTGTGCTGGAGAATGTGCCGTTAATTGCATGAAATGATTCTTTATTTCGGTCCATTGTGGGTAGATGGGGCAAGGTTATCAAGATCAATGAGGATACATCCAAGAAGAATATATTCGACTGTGCCAGAATTCTTATTAGATTCAAACTTCGATTAGACATGCCACCTTATGTAAATGTATTTTTAAATGGGCTTAATTACATCATTAGAGTCTCTTTAGAAGATTATGAAGATGGTCGGTGTTGGATAGATGAAGGTATTTCAGCAACTTAGTTCGATGGTTCATCGGAACACCAAAATGATGAGGTTGACAGCTGTAGAATTGAAGATATCCAGGTAAGCTTTAATAGTGTGGCATATGGCCATAACCTCAAGATCTTGGGGAAGAAAAATGTTTTAAAGGAAAGCGGCGGTTGCATGGAAACATGAGTACGTGGAAAGAATAAAAGTGTTATGATGGATTGTGGTGGACATGTGGATGCAGAAGCATGTGGGGGGAACACAATTAATCCCTATAGTCATGATGCGGTGCGGCCGGCTCAGATCGATAAACCCACTAATGTCTTGGGTGGTTCATTGGACCTAGTTAAAGTTCATGTTGAGGGCTCGTACGATTTTCCAAAGAACACCTCATGCTCTAGTGAGTCCACAACCCTGGTTCTAGATAAAGAGACTAATTTGTTCATAGTTAGGACCAGGCTTCTAAAAAACCCCAAGAAATCTATCTCCTTTTGTTTTTAGGCCCAAACTCGACAAATTGGACATGTAGGCCTCCATGAAACTAACACCAGGCCTCTCCAAACCCAGTAAAAACAAGGATAAAACTTCTGAGCCGAGTTATCTACCTAATTCAACACATAAATATCCCACCGAAAAACCTTCCTCTTCGCGTGTGCTTCAAGAATCATACAACAAAGAGAGAGACATGGAGGCAAGAACAACACTTGAGGTATGAAATGCGGTTGGGATTTCCTTTTCAGCAAGTGATGAGATTGTTTGTCAGCAAATAGCCCAAATTATCCAAGAGATTAGTGACATAGTGTAAAGCTATCTAGTCCTATACTCGATCTTTGTGAGTTTTCTGATTTCTTATGTCATCTCAGTGTTTATTTGCATCTTGGAATATTAGAGGACTCGACCAATTCGGGGAAAAAGTTTCTGTCAGGAGATCGATTGCTTCATGTCAGACTCGACTTTTATTTTTACAAGAAACAAAGCTGAAGGCCATGGATGATTCATTCGTTAAAACATCAATAGGTGTTTGGGTAATTATAATGCAGTGTTTTCTCCCTCAACGGTTCTGCTGATGGTTTGATTACTATATGGGATCCCCACTTCTTCAGTTCTGTAGATGTAAAGGGTAAAGTTATTTCTTTAGACACTAAGTGTCTTGTCATCAATGTTTACGCCCTCATTGATGCGTGTAAGAGACAAGAGGTTTTCGCTAAAATTAGATTTTTAGTCGAGAATTCAAATCTTCATGTATTGTTGGGTGGTGATTTCAACATTATAAGAAATGTGGAAGAAAAATGGGTATTAATATTCAAAAAGCCATGATTGTTTTTCAGATTTCATTGACGAATTGGGTATGTTCAATCTACCTAATCATGGTGGATCCTTTACCTGGTCCAATTTGCGTGACAGTCCTTCATTTAGCAGATTAGATCATTTCCTGATCTCCCCAAATTTTGTATATTGGTGGCCTTCCTTAATGCAAAAAATTCTACCTAGGGGTTTATCAGACTATAACCTCATCACTCTCTATAAGCAAAACTCAATGGGGTCCTAAATCATTTAAATGGTTTGACCCTTGGGCTGACGATAAGGAGTTATTGGCTAAATTATAATCTATATGTGCAAATTCTAAGGGAGATGAGATCATGAAGATGATGCGACAGTGTAAGAATGCTTCTAAGAAATGGGCTAAAGAAATGTCTTTCAGGAAAACTGAATCCATCAATGAAATTGAAAGAAAGTGCCATGAAATTGAAACTGAAATTAGTTACGGCATGGCTGAACAGTGTAAATTAAATGAGTTAAATTCTCTTAGAACTAAGCTATGGATGCACATCAGAAATGAGGAGCGGGAGTGGCTGTAGAAATCTAGACTCAAATGATTCGAAGCCGGGGATAAAATTACCAAATTTTTCCATCTAGTAGCGTCTTCAAGAAGAAGGAAAAATCACATCAACAGAATTAAATTTAAAGGAACTTCTTTTAGAGAACCAGTCAGAGTTCAAAAGGAGGTGGAATTTCACTTTAAGGGTATATACAATGTATCCAATACTATCTCTGTCAGTAGGTTTGATTGGAACCTAAAGAATTTGAAGGCAGCCTTTGCTAGCAAGCTTGAAATACCTTTCACGTTGGGTGAAATCCAATATGCTTTATCCACTTTTGAAGGATCGAGATCTCCGGGATTGGTTGGATTGAACATGGGATTTCTTAAACGTTTCTGGGTGAGCATCAAGGATGAAATATTATCATTTTCTCTCAATTACACAAGGGAAAAGTTAGTGACTTCTCGTTCAATCATTCTTTTATTAACTTAATTCCAAAGACCAACTCTCCAACCTCCATGGATGACTATCGTCCAATTAGCCAAGTGGGTTGCATGTACAAGTTGCTGGCAAAAGTACTAGCCTTGTGTTTGAGTAGTGTGATAGAGAAAATTATGGTGCAATTTTATTTTGCCTTCTGTCCAAGAAGAAAAATCCTTGAATTTTCTTTGATATCGAATGAGATCATTGATCATAAAAAGGTGAGGTCTTCAAGGGATCGTTTTAAAAGTAGATTTTTGCAAAGCTTATGACTCTATGGATTAGAACTTCCTACTTTTCATATTGGGAAAAATGAGATTCAAAAATACTTGGTGCTCTTGGATTAAATTTTGTTTATCTATGGTTTCAATCGCGGTCTTGGTAAACGGCTCACATATCAAGTCTTTCTCCATTCGTCGTGGACTTAGGCAGGGATGCTCCTATCCCCACTTCTATTCAATATTGTCGCTCAAGCTTTAAGTTCGTTGATATCTAAAGCTGTTGATACATGATTTCTCACTCGATTATATATTGGTAATGGTTCTGTGGTTATCTTACACATGTAGTTTGTTGATGATCTAATCATCTTCAATGGTGCCAGTGAAACTGAAATTAAAAATATTGTCCATCTCTTGAGAGGATTTAAACTTGTATCAGGGCTAAAACCCAATCTCAAAAAATCGAAATTGATTGGTATAAATGTAGAAGTCCCAGTGATTGATTGTCTGGCATCTTTACTCTTATGTAAAAGTGAAACTCTCCCCTGCATCTACTTAGGCTTACCTTTAGGACACAGTAAGAATAACTCGATTATTTGGCTGCCAATTGTTGAGAGAGTGTAATCCAAGCTATCTTGCTGGAAATAAAAATCTTTATCCTTCAACGGTCACATCACGTTGGTAAAATATGTCCTTTCTAATTTGCCAATCAACTTTATTTCAAATTTCCCTTACCGGATTATATCGCCTCCAAACTAGCACGCATTATTTCTAAATTTCTATGGGGATCAATTGATAGAAGAACTATACATTGGGTGAGTTGGGAAAAAAATTGTCTCCCAAAATCATGTGGCGGCATGAGCTTATGGATTTCAAAGACAAGAACCGAGCCCTTCTACTCAAATGGATATGGCGCTACGTATCGGAGCCTGAAAGGTTATGGAGAAGAGTGATTGAATCCAGATATGAATCAAACTCTCAATCGATCTTACCTAATAACCTGAAACCATCTAACAAATCGTGGATTTGGAGAAACATTTCGTCTGTATTATCTTTCAATATGGAATTGTTTAGGGAAAACATACGTTTCATTTTTGGAAATGGTTTGAGAATCCAATTCTAAAGTGATATATGGTTAGGCAAATCGGCGTTGATGCATGCATTTACGAGAATCTATGCTCTCTCAACTATCAAAATTGGGGTCATTGCAAACTTTGGAAGTCTTGTGGATTAAGAATGGTAATGGAACATCCTTTTGAGAAGGAATTTGTTTGACTGGGAAATTGATTAGTGGGAAGCTTTTTCAAATGTTATCAATAATGTCAAACTTAATTGTTCAATCCAAGTTCTATTAGATGGAAGGCCAATTCGAATGGTATATTTATTGTGAAATCATTCTGTGAAGTAGGGTGGTCGTGTAACATAGTAAATAATGGCATTTGGAGACTAGTTTGGTCAGACATTTCTCCCCCAAAATTAGAAGCTTTTGTGTGGAAAGTAGTCCATAGACGATTGCCTACAAATTTTGAACTCTTTAAACGTGGATGCTTACCCCTATCCTCTTCCTTTTGTCCCTTATGCAAGAATAATCAAGAAACGATAAACCATCTTCTCAACCACTGTAAAATTGTTTGGGAAATATGGAAAAATGATGTTGAATTTGGTGTATTCATCTGGTCTTCCCTGCCTCGGTTAGTGATCTCCTTCAAATATGGTCTTCTAATACTCCTAATGGTCTTCAATATAAGGTATGACAACTCAGTTTTTTTCTTCATATGGTTCGTTTAGTTATTTAGAAATGATATTGTTTTTAAAGACTCAAAGATGTCTATTGAATCCATGTTTGATCTGTGCATTCGTTGGCTAGGTGTATGATGCAAGGTTAAATGGCTTGATGCCACTATCTCGTTAAATGACTTAATCAACATCCCAAAAAACTTTATGCACTTAGCCTGTTATATAGTTGTTACAAGAATGGTTGCATGGATCCCCCACCCTTAGATGCTCTTAAATTTAACACTAATTGAACGGTTCTTGTAAGTTTTGGTAAAACGAGTATTGGAGGTTGTCTTCTCAATGAAAGGTCGGAATGCTTCATCACTTTCTCCAAATCGATAGGGATATCAGATGCTACCTCTACTGAGATTTTAGCCATTGTAGGGCGTGTAGGTGTTCCCTTTTTGTGAAAGCGCAAGTGCACACTCCTGCCAAGTTATAGTATAAAAGATGTCGAATCCCACGAGGATTGGACAGCTTATCTCGTTTTGTAGTTCCTGCACGAGGTAAAGTAAAACACAAGTGAATGGTTGGTTTGGATAGAACGTAAACAAAAACACAAGTAATAAAGAAGAGGTGAATCAGGTTGATAAGGCAGGCATGGTTATGCTGCCACTTAGTGTGAAAAATGCGTTGTAAAAGGTATGAGTTATTTTGTGCTACCACGATATGCTGCCTCGACGGGCGGCAAACTACGACCCTGTCACGCGGCCGCAACAGGTCTCTACCACTACAGGGGTGTACTGTCTCGGTAGGTGGAATGGAAGAAGTCTTGGCAGCAAGTCTGACAGATACTCCAAGTTCGGCAGGATAGTCGATAGTGATCCCTCCTATTTCTAGGTTAGGATGCTCGAGAGCTAACTTGTGGACTAGTGTGGAACCAAGTTAATCAACTGGGTTGGTAATCCTTTTTAACCGCTGAAACTTGTGGACTGGTGTGGAACCAAGTTAGTCACGCCTCAGCACGTTGTGACCGTACTTAACCCTTTCGTGAGCCTTGCACTTTCGTGCCCGACAAATGGATTCTCTCAAACGACTGGTGTAGAAAGATTGAAAGAATGAAGAACAATGGATTAAGTAAACTCATAATATTTTACTAAAAAAATAACTCAAAACCTATAACAATCGTTTCACACTAGTTACAACATAACCCTAACCCAAATAGAATCTAGAACATGACGGTAGTGAAGAACACAAGAAAAGTCTATAGAAAACCTAGGATGATTTAAACTAGGAGTACAATGAGTATTTATAGACTCGAGACTAGGTTAAGTCCTCCTTAAAGTAGAAGTCCTCAAAAGTATCTTTCCATCTTTAATATAGCTTTAAATGCCGACTTCTTTGCTTGGAATATGGACTCTATATCGTTTGCCTTAGTCTACAAGTAAGCTTGAGAATTTTGCTTCGACAGCCCTGGCCACTGCTACAGACATCGGAAAATCACATGAACGCCGGTGATAGATTCAGGAGTTTTAGCTCTACGAATCGCGCTCCGGTTCTCCCAACTTCCATAGTCAGCTGCCGTGGGCAGCAAGGTCGGCAGCAACTCTGCTCGGCAGGTATGTGGCAACAACTTGTCTTCAGCTGGAACTACTTCAATACAACTCCTTGGTAAGCTTCCTCAGCCTTGTGCCCTCAGCTTCTCGGATCCTTCTTTCAGCTGTTAGTACCTACATACAAGAATACACTAAAATAATATCTCTTGTCCACCAAATAAATAATACTCATAAAAGTAAGGCAGAAACTAGAAATACTGTAAAATGTTATGCATGCACCTATTTATGTCTAAAATGTGCTTAAAACAATAATAATAAAAGCTGGAATGTGCATGAAATATAGGACTTTTGGACACTTTACAGCCATCCTGGAAGAATGTAAATTATTCAAGAATTCCTCCTGGGCTAGCAAGTATATGCTAATTCTTGAGAGTGACAACTTGTTAGCTGTGGACTGGATGGTGAGACCCCAATGATGTCCTCCTAATTTTAAACCCTTCATCACGACATGTTTAAATGCATGTGAAAGTATTGAGTGGAGAATCCAACATGCTCCAAGAGAATGCAATACTCTACCAGATAACTTAGCTAAAAAGACATTTCTCGAAAACATGATTTGGTGTCATATCGTTGATCTAGCCTAGCAGGTGCACGACCATTAGGATAACAAATTACTTACTGGGTTTCTATGGAAGTTTTGTTGGTAATGCTTAGACATTATCCCACATGGAATGGTAAATACCACTTTAAGAGGTATTTATAGTGTTCATTCTCCCCTTCCTTGTTGAGTGATAGAGAATAAGGGAGAATCTCGCGCGCCGCCACCGCCGTCTGGCTAGCTCGGGCTTGGGCTCATGGCTCCAATGAAAATGGATGCAACTGCCGCAGATGGTGATGATCAGTCAGACGCTGCTTCTGTCCTTGTTGCTACCGCACCTGCTGTAGTTGATGCTGAAAAATATGCCAAAGATAACAAAACTGTTCGGGGTCACCTTTTAAGCCACATGTCTAACAAACTGTTTGACATGTTCCTCAAAGAAAGGAGTGCCAAGACGATTTGGGATACCCTAGAGAAGAAATACGGAGCTGACAATGCAGGCATTAAGAAAAGTAAACTCATAATATTTTATTAAAAAATAACTCAAAACCTAGAACAATCGTTTCACACTAGTTACAACATAACCCTAACCCAAATAGAATTTAGAACATGGCGGCAGTGAAGAACACAAGAAAAGTCTATAGAAAATCTAGGATGATTTAAACTAGGAGTACAATGAGTATTTATAGACTCAAGACTAGGTTAAGTCCTCCTCAAAGTAGAAGTCCTCAAAAGTAGCTTTCCATCTTTAATATAGCTTTAAATGTCGACTTCTTTGCTTGGAATATGGACTCTATATCGTTTGCCTTAGTCTGCAAGTAAGCTTGAGAATTTTGCTTCGACAGCCCTAGCCGCTGCTACAGACGTCAGAAAATCACATGAACGCCGGCGATAGATTCAGGAGTTTTAGCTCTACGAATCGCACTCCGATTCTCCCAACTTCCATAGTCAGCTGCCGTGGGCAGCAAGGTCGGCGGCAACTCTGCTCGGCAGGTATGTGGCAACAACTTGTCTTCAGCTGGAACTGCTTCAATACAACTCCTTGGTAACCTTCCTCAGCCTTGTGCCCTCAGCTCCTCGGTTCCCTCTTTCAACTGTTAGTACCTACATACAAGAAACCCATTAAGGCTTCACTCCGATTAGCAACCCTAATTTTTTTTCTTGTAAATTAATCTTGTCTAAATGCCATCTTTAACATATGTGAGGTGACACGCAGCGGAAAAGCAAACACGAACATGAACCAAGCAAGATGTTGCGTGTAAAAGTGTCTATCGCAATGTAGTGCAAGTGTACACGTCGCAAGTAATAAAGTGATACTAGAGTATCGGATATCATCTCCACAAGGATTGGGCTAACCCTTTCCTTCACTATCTGCACAAGGGGAAAAGAAGAGATTGATTAAGTTGTCACGAAATAATAAAGAAGACTGAAATTAAAAGATGAAAATATTCAGGGTAAAGAGTAGGCCGGTATTGAATTGCTCAGTAGTGCAGGTATTGCACTGTTCAAGGACTTCTGTTCTGTGTCTGGCTCCTGTTGCGGCAGCACCTGTCACGGCAGCGGTCTGTTATTTGTCGCGGCTGAGATCACACAACTCTGTACTTCAAGCTCGGCAAGAATCCCTGTTGTGACTCGTCCTATCCCTAGGTCCAAGTTCTATCGATGAACATGTCTTGGATGATACCTCCCGGCGTGAATCGAAGTATGAACACCGATGTTTGTGAATTCTTCCTTAGTCGCTTAACCTCGTCCTATCCCTAGGTCCGAGATAGTTCAACCATAAGCTGGAGAACCCGTACTTATTCCTTTCGTATACTTAACTCTCTCAATATTAAGTAAATAGATAATCTCACAATGCTCTCCCGATACTCTTGCAAGATGTTGAAAATCAGAATAAGCAAACTTGAAGTTTTATTTTATTAAACAGAAAAATCCTAAGAATAGAACAACTCTTACAACTACTTTACAATATCAACCCTTTGCCCTAGGGGAGGTTTAGAACATGGTGAAGAAAGAGAAACGGATAGGGTTTTGAGATGAGAGGTATGGGATGTGATGATCTTTCTCTAGGTCGAATTACAAGCCTTTATATAGGCTTTGGGTTCAAGTTTTCTAATATGGCAAGAATACAAGTTTAAATTAAAGTACAACTCTAATAAAGACTAAATCTTCAGAGAGTATAGCTTTAATTCGTCCTTCCTTCTTGCTTTGGAGTTTTCTTCCTTGAACTTTGGGCTTGGCCTTCATTCTGATCTAGGGCTTGGAAAAATATAATGGTATTCCTCGACAGACGGGCTTAATTTTCTCTTTCTGTCGAGGCCCACTTTGCTTCTTCTCCTCCAAACTGCTGTCGTCCTTTGCTGTCATGGCGGCAGCCATGGCAGCATCGTCCTCCTCGTCTGCACGTCCAGTTCCAGCTCTGCTGCATCTTGCCCAGCGCCTACCTCTCCATCTGCTACAGCAGCAACCTGCAAAAGCAACCAATTTCAGTAGAAACTGTGTCATTTAATATATTTGTGATGTATAACTGAAATCTAACCTAAATGCAATGAATTATGCTTGAATGCAGCAGAAATATGGGTTAAATAGGGGGTAAATAATAGAACTTTTACACACTCAACACACCCCCAAACTCAAGTTTTTGCTTGCCCTCAAGCAATTCAGACCTAAAAGAAAAATAAATATTTTTGTTTTGGCTTAAAACAGTGAACTTTCCCTTACCCTCCATTCATTCTCTATTGACAGCAGCACCTTGTCGGATAATTTAGGATTCGTCCGGAATCTCGCTATAGTCCTCGTGCGGTGTGTGCATGCTTGTGAACATTTATATGCCAAGACTCCCTTAGTTTCACTAGAATATTTCAGCCTCTAACTTGAATTTTTATGCCAAAGTTTATCTTTTTTATAAGGCACTTCTTATGCTCCTTTAATTTCTTATTCATACTCGATTTTATTATTTTTTAAGCTTAAGTTTGACTAGAGCCGGTTTCGGGCACCTCTAGGTAACTTCCTAGAGCCGGTTTTGGGCACCTCTAGGGCTATTGAGTCTATTTTGCTAAACTTCTTTTCCTAGAACCAGTGTTAGGCACCTCTAGGGGCTATTCAAGTGCTAAGTTTCCTATTCTAGTTTACAAGTAGAGTTCTAGGCAGTATAACAGTCACAAATAGTGTTTAAGTTTCAGAACTATAGAAAGGCTCTAAAACTGCTCCTAAAACTATCCTAAAAGCACTGCCACGACAGAGCTGTCACGGCAGGTAAGTTCAGTTCAAAGACTTAAGCCAAAATTTTCAATATTTCATTTTTTTTAGCAAAAATAAACTAATTAAAAGACACAATTTTAAAACTAAATAAGACTCCATTAATGGAGGGATGCCACCCCCAAACTCAAGGGTTGCATTGCTCTCAATGCAAATGACAAAATAAAAGATAAAAACAGTACATCACAAAATATATAAAGGCAGACAGCAAAATAAGGTAAGAAACTTAAATTTTTATGCGATGTCGTCGCTGCTGCTGCTGAGGCGAATCTGTCGGCGGGCAGGGGCCTTCTTTACTTTTGTCGGAGGAGCTGCGGGTGCTGCCCTGAGAATATGAGTGCTGTCGCGACAGGGGTGGAGGCAGAGCGTTCTCGGGTTGCGCTTATCGTCATTGCAAGGGTTTTCTCTGTTTACCTAATAACACAAACAAACTAAAAACTAATATCAAATTTCTAATTCCTAAAACAATAAAGATAAAATAAGATAAAATTAAAATACAATAAAATAAGTTAAGTTAAATTAGGAGTGCCTTGAGGGGCATCTCCTAAAGTAACTGCTCCCTGTTCTATTGATGCTTGAGGGGTCGTTTCCGGTACTTCTTGAAGTCCATCCGTACCCTCCATCTGGTGATTATTCTCATGGTGGGGGCTCCTTTCTTTCTCTTCCCTTTGCAGTCCATGAAGTCCTCCATTTTTGGTAAAGTTTCTGAGGGCATGAATATATGATCAGTAAAAATTAAATTGATATTCGACCACAAATTTACCTTGTTTTTGTTGAATGTTGTTGTGGTGGAATGTAGCCCTTGATGTCGAGCCTGCTACTGCGGCATCCAGTTATTTTGACAGTCCGTTGTCAGGTTACTTTACAGGTTAATGGGACATTGTTAAGTGCCATCACTCTCTATATAAAATTCTGTTGGCCACTCGTAGATCTCAATCAGTAGAGATATTGATGATTCTAAATCCACCGGCGTTGGTTCCTCAAATACCTGCAATGGAATCGGTGAGTTTTTAAAGAATTCAACATGTTCGTTTATTACCTGCTCATATTCCATTGGCGAGGCATTGTCATTGGGTAGCTCTTCTAGGTGGTCGTGCGAGTGCCATGACAGGGATGGATGTGTGCAATCTTGGTCGGGCATAATCGAGGTAGTGGGTTGAGAGTTTACCTCGGATGTGGTTGTCGTAGTGACATTCTCTTGAATTTCACTCAGCGTTGTTGCGGTGTTGCTCCATTCCGGCTCCTCGATCATTTCCATGACAAGTTGTTGCTAAGACTCATCATGTGTTGGGTATTCCTTCACATGGGCATCCTCGTCATCTTGTCTCAGGATTTCAGGTTCATCTGTGGCATGAATGAGGACCGGTCTGCTCAAGAGTGCATCCATCTTGGCAATACTTTTGTCCATAGAAGCCGACACTTCTTGAGTGAGTGCCATGAAGGCTTGCAGTGTGTCTTCTAAGTATTTTGACTGTTCTTGAGGATGATGACATTGCCAGGGCATGTCAGGTTCTGCAGCAAAACTATTATGGTATAAAAATTTTTGCGGGTTTTGATCATACCATAAAAAATTTTGATGTTGCGGCATCGGCATCTGTTTTCCCTGTTGCTGTTGTGGTAGCATATCTTGTTCTTGTTGGTTCCATCGTTGGTTGTCCATATATTCACCGAAAAAATAGGGACGACTTTCGAATGCATGATTACCTTTACGGTAATTTCACCTGAGTTTTTGTTAGAAGAAAAATAATAAAAAAGAAAAAAAAAGAAAAAAAAAGAAAAGAATAGTGCAGAAGCTAGGGTAAGAGTGTGTTGCCAGTCCCCGGTAACGGCGCCAAAAACTTGTTGCGTGTAAAAGTGTCTATCGCAATGTAGTGCAAGTGTACACGTCGCAAGTAATAAAGTGATACTAGAGTATCGGATATCGTCTCCACATGGACTGGGCTAACCCTTTCCTTCGCTATCTGCACAAGGGGAAAAGAAGAGATTGGTTAAGTTGTCACGAAATAATAAAGAAGACTGAAAATAAAAGATGAAAATATTCAGGGTAAAGAGTAGGCCGGTATTGAATTGCTCAGTAGTGCAGGTATTGCACTGTTCAAGGACTTCTGTTCTGTGTCTGGCTCATGTCGCAGCAGCGGTCTGTTGTTTGTCGCGGCAGCAATCACACAACTCTGTACTTTAAGGTCGACAAGAATCCCTGTTGTGAGTCGTCCTATCCCTAGGTCCAAGTTCTGTCGATGAACATGTCTTGGATGATACCTCCCGACGTGAATTGAAGTATGAACACCGATGTTTGTGAATTCTTCCTTAGCCGCTTAACCTCGTCATATCCCTAGGTACGAGATATTTCAACCATAAGCTGGAGAACCCGTACTTATTCCTTTCGTATACTTAACTCTCCTGATATTAAGTAAATAGATAATCTCACAATGCTCTCCCGATACTCTTGCAAGATGTTGAAAATCAGAATAAGCAAACTTGAAGTTTTATTTTATTGAACAGAAAAATCCTAAGAACAGAACAACCCTTACAACTACTTTACAATATCAACCCTTTGCCCTAGGGGAGGTTTAGAACATGGTGAAGAAAGAGAAACGGCTAGGGTTTTGAGATGAGAGGTATGGGATGTGATGATCTTTCTCTAGGTCGAATTACAAGCCTTTATATAGGCTTTGGGTTCAAGTTTTCTAATATGGCAAGAATACAAGTTTAAATTAAAGTACAACTCTAATAAAGACTAAATCTTCAGAGAATATAGCTTTAATTCGTCCTTCCTTCTTGCTTTGGAGTTTTCTTCCTTGAACTTTGGGTTTGGCCTTCATTCTGATCTAGGGCTTGGAAAAATATAATGGTATTCCTCGACAGACGGGCTTAATTTTCTCTTTCTGTCGAGGCCCACTTTGCTTCTTCTCCTCCAAACTACTGTCGTTCTTTGCTGTCACGACGACAGCCATGGCAGCATCGTCCTCCTCGTCTGCACGTCCAGTTCCAGCTCTGCTGCATCCTCCCCAGCGCCTGCCTCTCCATCTGCTACAGCAGCAACCTGCAAAAGCAACCAATTTCAGTAGAAACTGTGCCATTTAATATATTTGTGATGTATAACTAAAATCTAACCTAAATGCAATGAATTATGCTTGAATGCGGTAGAAATATGGGTTAAATAGGGGGTAAATAATAGAACTTTTACACACTCAACACAAGACGGACATTAAAGGTCAACTTTTTAATGTTTTACTACACGTCGTATCGATAAGCCTAAGGCTCGTATCGATATGCCTTCAACAGTCAAACTCCCCAAAGTCAACTCCATGAGACCATATAGATACAACCTTTGATGGTCAAACTCCCAAAGTTAACTTCAAGGATCGTACCGATACGCCTAAAGCTCGTACCGATACCCCATTTTCTTTCCAAAATCTTATATTTCTATAGACCCAAAACGGTATCGGTACGCCCCCGCATATCGATACGATAGACTTAAAACAAAAGACTGTATCGATACTGCCCTTGAGCGTATCGATACGCCCTGCCCAGAAAAAATGGTTTCTGCAACTTTTAAGCATAAGGGGAAACAACACAACTCACTAAACAAGCATCCAATTAACTTCTAACCATCCATACAACTTAAGGGAACCATTCTAGAGGCAAAACACCCTAAAACGCGTTTCAATCATGCATACACACAGACATGGATTCCAATCTTAAAAGCTCAAAAGAAACACTTTAACTCAAACACTAACAAGTCCAAAACATAGGGCATTTAACCAAAAGCCAAAGCAAGCCTCAACATAGCATGGTTTCAATATTTAAAACATGTAGTAACATGATCAATTCATGGGAGTTTACAACAACTTTCCTAACACAAGGTACAAGTATTTCCATTGCTAATATATTATTACAACTTAAAACCATACTTGAGCTTAACTACGATCACCGAAACCTTTCCCTCACCTTCCTTTGCCTCTCAGGTCACTAACGATCTACATTGTTGGAAAGGAGCGCCTAAGCATAAAAGCTTAGTGAGTGGGGCTCAAAACCACAACAATAACAATGCAGTTTTAACAAAAACCATTTATGAGTTAGAAAATAAAAGCACAAACGAAATTCCCACAAGCGTGAAAATCCAACAACATTATTACCAACAGTCCTACATATGCTTGGCATCTTACATCAAGCAATGCATCAACATATAGCAACATAGCATAGCTCTCAACCACCAACATAATAACATTCAATCTTTTAGCACAAGGAGTATATTAGCAACAATGGTTACATTACTCGGATACGCGGATTGGATTCGATGGCATCTCACATCATCGAATCTATAAGAACAACAAGACTCGCGATGGCATCTTACATCACCGTGGTCTAAAAATAAAGCTTTCGGTGGCATCTTACATCACCGCACTCCTCCCTAATGACATCTTACATCACTAAGGTCACGAACGAATTTTACAAGTGCACTCTAACCCTATGGATGACCAATTATACCTGGTAAGACTCTCATATTTGCCAATACTCAACCACCATGTAATCCAAACATAACAATACCACATTCATTAATCAAATACACACATTCATCTCATCTCATATCAACAATGCATAGCAAGATTAAAGCATAGAATTCCTGAAAAGTAAAATGTAAACATTTAATACTTACTCTCGAGCTTAGGTTGGCCTTTCAAGCTCATCCTAAACTCTCAAAAACATTTCCACTCACCCGGTAACACGCCACACTACTCGAACTCCCTCTTAAGATTCCGTGACTTCCGGTAACACGTCCAAAATCCCCAAACTCGATTTTGCTGATTCAAACCAGACCAAAGAAGAAGATTAACACACTTTCCAATCACAAAACCCGTTATTATCAATATAGCAAATATCTCACAACACCTATTTCCCGATTCAAGCCCGAAAATAGACAAAACCCATCTTCAAACGAAAACCCAGCTATTACTAAATCAAATCATCATCCAAAACATACCCGAAAGCTTCAAAATCATCAACACACATCCAAAAACCCTTTAGGAACCATAAACAACCCAAAAACTCATATTTCCCTAACTCAAAATCCACTAATTCATTCCATTTCGGGATTTCTTGACAAACCCATAATCTTAACATTGTTTTATACTCAAAACATGATTTAAAACTCACCCAAAACATTGTTTTAACAAAATTGCTTAAACCCCTCAAAAACCCATTTTACCCAAAATGAGAGAACTTGAGAAATCATCAAGTTTTAGGAAATGAGAAGCTACAAGCAAGATTGAAATGAAGAGAAGAGTGAAAACCAAGCTGTTTACCTCTTTGAAACCTTCAAAATGGTGAAGATTGGTGAAAAAGGATGGTGGCTTGGCTTTGGGTGTTTTCAACGTGAAATGAAAAATGGGAAGGGAAGAAGAAGAAAAGTGGATATCCTTTTTCTTTTGAAATATTCTATTTTATTTCCATTCTATCATAAAAACCCTTTTCAACAAAAATCCATTATTTTGCTCTATTATTATTACTATCTATTTCTTAAAAAAATCCAATTTAGTTTAAAACTCCTTTATGAAACTATTTTCATTTAAAGTCAACCCGAACCCCAAAACTCGATTTAAAAACCTTACCCAAGTCTCGGTCCGAACTCTTAGATCCTAAACCCGGGGCATTACAACTCTCCCCCACTTAAGGAATTTCGTCCTCGAAATTTACCTGATGGAAAGAGGTACGAAAATTGCTCTTCCATGTCCGCTTTTCTCTCCTAAGTGGCTTCTTCCACACCTCGATGTCTCCACAAAACCTTGACTAACTCAATGGTCCTCCCACGCAAAACTTTGCTATCTGTAGCAAGGATCTCAACTGGTTCTTCATCATATGACAAATCTGGATTCAATTCGATCTCTTCCACTGGCATAACATGTGACGGATCTGATCTATACTTTCGGAGCATCGAAACATGGAACACATCATGAATCTTCTCAAGCTCGGGTGGCAATCTCAACCTATATGCAACAAGACCAATCCTCTCAATTACCTCGTAAGGACCAATGAATCACCAGCTTAACTTCCCCTTTTTACCAAACCTCATTACCTTCTTCCACGGGGAAACCTTCAAGAACACTTTGTCACCGATGGCATACTCAATCTCTTTCCTCTTCAAATCTGCACATGATTTCTGTCTATCCGAAGCTGCCTTTAAGCGATCACAAATCAGTTTTACCTTCTCGGTAGTGCCCTTAAGCAAGTCTGACATAGGTATAAGCATATGTCCGGCTTCAGCCCAACAAACAAGTGTTCTACGTTTCCTACCATATAGAGCTTCATACAGTGCCATTTGTATACTAGACTGATAATTGTTATTGTACGCAAACTCTACTAGCGATAGATGCTTTTCCCATGAACCCTGAAAGTCGATGATGCAACACCTCAACATGTCCTCCAACACCTGAATATCTCTCTCTGACTGACCATATGACTATTGGTGATACAAAGTACTGAAGTTCAACCAAGTTCCCAAGGCACGATGCAAACACTCCCAAAATCTAGTTGTAAACCTCGAATCTCTGTCTGACACAATCGACTTCGGTACATCGTGCAGCCTTACAATCTCACTGATATACGATTCGGCCAACCTGTCTAAGGTGTAAGTAGTATGAACAGGTATGAAATGGGCACACATAGTGAATTTGTCAACTATTACCCATACTAAATTCTTCTTCGAAGGAGTCAACGGCAAACCTGACACAAAATCCATAGTAATTCGTTCTCACTTCCATTCTAGAATCTTCAACGGTTGTAACAAACCTGAAGGAAACTGACACTTGGCCTTAAATTGCTGACAAACCATACACTTACTCATAAACTCGGCCACATCTTTCTTTAACCCAATCCAGAAGTACTCATCTTTCAACCCACGATACATCTTCGTACTACCCGGATGCATAGCAAAAGGACTGTTATGAGCTTTATTCAAAATAGTACGACGAAACTCGGCATCTTCTAGAACAACTACTATATTCTTGAAACACACGACCCCATTCTCACCAAAGAAGAAATCTGTGGGTTTACCCTCGGCTATATCTTGCACGTGAGGTGCCAAAGATTTGTATTGCAATTTTTTCTCTCGAATCATCTGAACTAACGAAGGTTTAACCTGTAGCTCAGGTATCAAATCGCCATCCTGTGACACACTAAATCTCGCAAAAATAGCTCGCAACTCAACCGCCACCTTCCTACTCAAAGCATCGTCCACTACATTTGTTTTACCCGGATGGTACTCTATTGTGAGGTCATAGTCTTTAAGAAGCTCTGCCCACCTACGATGTCTAAGATTCAACTCTTTCTGAGTCATCAAATATTTCAAACTCTTGTGGTCAGTGTAGACTGTGCATTTCTCAATATAAAGGTGGTGTCTCCAAATCTTCAAAGCAAAGACCACAGCCGCTAACTCAATGTCATGTGTGTGGTAATTCTTCTCGTGAACCTTTAACTGTCTCGAAGCATAAGCCGCAAATCTTCCTTCTTGCATAAGCACACAACCTAAACCTACGTATGACACATCACTGAAGATTACAAACTCTTTCCATGGTTTAGGCTGAATTAAGATAGGAGCTTCTGTTAATGCTTTCTTTAACTTCTCAAACGCTTGTTGCCTTCCATCTGTCCCCTCATACGGAACATTTTTCTGTAACAACTTAATCAAGGGTGCAGCAATCTTCGAGAATCCTTCAACGAACCTTTGATAATACACGGCCAAACCTAGAAAACTATGGATTTCGGTCAATGACTTCGGTTGTTTCCAACTCACTATTGCTTCTATCTTCTTAGGATCCACACTAATCACATCGGCTGAGATCACATGACCTAGAAAGACTACTTCTTTAATCCAAAACTCACATTTACTCAACTTGGCGTACAATTGATTTTCAAGCAAGGTCTGAAGTACTAATCGCAAATGCTTATCATGTTCTTCCTCGGTCCTGGAGTACACTAAGATGTCATCTATGAACACCACTACAAACCTATCCAAAAACTCGTGAAACACTCGGTTCATCATGTCCATAAATGCAGCTGGGGCATTAGTCAAACCGAAAGGCATTACCAAGAACTCATAGTGCCTATATCATGTACGGAAAGCTGTCTTCAGTATATCCACATCTTTTACCTTCAACTGATAGTACCCCGATCTCAAATCAATTTTCGAAAAAAACTGTAGCACCTCTCAACTGATCAAGTAAATCATCAATCCATGGCAAAGGATACTTGTTCTTCACTGTTACCTTGTTTAACTGCCTATAATCTATGTACATCCTCATACTGCCATCCTTCTTCTTCACAAACAAGACCGGAGTACCCCAAGGTGAAATACTAGGCCTAGTAAAACCTCTATCTGACAGTTCCTGAAGCTGTGTCGTCAACTCCTTCAACTCCTTAGGTGCCATTCTATACAGAGCAATCGATACGGGAGCAGAATCTGAATACGTCTCAATAGCAAACTCAACATCCCTATCTGGAGGCAAACCAGGCAATTCTTCTAGGAAAATACTTAGAAAGTCACAAATTGTTATGATATCTTGCGGTCTAACTTCACTCATACTCGGATTCATCATATAGGCTAAGTAAGCTTGAAAACCCAAATCCATTATCCTCTAAGCCTCTAAAGCTGAAACAACATTGGACAAGAACTTAACGTTCTCACCAACTACTACTACCTCGTAATCATCAGAAAGCCTTAAAGAAACTCTTTTGGTCTCAAAACCTATCCTAGCTCTATGCTCTATAAGCCAATCTATACCCAGAATTACATCGAAACCATAAAAGGGCAACTCCATCATGTCAACGGGAACATGTGCCCCTGAATCATCAAAGGACATCTCCAGAACACTTCCCTAACTATAATATTCTCACCAAAAGAACTCGTAAATTTCATACCTATATCTAACAACTCAAAAGGAAAACCTGATGATCTTGCATGCTCACCCAAAATATATGAATGTGTCGAGCCAGAATCAATCAACGAAAGCAAAGATAAAGACTGCAACACAAAATTACCTGCAATCACATTGGTGTCATTCCCAGCCTCACGCCGTGCATAAACTCTAGCCGGTCCACCTCCCTCGAGCTGTACTGCGACAACATGAGCCACATTTCTCTGACCATCATTCCTAGGCTAGAAGTTGCCTCGACCGCGCCCATGGCCTCTCTGATACTCAACAGCTCTAGCTGGTGCCTAACCATCCTTAGCCGAATGAGAACACTCACGCCTCAAATGCGTCTGGTATCCACAAATCCAACAAGCACGAAAAGTACCCTAACACTCTTCGGAATGGTTCCTCCCACATCTAGCACACTCGGGTGTGCGAGCAGCAAAACCTCAACCCTGATGGCCTCGTCCCATGTTACCACCTCCACGCCTAAAGTCCAGTTGGTGCCTTCTATCCTTGTGCCTCTTGTTACGATCTCGCTCCCACTCGGCAGACCATTTTCCTGAACTGGATCCACTTGAACGAGTAACAAAACCTAGACTTTGCTCAATGTCCTTGGCCCTAGAGACCAAGACATCGAACTCGGTGTAATCAGAGGCAAGCATGTAGGTCTTCACCTCCGTAACCAACCCGTAAAAGAACCGTTCACACCTTTTCCTCTTAGTGGGAATCAACTCTGAAGCATACTGACTCAAGCGCACAAACGGTACCTCATACTCGGATACGGTCATACTGCCTTGCACTAAAGCCATGAATTCTCTCTTCTTCTCGTCTTGATAGCGAGCACCAAGGTACTTCTTGTAGAATGCACTACAGAAGAATTCCCATGTAACCTCGGCCTCGGGAATACCTGAGATAACTATGGTCCACCAAGCATACGCATCTCCCTGAAGCAATGAAACAATACAACCCAACTTACGAGTGTCTGAGCACTCCATCTGGCCCAAGATGCGAGTAGTACTCTCAAGCCATGCCTCCGAACCTTCGGGCGACATACCACGAAACTTGACTCCGCCTAAGCTATGAAGTCGCTCAAGTGGCAAACCTATCCCTTCTCCCTGAGGTGGTGCTGCAACATAAAGAACGGCAATAGTTGTCTGAAAAGCTCCGACATAGTCTAAAGTATATGTGCCATGTCCGCACCGGCCTGACCTTGACCAACCTGAGGCCCATTACCATCACCTCCAACACTCGTACCAGCCTGAGGTGCATTACCTCCGACATTCGCCCCATTACCATCGGGAGCAGGAAGCACATCCCTGGGTGCCTAGTCACCCGCTCTAGGCCGTCCTCTCGTTCTCACTATAACAATAAAACAATCTAAAACAACAAACACAGAATACGAGAAAAAAAACACTTGGTCAGTAAAGGTAGGGGTTTGTGTGTTTAAGCTTTTTTAAATCAAAACCACTTTTTCATAATAATAATAATACCTAGCAATGGGAACGCTTAACCAACCTCCAAACTTCAGCAGAAATACAAAGTCATGCTCACAAACACCGTGCAAAACAGTCAAACATACACAGAATAAACTTACCTGACTTACCTTCCCGGGAAACCTCACAACCAAGGCTCTGATACCACCAAATGTAACCCCCTCGACCTAGCCTAGCCACCAGACCGAACTAAACAGGTTACACGGGGAAAATTGAAGCGAAACTCGTTAAGGTTTCACTCCAATTAGCAACCTTAATTTTTTTCTTGTAAATTAATCTTGTCTAAATGCCATCTTTAACCTATGTGCGGTGACACGCAACGGAAAAGCAAACACGAACATGAACCAAGCAAGACTAACATTAAAGGTCAACTTTTTAGTGTTTTAATACAGGTCGTATCGATACGCCTAAGGCCCATATCGATACGCCTTCAACGGTCAAACTCCCCAAAGTCAACTCCATGAGACCGTATCAATATAGCCCTTGAGCGTATCGATACGCCCTTAATGGTCAAACTCCCAAAGTCAACTTCAAGGATCGTACCGATACGCCTAAACCCGTACCGATACCCCAATTTCTCGCCAAAATCTCAGATTTCTAGAGACCCAAAATAGTATCGGTATGCCCCCGCGTATCGATACGATAGACTTAAAACAGGAGATCGTATCGATACTGCCCTTGAGCGTATCGATACGCCCTGCCCAGAAAGACTGGTTTCTACAACTTTTAAGCATAAAAGGAAACAACACAACTCACTAAACAAGCATCCAATTAACTTCTAACCATCCATACAACTTAAGGCAACCATTCTAGAGGAAAAACACCCTAAAACACGTTTCAGTCATGCATACACACAAACATGGATTCCAATCTTAAAAGCTTAAAAGAAACATTTTAACTCAAACACCAACAAGTCTAAAACATAGGGCATTTAACCAAAATCCAAAGCAAGCCTCAACATAGCATGGTTTCAACATTTAAAACATGTAGTAACATGATCAACTTATGGGAGTTTACAACAACCTCCCTAACACAAGGTGCAAGTATTTCCATTGCTAATATATTATTACAACTTAAAATCATACTTGAGCTTAAGCTACGATCATTGGAACCTTTCTCTCGCCTTCCTTTACCTCCCGGGTCACTAACGATCTGCCTTGTTTAAAAGGAGCGCATAAGCATAAAAGCTTAGTGAGTGGGGCTCAAAACCACAACAACAATAATGTGGTTTTAACAAAAACCATTTATGAGTTGGAAAATAAAACCACAAACGAAATTCCCACAAGCATGAAAATCCAACAACATGATTAACAACAGTCCTACATATGCTTGGCATCTTATATCAAGCAATGCATCAACATATAGCAACATAGCATAGCTCTCAACCACCAACATAATAGCATTCAATCTTTTAGCACAAGGAGTATATTGGCAACTATAGTTACATTACTCGGATACGCGGATTGGATTCGATGGCATCTCACATCACCGAATCTATAAGAACAACAAGACTCACAATGGCATCTTACATCACCAAGGTCTAACAATAAAGCTTCCGGTGGCATCTTACATCACCGTACTCCTCCCTAATGGCATCTTACATCACTAGGGCCACGCGCAAATTTTAGAAGTGCACCCTAACCCTATGGTCGACCAATTATACCCGGTAAGACTCTCATATTTGCCAATATTTGACCACCATGTAATCCAAACATAACAATACCACATTCATTAATCAAATACACACATTCATCTCATCTCATATCAACAATGCATAGCAAGATTAAAGCATAGATTTCCGAAAAAGTAAAACTTAAACATTTAATACTTACTCTCGAGCTTAAGTTGGCCTTTCAAGCTCAACCTAAACTCTCAAAAACATTTCCACTCACAGGTAACACGCCACACTACTCGAACTCCCTCTTATGATTCTGTGACTTCCAATAACACTTCCAAAATCCCCAAACTCAATTCTGTTGATTCAAACCAGACCAAATAAGATTAACACACTTTCCAATCACAAAACCCATTTTTATCAATATAGCAAATATCCCACAACACCTATTTTCCGATTCAAGCCCAGAAGTAGACAAAACCCATCTTCAAACGAAAACTCAGCTATTACTAAATCAAATCATCATAAAAAAACATACCTGAAAGCTTCAAAATCATCAACACACATCCACAAACCCCTTAGGAACCATTTCCAACCATAAACAACCCAAAAACCCATATTTCCCTAACTCAAAATCCACTCATTCATTCCATTTCGGGATTTCATGGAAAAAAAAACCCATCATCTTAACATTATTTTATACTCAAAACATGATTTAAAACTCACCCAAAACATTGTTTTAACAAAATTGCTTAAACCCCTCAAAAACCCATTTTACCCAGTAATCACCTATTTTGTCCGGGGTGTCAAACTCGTTTTCTTTTCTTTTTAGTAATGGGCTTTATATTTATGCATTGGTAAAAATTAAAAACTAATAAAAAGGGAAAAAAGAAAGAAAAACAAAATAACAATATATATATATACTAATTTTATATACCTATCATTACTCTTCTATTATCATATATTACTATTCATTATCATTATCATAAGTATTATTACTATTTATTATTACTATTATCTTATTACTATTATTATCTTATTATTACTATTATTATTATCTAATATTATTATTATTATTAATCAAACCTGGAAAAAAACAAAAAAACATTAAATAAATAAAAGCCCATATTTATAAATAAAGAACCCAAGTTTATTTTAAAGTACATTATACAATTTCAGAGCCCAAAAAAATAAATAAAATTACAAGGCATGTTGGCCCAAAACACTAAACCTAATCTAATCTAAAGAACCCTAATGGCACTTGTGTTTTGTGCAGCCGCCCCAACTCAACCGTTGGATCTAGAGGGGAGATCCAACGGCCCAGATCGCACCAGATGAGAAGGAAGCCCTAGCTGCCCCCAGGAAACCCTAGCGCCGTGCAGCCTTAGCCCTTGGATCGAGATCTCATCGGACGGCCGAGATCAACGCGGAGAAGCTTCAGGAACCTTCACGCGCCTGCGCGTCCGCGCCTCTTCAACTCCCACGCGCGCTTGTGATTCACCGCGCGCCTTTTCGGATGCCTCACGCCCGAGCCCGACCGGCCATGTCGTCCGGCCACGTCCCTCCTCTGGTCCCCCTTTTCTCGTACGAGCTCACATGCAACGCAAAAAGACAAACATCAGAAATCAGAAACAAAAACGCAACAAATTGCAGAGGCAATCAGTAGAAAATTGTACAAATCAGCAAACAATCACCAGCGATTTCCAGCAATATATGTAAATAAGAAAAAGAGAAAAAGAGAAATTTTCGAGCTATTTTTAAACCCGAGCGAAATGTAATGAGAGGAGAGTTTTTTGGAGAGCATTATTAGAGGATTTTTCAGGCTTTTTCAGAGAGTTTCGAGAGAGAGAAAAATTGTATTCAGAAACTTCTGAGAAATTAATACAAGCAACCAAGTTTGAGGTATATCGTTCATTGTATATTTCATTTCGAATCGGAAAAAACAAAAAGGGGAATCGTGTTTACCTTCTTGTCTTCTTCTCCGTTTTCTGCCTTCCCCGCCGGTGACAAGCTCCTTGGTCTCTTCCGAGACCATCCACGGGTGAACCGGTGGGAGTGGTGACACAAAAAAGGTTTTGGGTTTTTAGGTTTTAAAACGAAAGAAGCAATCGAAAGGTTTTTTTTGCTTTGATTTTGGTTTCACGAAAAGAAAAAGTGCTCTCTGGTTTTTGGGGTTTCGAAGAGGCAAAAAAAGAGGTTTTTTAGGGGCTTCGGCGCCGGCAACGGCGACCGGAACCCCTTTGCGGTGCTGGAGAGAAACCAGAGAAGGGAGAAGCTATTTCGGTTTAGGGTTTTAAAAATAAAAAAAGGGTCAAAATGTTTTAAACTTAGTTTATATATGGTTTTGTTATTTTAAAATTGGTTTAATTTCCTTTTAAGGGCCTCTGCGTCGCATTAATCGTGCACGAGGGGTTTCCGCTTTTTAAAATCACGGAAGCAGTCCCCCTGTGTTTTCAAACGTTCTCAATTTCGTCCCGGTTTCATTTTAATCCGTTTTTTAGTGGTCGAATCACCGTTTGAGTCCATGTAGGTTTTGAGTCTTTTCAATCGAGTCTCGTTTTGCCTTTTTAATTAGTTTTCTTTTTAATGGGTAATTTACAGTATTTGTCCCTTCCGGTTTGCCTTTTTATTTATTTAGCATTTTATTATGTTTTTTTGTCATCCATGCATTTTACCTATTGTATCGAATATATGTTTGCATCGAATGTTTTTTTTGCCATATTGTTTATATTAGTATGTGCATATTTTGTCTTCTCTTGTTCGAATATATATATGTTTTTGTGACAAGCATTTTAATGTCATTTCATGTGATTTTTAGTGCTAAGTTCGCATGTTAATGAATTTTAATTATAAAACGGAGATACCTATTAATTCGCGTATTCGGGTCGACTAGCCTAACTTAATGGATGTCCCCCGAATATTCGGATTAATTCGAATTGTCTAAAGGTAAATCCGCAATTGAAACGGACAAGACCATAGCACCATATTTATCTGCTTGCATCATGCATAAAGGTGACGTACGGAATTCGAACCCTAAACTAACACGGCAGTCAGTCTTATATGATGTTGGTTTAGTCTTTGGTCCGGTGTACCGTCATCCTTTTTAATTAAACGATAGATTAATTCGATATCACCCATTTGAAAAAGCTCATGATTAAAGCCTAAATTTCAATCAAGAACCCCTAATTAAAGTCTTTTTAAATTTTGAATAATTTCCATCAATTAAAGGCAACAATTGTTTTGGTACCGATTTCCGGGCGTGATGGGGGTGCTAACCCTTCCCCACGCGTAACCAACTCCCGAACCCTTTCAAAAGAATCTCTGGTTTTGTTTTTTTACGGTGTCTGGCCTACCATAGTGGCCGGTGGCGACTCCAACCGAAGAAAAAAAGATTTTTTAAAAGGGATTTTTCCGAACCGAATTAATTTTTTAAATCCCCCTTTTTTTTAAATCATATTGAATATTTTTCAAAAGTAACGGGAACTTGATTTGTGGAAAAAAACCCCGTTACAGTATGGCGACTCCGCTGGGGACAAATTTTGTTTTTCAAAACAAAAAGAGAGTTAGGCCAAAGAAATAATTGATGCCTTTAATGGTGGAGATTTTTGAAATTTAATTCAAATTTAGCGAGATGGTTCTTCTTTGAAAATAAGACTTTAAGTACACGAGCTTCGATAATTGGTGGTCTTGAATTAATTTTTCATTTAATTTCAAAGGAATCACCGACATGTGTTGCATCACGCATTAAGCTCTATGCCCGAGCTTCGCCCCTTAAGTGGGAGTGAAACGCCCATACCCACGTGAGTCTCCCTCCACGGGTCGGTAATTCACTTCCGGAATCTACGCCTTTGACATGTGAGCAGCCCTCCACGTCATTAGGTCGCGCTTTCCCTCGAACCGAAACCAATTCGCAAGCTTGTAATGGGCCAGAATTGGGGTTCTTGTTACCTTAGTAGGTAATAAGATAGGTTCGGGTACCCTTGTTAGAACCGAACCTCATGTGTGAGAATTTAAGAAGCCCACCCCGATTAGAGCCATGCGGATAACCGTAGAATTAGAATTCATATTAGGTCTTGCATCGTTAATTTGCTTTGATGTGTTTCCTTTCGCTTATTATATTCAAGCATTCATTATTGTTGATACTAACCCAGTTGCCTTCTTGTCTTGTTTTGCTTATTTTTGCATACTCATCGCATTCTCATACGAGGTGTTGATTCGAGAACAGTCTAAAGTTGAAAACTTTCACAATGGGAGAAAGAGTCCATAGCAACGGAGTTTTCGGGACCCTAATTTGAAGGAAAGGGATGAAAAAATTAAAAAAATCGTACCCTGTGTATTTATTTTCTTGCCTCGTTGTAACAAGATTTGATCTCCATTATGAGAAGTTATTTAATGAGGATGTTCGTCGAATCAACATTTCCTTGCATTCGATTGTGTTTTCAATTTATTGCCTTTAATCATATGTTTCTGTTTTGCATACAACATATCATGCATTACATCATTAAGTCTCGGAATTAATTGTTCGGAGTTATGGCAGCATTTGTGATTACCGAAGATTTCGCACCCACATTTCACTCGCCACCAAAGGAGGCAAATGGAAGAAAGTTTTGCTAAGTTAGAAGCTGACTTGAGAAGGGTCCAAATGGGGGCATATGATGGCCATGGATCATTTTGTGAGTACCACCAGACTGCGGGGCATGAAATTTAGAGTTGCTTAGAATTTAAGCAATTGGTCCAGGAATTGATGGACAATCGTGAGGTTGAGTTCCTCGAAGAAGTTTGAAGGGTGGAATGGATGATCAGCTCAGCAGTATTTAAGAGTTTTAGTGTATTCAAGACCGCTTGTCTTCAGTTCATTGCATTTTAATCTTTTCTTTTAAGTGGTGTGTGAAATCAACCTTTGCTACCCTTTGCCCGAAGGTAGCGAAGATTTTTTGTAAGGGCCTCAGACTGCATGTTTTTAAATTTCGATGAAAGGATGCATTGTGTTTCAGTTCCCTTTTCATTTTGTGTGTATATATTTGCCTATTGAGTCCCCCGTATATCAGTTGCACAAGGGACATTGGCCTTGACCCCCAAAGGTTGATTTCGAGCCGCCTTTGTCTAGTGGAAATCGAAAGCTTTGAAGATGATGAATACGTGGCTTACACTTCAAGTTAATTTGGTCACCTAATTAAACACACATAGAATTATGACCTTCGGGAGAATAACCGGAAGTCTTTCGTGCTAAAAACAATTCGAGAATACTAAGCCTAACAATGTTCGAAGCCTGGTAATAGGCATTTTCGGATACAAATGTGGAATTTTTAGGGCACTCCGCTGTAGCAAAAGACCAATAAGGTTGCTATGCACCATCCACTTTAGCTACATGAGTGATGGTAAAATCGTGACAATGCCGAGTAACTCAGGGTATCGTTGTATGCTCCATCTTTATTCTCAAGCCAAAGGAATGTGATGAGTTGACTTCCCCACAATCATAAAGAATTGATAAAGGTGAAGCCTATTGAAGATAAATCTAATTTTTGGGCACTCCGCTATAGCAAAAGACCAATAAGGTTGCTATGCACCATCCACTTTAGCTACATGAGTGATGGTAAAATCGTGACAATGCCGAGTAACTCGGGGTATCGTTGTATGCTCCATCTTTATTCTCGAGCCAAAGGAATGTGATGAGTTGACTTCCCCACAATTATAAAGAATTAATAAAGGCGAAGCCTATTGAAGATGAATCTAATTGATTAAAAAGCCGAAATAACTTGGAGAGTATGTCATATTTTCAGACATCAGCTCAGCTTTCGAGGTCTCCTAGACACATGATGCTTGAGGCAATCATTGGTAAGCCATAACAGTGTCATTCGTGCACTTAATATTCAGGGTATTTAATCTGGCTTGATGTACCCATGATTTGAAGAGAAAATCTAGTTTTCGAAAACGCATCTTATTTTGAAATTAGAAGATGCAGTCTAAATCTTTTTGTGAACACAAATTAATTTCCCTTTGCTTCAGGGATAAAGTTTAGAATGCAATGTCATGAATACAAATGGCAGTTTGACAGTTACTACAGTTCAAGGACTTGGAGCAATTTTTTGTCGAAATAATTCGATTGCTTCAGAGGATGAAAATGGACCTTGAGAAACTTAAAAGAAAAGTTCAGGGACTTGGGGGCATGTGTTTCCCCCATTATTGAGAAGAGATGAAGTCGTCATGTTGAATTAAGACAAAGAGAATAATTTAGCGCCCAGTTTGAAAAGGGGGCAATGTTTTGAGAACATGCACTACGAGAAATGTTACGTCCAGTCCTGACCAGTGAAAGTCAGTAGTCGTCTTCGAGAAGAGACCAAGAGGTCGACATTTGGCAAAGATGAGAATGCCAAGAGGAAGAAGAAGAAGAAGAGACAAGAAGAAGGTCGAGATTGACCAACTCGGAGAGTAGAAGCATCCGAGCATTTTGATGTCATAATTCATGCATCACTTGTAGTTAGGCATCCCTAGGATTAGGGCATGCTAACTCACATAATCATATATTTTTTACCTACTTTCGACAGGTATTTTAAAGCTTTCCCCGTAAAAGGAAATCCGCCTATCTGTTCGGGCTTTCGGAGAATAGAACCTGCCTATCTGTTCGGGCTTTCAGATAATAGAATCTGCCTATCCGTTCGGGCTTTCAGAGAATGGAATCTGCCTATCTGTTCGGGCTTTCGGAGAATAGAACCTGCCTATCTGTTCGGGCTTTCAGAGAATAGAATCTGCCTATCCGTTCGGGCTTTCAGAGAATGGAATCCGCCTATCTGTTCGGGCTTTCGGAGAATAGAATCTGCCTATCTGTTCGGGCTTTCAGAGAATAGAATCCGCCTATCCGTTCGGGCTTTCAGAGAATGGAATTCGCCTATCTGTTCGGGCTTTCGGAGAATAGAATCCGCCTATCCGTTCGGGCTTTCAGAGAATGGAACCCGCCTATCTGTTCGGGCTTTCAGAGAATAGAATCTGCCTATCTGTTCGGGCTTTCAGAGAATAGAATCTGCCTATCCGTTCGGGCTTTCAGAGAATGGAATCCGCCTATCTGTTCGGGCTTTCGGAGAATGGAATCCGCCTATCTGTTCGGGCTTTCGGAGAATAGAACTCGCCTATCTGTTCGGGCTTTCGGAGAATGGAACTCGCCTATCTGTTCGGGCTTTCGGAGAATAGAACCCGCCTATCCGTTCGGGCATTTGGAGAATGGAGCTTCTGCTAATTATCTATTTGATCGGACCTCGAAGGGTTGAAGAATGTTGAAATAAGAAAGACAACTTCAGGCCTCCGCGACCATTGTGTTTTCCCGTACTGACTTCCGGACCGCCAGTAGTTCAAGTGCATGGTGACTCGGGACCCAAACAGGGAAGTCGGACAAAATTGGTGTTTATGGTCTTTGCTTTATCCTTGTTCTACAAGTATAAGCAAAGGGGGGCAACTGCAATCACCTATTTTGTCCGGGGTGTCAAACTCGTTTTCTTTTCTTTTTAGTAATGGGCTTTATATTTATGTATTGGTAAAAATTAAAAACTAATAAAAAAGGGGAAAAAGAAAGAAAAACAAAAAAACAATATATATATATACTAATGTTATATACCTATCATTATTATTCTATTATCATATATTACTATTCATTATCATTATCATAAGTATTATTACTATTTATTATTACTATTATCTTATTACTATTATTATCTTATTATTACTATTATTATTATCTAATATTATTATTATTATTAATCAAACCTGGAAAAAAACAAAAAAACATTAAATAAATAAAAGCCCATATTTATAAATAAAGAACTCAAGTTTATTTTAAAGTACATTATACAATTTCAGAGCCCAAAAAAAAATTACAAGGTCTGTTGGCCCAAAACACTAAACCTAATCTGATCTAAAGAACCCTAATGGCACTTGTGTTTTGTGCAGCCGCCCCAACTCAACCGTTGGATCTGGAGGGGAGATCCAACGGCCCAGATCGCACCAGATGAGAAGGAAGCCCTAGCTGCCCCCCATGAAACCCTAGCGCCGCGCAGCCTTAGCCCTTGGATCGAGATCTCATCGGACGGCCGAGATCAACGCAGAGAAGCTTCAGGAACCTCCACGCGCCCGCGCGTCCGCGCCTCCTCAACTCCCACGCGCGCGTGTGATTCACCACGCGCCTTTTCGGATGCCTCACGCCCGAGCCCGACCGGCCACGTCGTCCGGCCACGTCCCTCCTTTGGTCTCCCTTTCCTCGTACGAGCTCACATGCAACGCAAAAAGACAAACATCAGAAATCAGAAACAAAAAACGCAACAAATTGCAGAGGCAATCAGCAGAAAATCGTACAAATCAGCAAACAATCACCAGCGATTTCCAGCAATATATGTAAATAAGAAAAAGAGAAAAAGAGAAATTTTCGGGCTATTTTTAAAACCGAGCGAAATGTAATGAGAGGAGAGTTTTTTGGAGAGCATTATTAGAGGATTTTTCAGGCTTTTTCAGAGAGTTTCGAGAGAGAAAAAAATTGTATTCAGAAACTTCAGAGAAATTAATACAAGCAACCAAGTTTGAGGTATATCGTTCATTGTATATTTCATTTCGAATCGGAAAAAACAAAAAAACAAAAAGGGGAATCGTGTTTACCTTCTTGTCTTCTTCACCGTTTTCTGCCTTCCCCGCCGGTGACAAGCTCTGTGGTCTCTTCCGAGACCATGCACGGGTGAACCGGTGGGAGTGGTGACACAAAAAAGGTTTTGGGTTTTTAGGTTTTAAAACGAAAGAAGCAATCGAAAGGTTTTTTTTTTGCTTTGATTTTGGTTTCACGAAAAGAAAAAGTGCTCTCTGGTTTTTGGGGTTTCGAAGAGGCAAAAAAAGAGGTTGTTTTAGGGGCTCCGGCGCCGGCAACGGCGACCGGAACCCTTTTGCGGCGCCGGAGACAAACCAGAGAGGGGAGAACCTATTTCGGTTTAGGGTTTTAAAAATAAAAAAAGGTCAAATGTTTTAAACTTAGTTTATATAGGGTTTTGTTATTTTAAAACTGGTTTAATTTCCTTTTAAGGGCCTCCGCGTCGCATTAATCGCGCACGAGGGGTTTCCCTTTTTAAAATCACGGAAGCAGTCCCCCTGTGTTTTCAAACGTTCTCAATTTCGTCCCGGTTTCATTTTAATCCGTTTTTTAGTGGTCGAATCACCGTTTGAGTCCCTGTAGGTTTTGAGTCTTTTCAATCGAGTCCCGTTTTGCCTTTTTAATTAGTTTTCTTTTTAATGGATAATTTACAGTATTTGTCCCTTCCGGTTTGCCTTTTTATTTATTTAACATTTTATTATGTTTTTTTGTCATCCATGCATTTTACCTATTGTATCGAATATATGTTTGCATCGAATGTTTTTTTTGCCATATTGTTTATATTAGTATGTGCATATTTTGTCTTCTCTTGTTCGAATATATATATATGTTTTTGTGACATGCATTTTAATGTCATTTCATGTGATTTTTAGTGCTAAGTTCGCATGTTAATGAATTTTAATTATAAAACGGAGATACCTATTAATTCGCGTATTCGAGTCGACTAGCCTAACTTATTGGATGTCCCCTAATATTCAGATTAATTCTAATCGTCTAAAGGTAAATCCGCAATTAAAACGGACAAGACCATAGCACCATATTTATCTGCTTGCATCATGCATAAAGGTGACGTACGGAATCTGAACCCTAAACTAACACGGCAGTCAGTCTTATATGATGTCGGTTTAGTCTTTGGTCCGGTGTACCGTCATCCTTTTTAATTAAACGATAGATTAATTCAATATCACCCATTTGAAAAAGCTCATGATTAAAGCCTAAATTTCAATCAAGAACCCCTAATTAAAGTCTTTTTAAATTTTGAATAATTTCCATCAATTAAAGGCAACAATTGTTTTGGTACCGATTTCCGGGCGTGATGGGGGTGCTAACCCTTCCCCACGCGTAACCAACTCCCGAACCCTTTCAAAAGAATCTTTGGTTTTGTTTTTTACGGTGTCTGGCCTACCATAGTGGTCGGTGGCGACTCCAACTGAAGAAAAAAAGATTTTTTAAAAGGGATTTTTCCGAACCGAATTAATTTTTTAAATCCCCTCTTTTTTTAAATCATATTGAATATTTTTCAAAAGTAACGGGAACTTGATTTGCGGAAAAAACCCCGTTACAGACCCAAAATGAGAGAACTTGAGAAATCATCAAGTTTTGGGAAAGGAAAAGCTACAAGCAAGATTGAAATGAAGAGAAGAGTGAAAACCAAGTTGTTTACCTCTTTGAAACCTTCAAAATGGTGAAGATTGGTGAAAATGGATAGTGGCTTGGCTTTGGGAGTTTTCAACGTGAAATGAAAAATGGGAAAGGAAGAAGAAGGAAAGTGGATATCTTTTTTCTTTTGAAATATTCTGTTTTATTTCCCTTCTATCATAAAAACCTTTTTTTAACAAAAATCCATTATTTTTCTCTATTATTATTATTACTATATATTTCTTAAAAATCCAATTTAGTTTAAAACTCCTTTATGAAACCATTTTCATTTAAAGTCAACTCGAACCCCAAAATTCGATTTACAAACCTTGCCCAGGTCTCGGTTTGAACTTTCAGACCCTAAACCCGGGGCGTTACATGGACCAATTTCATGATTATGAGAAGTTGTTCTCCGATGTTCTTGCCGAAGGGATGCAAATGTGCAAGGTGCTTCAAGCCAATGTCCTAGTCGAGAAGCTACCAAAATCGTGGTCTGATAACAGCAATGGCTCACATGAAAATAGAGGAAGCAAATCGTTTGAAAGATAAGGTTACTAACTCTATTGCTCAGTTATCTTTTAACGCTAACTTGGTTGAGTCTAGTGGTGCTTCAGGGTCTAAATTCAAAAAGATCGTTAAAAGGGAATCAAAATAAGATGAAACCACAGAAGGGCGCCAACTTTAAGAAACCAGTGTCAACATCGTTCCAATCGCCAGAATACACCACAGCTGAGTATTGCGGAAAACAATGCTGATGATATCATTGCAGCTGTAATTTCAGAAGTTAACTTGGCGGAGAATAATGCGGAATGGATAGTGGACACCGGTGCATCCAAACATTTTTGCGCAATAAGGGAATTTTTCACCGAGTTCGAGGATGGAGATAAAGGTGAACGTGTGTACATGGGGAACTCTAGCAGCTCTGAAGTGCTGGGAAAAGGCAAAGTTTTACTCAAACTAACCTCTGGTAAAACTTTAGCTCTTAATAATGTTCTATATGTACCTGCCCTGCGTAGAAATTTAATAAGTGGAGGGCTTCTATATAAGGTAATCATTAAGTTAGTTTTTTAGGCAGATAAACTTGTACTTTCCCGAAACGGTGATTACATTGGGAAAGAGTTTTTAAATGGGGGTTTATTTGTCATAAAAACTCAACTTAATGAAAATAAAGCTTCCACTTCTGCTTACACTGTTGAAATTGTTGATATGTGGCATGCTAGATTAGGTCATGTGAATGTTTACTCTCTAAAGAAAATGATGTAAATGAATATTCTGCCTAAACTAGATATAACTAGCTTTAACAATTGTGAAATTTGTGTAGAAGCCAAGCATGTTAAACCTCACTTTAAGATTGTTTCTAAAAGAAAGACTGAATTGTTAGAGCTAATTCATTCTGATCTAGCAGACTTTAGAAACACTGAAAGTAAAGGAGGAAAACACTACTATATTACTTTTGTAGATGACTTCTCAAGATATACAAAAGAATATCTCCTTAGAACTAAAGATGAGGCTAGAAACTTCTTTCTTATTTATAAGGTAGAAGTTGAGAATCAGTTAGATAGGAGAATTAAACGGGTTAGATTCGATAAAGGTGGTGAATACGGATCTAATTAATTAAAAGAGGTGTGTGAGAAGAATGGCACAATACATGAAACCTTTGCCCCCTATTCCTCAACAAAACGGCATCATCGAGAGGAAAAATAGAACTTTAAAAGAGATGATGAATTCATTGTTGATAAGTTCTAGGTTGTCTAATAACATGTGGGGGAGACATTCTATCGGCTAATCATATTTTGAACCGAGTACCTTATAAGAAGTTAGATTATACTCCATACAAATTGTGGAAAGGTTACGCTCCAAATCTTCAATACTTGAAAGTGTGGGGGTGTCTGGAAAAGGTATGATTACCCGACTTTAAGAAATCCACCATCGGACCGAAAACTATTGGTGTTTATAGGGTATGATTCAAACAGTGCCGCATAGCGGTTCATGTTTGTACAAGACTATTCTATTTATGAGTCTAGGGATGTTGTTTTCTTTGAAAACATTTTTCCTTTGAAGAATCCTATACTAGATAGTGAAACACAAATAGAAAAAATTCCATCCACTTTTCTAGTGTGTCTGCTAGGTCTTCTCAATAGATGGAGTTTGAGCCTAGAAGGAGTAATAGAAAAATAGTTGAAACCTCTTTTGGACTAGATTTTATAACTTCCTTTATTTTTGAGATAAATGATTATGACACTCTTTCTTATCCTATAGCTCAAGCTTTTCTGTTAGATGAGGATCTCAAAACATATGAAGAAGCTATACGATCTATTGATGCTAGTTTTTGGAAAAGCGCTATCAATGATGAACTAGAATCAATAATGTCTAATCATACTTGGGAATTAGTTGACTTGTCTAGAGGTTTTAAAACCATCAGTAATAAATGGGTCTTTTAGAAGAAACTGAGACCAGATGGTTCTATTTATAGGTAGAAGGAAAGGTTAGTAGTCAAAGGGTTCACTAAAAAATTTGGTATAGACTTCTTTGACACTTATTCTCCCGTAACAAAAATCTCATCGATCCGTGCATTATTTGCACTAGCCTCTATTCACAAGTTGCAAGTACATCAAATGGATGTAAAGACGGCATTTTTTAATGGAGATCTAGATGAGAAGATATATGGAGCAACCCCTTGGTTTTAAGGCGCCTGGTATGGAAGGCAAAGTTTGCAGACTTAAAAAGTCTATTTATGGCCTTAAACAAGCTCCTAAACAGTGGTATGAGAAATTTCATAAAACTATTCTTAGTTTTGGTTTTTTTGTGAATGGTTCGGATGCATGCGTGTATTCGAGGATGTTTGGTGCTGATTGTGTCATCATAAGTTTATATGTTGATGACATTTTGATTTTCACTACTAACATTAAGTCCATTAACAAGACAAAAAGTTTCTTATCCACTAAATTTGAGATGACTGATTTGGGAGAAGTTGATGTGATCTTATGAGTCAAGGTTACCAAAACTAAAAAGGGATTTTCTTTAAGCCAAACACATTATATTGAGAAAGTGTTAAAGAAATTCGACAGTTTTGATGCCATCCATGTTCGAACTCTTTACGACTCTAGCATACATCTTTTTAAAAATAAAGGAAGTAGTGTTTCCCAAACTGAATATGCTAAAATAATTGGACCTAATGTTCTTAATGAACTATACTCGACCTGATATTGCCTACGCTGTGAGCAGACTTAGTAGATATACTTACAACCCAAGTAATGAACATTGGATTGCTCTTAGACGCTTACTCAAGTATCTTAAGGGAATATTGGATTGGAGACTCAATTCCGTTGGCTATCCTGCTGGTTTAGAAGGATATTGTGATGCCAACTAGGTTTCTGTTAATGACAAGGTAAGCTCTACGAGTGGATATGTTTTTACTTTGTGTGGAGTAGCAATCTCGTGGAAGTCTTTGAAACAGACTTGTATTGGTCGTTCTACAATGGAATTAGAGTTTATAGCTCTTAACTTAGCTGGGTAAGAAGCCGAGTGGCTCAAAAATTTATTAGCTGAAATTCCGTTGTGGGGAAGGCCGACTCCTCCAATTTCCTTACTGTGTGATTCACAAGCTGCGATAAGTGTTGCTAATAACCAAGCTTATAATGGTAAGAAGAGGCACATTCGCATAAGGCATGAATCAGTGAGACACTTAATAAGGAATGGGGTACTCTCTTTAGAGTATGTGAAGTCGGAAAGGAACCTAGCAGATCCGCTTACCAAAGGGTTAAGTCGAAAATTGGTCCTAGATTCGTCGAGGGGGATGGGTTTAAAACCCATTGGTTGAGGAATTCATGGTGGATACCCAACTTAGTTATCTAAGTTCAATGTGGTCAAACAAAACCATGGAAAGACTCATAGTGTAGATTTCTCATTTCTTGTCCCTATGACAAATAATGTACATGCATAGGATGAGCTTGATTGCTCTTAATAAATTCATAGCCCAGAGTTTGGGTGGTCTTAGTGAGAAAGACTTGATGAATTTACCGATTTGTGGTTGAATATCTATTCTTAATAAGTTTATAACCCGAAGTTAAGTGGGTAGTCTCTAATATAAAGACTAAATGAATTTACCGCTAGAAAAGGTTTAGTTTTACTCAAACTCGTAATGAAATCAAATTTTGGGTGTTCTATTGAGAAGGATATATTGAATTCACCGGTTAATGAGGCTGAATATTTATTCTTAATGATTTCTTAGCGCAAGGTTGGGTGGTTCGTTTATAACGAACTTGAAGAAAATCACCATAATCCTTGAGAGGTTGAGCTATTGTAATAGTTCTTAATTATTTTATAGTCCTATATGGATGGTTTTATTGAGAAAAACCTGATGAAATAACTTACTTAAGTGAGAAGGATTAGCCACCTTCTATGAAAAATGTTGGGTTGTTTTTCTAGTACACTTACTATAATCCTGAGGTAAGATGGTCAAATATATACTTTGTGTGTGTATATATATATATATATATATATATATATATATATATATATATCTTACACATCGAGAACTTCGGTGGATAAAGAGGTTAGTTGAGTGTTATGAGTTTAACCTAATCTTAGAAAGTTCAAGACTAGTTTCACTTATCTAAAAGAATGATTTCTCATTATCACTATGTACTAGTTCAAGATACGTTCACTAGTGCTTAAGCAACTAATTCTGCTATTGCACTTCTGAGGAGGCTGTTTTTCGTGTTTCAGAAGAATTCTTTCGTATTAGTGGAGGAATGTCGGTAATGCTTAGACACTATCCCACATGGAGTGGGAAATACCACTTTAAGTGGTAATTATAGTGTTCATTCACCCCTCCCTTGTTGAGTGATAGAGAACAAGGGAGAATCTCGCACGTCGCCGCTGTCTGGCCGGCTCGGCTCGGCTCGGGCTCGTGGCTCGTGGTAATATGTGCCTTCTGCACGTGCGCGTGATTACTATCTTTTTGGAGAAAATTCGTAAGAATTTTTCTTAAGAATCAAAAGAACGTGAAAGAATTTTTCTTTTATTGTTCAGTATTTATAGGTTGTTTGTGTCATTTTATTTTCAAAAGCTGTAACAATTTCAATAGCAGGTTTTGTTGCGTGTAAAACAGTCTATCGCAATGGTAGTGCAAGTGTACACGACGCAAGTAGTAAAGTGATACGAAGTATCGGATATCGTCTCCACAGGGATTGGGCTAATAGCTTCACCTTAATTCACTGCACGAAAGTAACAAAAATATTTAAGGAAGTTGTCACGAGAATAATAAAGTAAATGTAAATAAAAGAGTAGAAATATCAAGATAGAGAGAATGGGCTGGTATTAAATTGCTCAGTAGTGCAGGTATTGCAGAGTTTAGGAAATCCAGTTCTGTCGTCGTCACCCGTCGCGGCAGCACCTGTCGCGGCAGCAGTCTGTTGATCGTCGCGGCAGCAACCTCTCAACTCAGTACTTTCAAGTTTGGCAAGAATCCCAGATCTGCATTCTCCTAAAAGCGTACGTTCCGTAGGGGCATGTGAAAGTCGTCTTTTCTTGATCTTCCGGTGCAATAGCTATTTGATTATAACCTGAATAACCATCAAGAAAACAATAGTAAGGTTTACCCGCTAATCTATCAAGCATTTGATCAATAAAGGGTAAAGGGAAGTGGTCCTTTCGGGTAGCTTTGTTAAGCTTTCGATAGTCCATACAAACCCTCCAACCGGTCACAGTCCTGGTTGGGATTAACTCATTGTTTTCATTGGTCACCACGGTCATTCCTCCTTTCTTTGGAACACATTGCACCGGGCTCACCCATTTGCTGTCGGAGATGGCGTAAATAATACCAGCATCTAACCATTTGATTATTTCTTTACGCACCACCTCTTTCATCGCATGGTTTAACCGCCTTTGGGCATCTATAGCCGGCTTATGATCTTCTTCTAAAAGGATTTTGTGCATGCATAACGCCGGACTAATGCCTTGAATGTCAGCTATCGTCCATCCAATCGCCTTTTTGTGCTGCCGCAACACGCCTATTAGCTGTCGTTCCTGTTCCTGTGGCAGCTTAGAAGAGATGATTACGGGCAACGTATCATTTGAACCAAGAAAAGCATATTTAAGCTGCCCTGGCATGGGCTTCAATTCTAAGGCAGGTGGTTCAACAGTAGATGGCTTTTGGATTACATGGTTATCCGAAGTATAATTCAAAGGTTCGAATAACTTACCTGGACGATAGCCTATCCAGTTTACCTCCTTCTGATCTTTAGTATCAGATTTATCGGATTCAGAGGAGTTGCTGTCGTCGGTGCTGTCATCAGTGCTGTCGTGACAGGCCTGGAGGTGGCTGCCGCGGCAGTGCCCAAATTTGATGTCGTGACAGCCCGACCTGATGCAGGGTTGATCAAGGGTAACTTCAGTGATAGCCTTGCATTCCTCGTCTGCATCAGCATGCTTCATTGCTTGGAGAACATTCAACTTAATCTCTTGATCATTCACTCTCATAGTGAGTTCTCCTTTCTCCACATCAATCAGTGATCTTCCCGTGGCTAAGAAGGGTTGGCCAAGGATGATTGGTGCGTTTTCGTCTGCCTCACAATCTAAAACAAGAAAGTCAGCAGGAAAAATAAATTTATCCACTCTTACCAGAATATCTTCGATTTTTCCTTCCGGATGAACATAAGAGCGGTCTGCCAGCTGCAGAGTTACTGTCGTGGGTCGCGCCTTTCCAATACCTAACTTCTGAAAAACAGATTTTGGCATTAAATTAACACTAGCACCAAGATCACAAAGTGCCTTACACACATATTTATTTCCGATTACACAAGGTATGATGAAGCTCCCCGGATCCTTCTTTTTCTGGGGTGGCTGCCGATGAAGAATACTCATGCAACCTTATGTCATCTTCACCGTTTCAAACTCCCCAAGTTTAGATTTCTTTGACATGACATCCTTGAGAAATTTGGCATAACCGGGCATCTCCCTAACGGCATCTAACAGCGGAATATTAATATGAACCTGCTTAAAAATATCATATATCTTTTTGAGCTGAGATTCTTGTTTAGCTTGTTGTATCTGTTGAGGAAAAGGTGGCAGGGGACGGTAATCAGCAATACGCCCTTCCCACTGCATACGAATATGAGGAGGTTTAGGTTCATCAATTTTCTCCTCTGTCGCTTCTGCTGTCGTGACAGGCTCATCGGCAGCAGTCTGTTTATTACATGTCGGGGCAGCTTCCTCGGCAGGTCTGTCCAAGGCTGGTTCCTTTACTGTTTCAGCTTCTTTTTCTGGCCCTGGTAATTTCTTCCCACTCCTAGTAGTAATGGCCTTACATTGCTCATGTGTGGGCTGCCTAGCATTTTCAGTATTGCTAGGGAATCCTTCAGTCTGCCTCAGCTTAATATGTTGGGAAACCTGACCCATTTGTGTCTCCAAAGATTTCAGAGTAGCTTCATGATTCGTCATCCGCATCTCTGTTTTATCCATGAAATTCTCTGTCTTCTTGACAAACTGATTCATATTCTCAATATAAGTACCTGTCTGAGACATAAAAGTGGCCAGAGTTTGTTCCAGTATACTGCTTGTGGCGACTAGTGGCTGCTGTTGTTGCTGCTGCGGCGGCAGTTGCTGTCGCGTCAGCAATCTAGGTCCTCCCTGATTCTGATTGTGTGCTTGAGGATTCAGAGCATTATTAGGATTGCTCCAAGAAAACTTGGGATCCTTCCTCCAATTGAGATTATAGTTGTTGGAATTGTAATTCGGCTTGTAGTTTCCAACATATTTCCCTTCTTCTAACTGTATAGAACACTCATCCGAACTATGATTTCCCTCACAGATTTCACATACCTCCTCGACAGCAAATCCATGTTGTGCATCATCATTCAATAATTTTTTCATTGCTTTAGTAAGGAATGCTACCTGTGATTTTATCGTGCTGTCGGCCTCATAATCCTTGACAGCTAGTACCCGTTTACCCCCTCTTCTTGCTGTCGGAAACTGCTCCTCATTCTTGGCCAGATTTTTCAATACTTGCATTGCCTCGTCCGGATCTTTATCCAATAATAGTCTGTTTGCTGCTGAATCAATTCGAATACGAGTTTGTAAGTTGGCAGCATTATAAAACTTTGTTACCTGATTCCAGACGGGGAATCCATGCATTGGGCAGTTCCATAGAAGAGTAGTAAATCTGTCCCAGGCCTCGTGCATTGGCTCGCCATCTTCCTGTTGAAAAGTAGCAATTTCGTTACGTAATCGCTCAGATAAATGCGAAGGATTGAAACGAGATAAAAATTCACGAGATAAATCTGCCCAAGTTCTAATTGAACCCGGCGTAAGTTTATTCCACCAAGTTTTAGCTCTGTCCCTCAATGAATGAGGAAATAACCGAAGCCTCGGTATCTCCGGATTAACTCCTGGCAGTCTAAACGAACCACAGATTTCCTGGAACATTTTTAGATGCTCCCTAGCATCCTCAGTAACAGCACCACTAAACTGCCCGGCATTGTTGATCATACTAAACATGACATGTTTCAGCTCGAAGTTGTCAACATCAATATCCGGTAGCGTGGTCTCCAACTCTACATGATCGTTCAACATGTAGTCACGACAGGACCGTCGTCCGACAGCGACAGGGTTACCGACAGGCGGTATAATATCGCCGACAGGTGGGTCGTCTCCATTTTGGTCCATCTTCTCTAGCTGTTCCTCAAGGTACTCGTTCCTGGCTAGAAGGTGACGAAGTTGTTTCTTGAGATTGAATGATCGTTCAATTTCCAGATCTAATGGATACTCAGGATCTTTACCTCGATTCGATCTGCGCATAAACAAGAAACCTTGTGAAAAGCAAGAGTTGAATGCACCAAAGAAAAACAGAAAAATAAAAATAAAAATAAAAATAAAAACGAAAAAGTGCAGTAAAAGAAAAGGTAGAGTTATGTTGCCAATCCCCGGCAACGGCGCCAAAAACTTGTTGCGTGTAAAATAGTCTATCGCAATGGTAGTGCAAGTGTACACGACGCAAGTAGTAAAGTGATACGAAGTATCAGATATCGTCTCCACAGGGATTGGGCTAATAGCTTCACCTTAATTCACTGCACGAAAGTAACAAAAATATTTAAGGAAGTTGTCACGAGAATAATAAAGTAAATGTAAATAAAAGAGTAGAAATATCAAGATAGAGAGAATGGGCTGGTATTGAATTGCTCAGTAGTGCAGGTATTGCAGAGTTTAGGAAATCCAGTTCTGTCGTCGTCACCCGTCGCGGCAGCACCTGTCGCGGCAGCAGTCCGTTGATCGTCGCGGCAGCAACCTCTCAACTCAGTACTTTCAAGTTTGGCAAGAATCTCATATCTGCCTTGGCCTATCCCTATGTCCAAGTCTGTCGATGATCACGTCTTTGATGATACCTCCCGGCGTGAATCGAAGGATGAACACCGATGTGTATGAATTCTTCTTTAGCCACTTAACCTCGCCCTATCCCTAGGCACGAGATAGTTCAACTATAAACTAGAGAACTTGCTCTTATTTCTTTCGTATACTTAACTCTCCCGATGCTAAGTAAATAGATAACCTCACAATGCTCTCCCGATGCTCTTGCAAGATATTAATAACCAAAATAAGAGAACTTGAAGTTTATTTTATTGAACTGAAAATTCCTAAAACAAAACAACCCTTTGCAACTACTTTACAAATCAACCCGTGGCCCTATGGGGAATTTAGAACATGTCGGCGGTGGGTAAACGGCTAGGGGTTTTTGGTTATCGGTTATGGGGTATTGGATGCGTGATATTCTAGGTTAAAATACATGCCCTTATATAAGCTTTGGGCTCAAGTTATCTAAGTTAACAAGGATTACAACTTTAATTAAAAGTATGATTCTAATAAAGACTTAATCTTCAAGGAATCTACTTTCCAGCCGTCTTCCTTGTTTCTTGGGATTTCCTCTCCTTGAACTTTGGGCTTGACATATCTTTTGATCCGGGGCTTGGAAAAATATATGGTTTTCACACGACATACGAGCAGAATTTTCTCTATCTATCGAGGTCCACTTTGCTTTTTCTCCACTAACTTGTTGTCGTCCTCTGCTGTCACGGCAGCACCATGGCAGCATCGTCCTCTTTGTCTGCTTGTTCGGTTCAGCTCTTCTGCTTCTTCGCCCAGCGCCTGCCTTCACCGTCTTCTACGGCAGCTACCTGCAAAAACAACCATTCTTTAGTAGAATCTGGGCCTTTAATATATTTGTGATGTTTTGCTGTAAACTAACCCTAATGCAATGAAATAATGCTTGAATGCAGCAGAAATATGGGTTAAAAGGGTGTAAATAATAGAACTTTTACACACTCAACAGGTTTAAACTGCAGATTTAATACAAATTATAACTTCAGTTATAATTCCAGTTTAAATAGCAGTTTAAATACAGAAATAAATCGGCTTTATTTCTGATGTGTATGAACAATTGTGTCCTTCAAATTCAGCCTATAAATAGAGAGGCTTTTTAAGCTTCTCAATACACTGAAAATTACACAGCTTTCTTTTCTGTTCTATTCCTCTAAAGTACAGTATCACCGTCAGTTAACTCCAATCTTCGGGTGTACGGATCACCAGAGCTACCGTGTTAACTTCGGGGGAACGTTTCGCCTAACGCAGTGATTACACACGTCGAGGCAAATACGTTTTTAAGGTTGTGGTTTTCACCACGACACGGTTCAATTGTTCGATCAGCTTTTCGTTTATTTTTTGTTTCCAGTCAGTGCTAACATTGTGTTTTGCAGTTCTTATCCAACAATTTTATATTTTTATTTCCTGGCGTGTGTATTATGGTTTAAACTGGAGTGGTTGTGAACCTTTTTTGGTTTCTTTTGTGTATCATCTAAAGCTATGGTTGTGTCGTACTCTTTTCACCCATCTAGGTTTAGGGGAGTTAATGAGACAATCCATAGCTAAAATATCAATAAAAAACTCCTCTCTCTTTTCAAAAAAAAAACTATTAGTATTTTTATAGTGATATTAGTCCATTTAATAATCTATACAAGTTATATAAGTTTAGGTACTTGATTGTAGATTTTTTTTAAATATTTATATCTGATGTATATCTGATGATTACATAATTCTTGATTTTAATTTTAAGTGTGAGATACAAAAGTAATTGAATCGAATGATTTGAATTCACGAATTTAATTATCATGGTTTGAATTCATAATCAAACACCAAGAAAGCTACCATAAAACAAGAAGTGATATTTTTTTAATAATACTTATTGTAGTCTTTAATCAATGCCGCAAGTCAACTTTTAGGTACTTATTTTGATCAAAAAAATCTTTAAGTACCTATTTTGATAAAAATGTATACTTTAGGTACTATTTAGAATCAAATAACAGTACAATATTTTCTTTAAGTATCTTGTAGGATATTGTTGTTCCTGTCACATTTCTCTTTTCGCTCTACTAGTAATTTAATTGAAGCTTGAATTCGATTTTCAGTGAGGTTAAATCCACTTTTTTCGTTCTACCTTATTTGTTTTTATCTAATTCTAAAAAAGGTAAAATAAAAATAAAAGGGGAGAGAGTAGTAGTCACATATATTTGATTGTATCTCGGTCTAATCTTTTTCGTCTCGTCATGTGGCAAAAACTAGATATAAAAAAAGAATGTTAACGCATCTGATAAGAAACGATTGATTTTGACCAAAAAATACTTTAGGTACTTAAATAAAAAAAAGTGATATACTTTAGATACTTGTGATATAAGCCTTTTTATCCTTTTGAAGTATTATCATCTCTATTTAAAGGATAAGAATTCTCTGCCCCTTTTTTCTCCTAAGTTCAATACGCTAAACCCTAACTCTAAGATCTAACCTTAAACCTTAATTCTAAATTTCAATCCCAATTTTTTAACGAAGTTGTATAAATAAATAAGGCACTAAAAAGGATAGACGATTTCTACTCCTATTTAAATACACAATAAAGCACATGCATGGAAGAATTTATCATATGAAGCACATGCATGGTTTAGCCTTTATATATGACGTTGCTTTCGATTAGAAGATTTCACAGGGATTATATATAGGACCAAAAACTGTTGATATTCTGAACTTTCTTCCATTTCTTGGGATTCAACAATGGCGGCATTCACATTTACAATGTGTATCAAAGAGTAAAGATTCACTGGCTCAACTTAAACACTGTGCTTCCACTTTCTAAAACTACAGTCGTAAATCATAATGCTATGACTTATGAGTCCACCATTAATCTACCAATTTATCTTTATTACTATCATTATCACAGTTGAATAATGCAAATTAATCAACTCTCTAAAACGGGTTATTTCCTGAATTAGATGCTTCACCTTTATGTCTAATTGCCGTGTGATTTGAAACCGGAGTGCCTTTCGCTTTCTTTTTCTTTTCTAACTAGTCTCTTCTGCTGATTCATTGCTTTGCTTTGCCTTGTTTCTGATATCTGCAAACATTATACTTTCGTGTCTAAATCCAAATGTTACTTTACATGTTTTTATTGCATTGTCAAACTACCACCATTTTCTCTTCTTTTTTTTCCCCAAGATTTGTTTGGCAAATTTCCTCCAAAGAAACTAAGATTTGCTACCGTAATTGTTTTAATTTTCTTGCTGCAGTTAATTTGTTATAATTGTCGAGATGAAAATGACGGAAAAAAAACATAAAAAGAAAATAAACATCAAGATTTACGTGGTAAATCTAAATCGTGAAAAGTCACAGGCAAAGGAGGGGAAATTTTCACTATGTTGTAAAGAAGAGATTTTAATCATAATCTATCCATTTATATGATAGGTTACTTGGCTACAAAGGAAACTTGTATAGAAAGTAATTTTACGTTTCCTACTCTTTAACGTATATCCAAAAGGTGAAGTAGAGTTCCATCCTGATTGATAACTGCGGAGCCTTTAGTCTTTTTATTAATATTTGAATCGATTCAAAAAAGAATTTGAGTTATAACTTTAACAAATATGATTGCAGGAAAAAGATAGCAAAGAAGATATGTGAATTGATTTATGAGTCGGCATTGCCTTTAGTCACAAGAAAGGATCCACCATTGATGTAGGATCATATAGGGACCGCTTTTTATACATCAAGTTTTTTCAGAATAACACTGTCTCATCAGCCACTACTGGATTCATGTTGCAATCAGGGGCGGAACTAAAAATTTGTAAAGGAGTGAATCAATATGAGACTAAAAGTTTTGAGGGGTTAAAATAAAATTTTATAAAAATTAAAGGATTACAACACTAATTTTACCTTTTTTTCTAAAAAAATTAAAAAGTTAGCGGGGGGGGGGGGGGGGGGGGGGGGGGGGGCACATACCCGTGATGTTCCGCCACTGGTTGCAATATCAAAGGATGCCAACTTGTTTAGTTTTTTTTTTAAAGCAATTTCAGAATTACACGGAACAATTTAAATTCAATTATATGAATCTAAACGAACTTGGTCTCAATCCACTTCTCTTTTGATATTTACTTGGATAATATCCCATGTAACTGCCATCTGCATTTACTAATATGTTTTTTCTGTTAGTATAGATGTCTACAAATAAATTGAGTTAAAATAAGAACTGAAAAGTTAGAATAAAACAAAATATTTTATTCATAAAATTTGAGTTACGATCTCTAAATAAATTATTATTTTTTCTTATGACATTTTTATATGAGAGTCATCTAAATTTGATGACTTTTGATCTAAGAGTCTTCAAGATTTACTATTGGATGGATAATTCTACTTAAGAACGCTTGATATTGAAAATGAATTTCATCTCTTTTCTGTTGATTAAACATGACAAGAAATATGTGATATTCTCCAAAATTCTTGGAGTTCTTCACTGCCTACTAATATTTTTTTAGATTTGAGAGAGAATGCTTCAATCCTTAGAAGCCTTTTGGATTTCAAAACTTTTGATTTTGTGTTGAAGGACTTGGATGTTAGACATGTTTACAGTAGGGATGTGAAATCGGGTAATCGTTCAAGTTTCAGGTCAAATCAGATACATGTTATGTCAGGTCAATTTAATGGTTCGACTCGGATCAGATCGGGTCCAGATCGACTCAGATCCGGGTAATTGTCAAGTTGATTTTAAATCAGTTTGAGTTCGAATTCGGGTCAGGTTAACTTCAAGTCGATGAAGTTTCAGTTCATGCCAAAATAGTTCGGGTCTGAATCAGTTAATTAACGGGTTAGTTCAGGTTCGGATGGACTTCGGGTCGGGCCACGTCGTTGACGGATAAATTCAGGTCGAGTAATATCTGTTTCGGTTGAAGTTCAAATTGGGTCTTACCGTGTACAAATAGACTTCGGTATGATAATTGAGGGTAAATTTCAGATAAAAATATTTTTTAGGGATTAATATAAACCAATAAATCTCTTAGAATGCTGAAATATGTTACCATTTAAATATATATATATATATAATTGTAACTAAATTTTATTAAATTAAAATTTAAAAATATATATAATTGTGACTAAATTGAATATGTTACAATTTGAAAAGATATTTTTTAAAAAAATATTTCAAAGGGGGTTCACAAAAACATTTTTTTAGTTGTTTCATTATATTAAAAAGAGGATTGATAAACCTGTTTAAATTTCTTTTTAATTAATAAGAGTGAGTTAAAATTAAGTGCCTCATTAAAAAACTCCTAAACTTAGATGGGAGAAAAGAGTACACATTGAATGAACATTACAAGAGATAAACAATAATCAAGGGGGCACAGGCCCGCATTGATCCCTAGCAACAAAATCCGCAAGAAAATTCGGAGTACTATCATATAACACAACCTCCGGGGGCACCCTCTTAAGAATTTAGCTAATACGTCAGCTACTTTATTCGCCTCTCGTGGAATACAACGAAAAATTACATTCCACTCCTGCGCTAGCATGCTTCTGATATCATATAGCCTAAACCATTATCGGTAGGGCCTAAACCCTAAACCATAAACCTTAAGCCATAAAAATTAATCTCATAAACCAATAACCTTAAACCATTAACAGTAAAGCCTAAACCATAAACGATAAACTAAAATTAGGGACCATTTTGACAATTTTAACATAAAAATATAGCACAAAACCTAAATTAGGGACCGGGTTGACAATTTTACCATAAAATATAACATAAATATAAAATTATGGACTAATTTAACAATTTAAATGTGAATAAATTTGAGAGTCTAATGATCAATTTAACAAATTTACCATACAATATAACCTAAACTAAAATTTAACCAATTTAAAGTATTTGAATTTAACCACAAATAAATCTGAAATCTCACCACTTAGCAGTGCATAAACCTAATTTGTCTATTACTATTTAATCATTTACCCCAAAATATACCCTTATCTTTATCTCCTCTTTCACTTTAGCCAAGCAAATTAAAACTCCAAATTTAACCCGAAGTGCATATGTTTATATAGCATATTAAGAAAATCAATTCAAACAAAATCGAATTTGCACGTTAAGTATCAAAATTGGGACCTAAATAGAATGATAATTAAATTAATTCTAAAATGATGGTCTAAATCTAAGACACGAAGAATGGAATTAGGATTCAATTGAATAAAAATTAAATTTAACATGCAAAATCAAAACCTAAATAAAATATTACCTAAAAACAAAAGGACTTAAAGTGTAAATAAACCCTAAGCTAAAATGGACGGATGATTTCCTCCATTGCCTCAATTTGGCAGGATGCAAATTCTTTGCATCTCGCACAACGCCTTAATTAAAGGCCACCTGTGCGCCTTAACTAAGGTGTAAATATACCTTAATTTAACAATCATAATTAAATATTTTTATATACTATAATTTATAGGATTATTATTTTATAGACCGGTAGTGGAAACTAAAAGTTTACACAAGCGCTTTAGTTTTAAGGTTTAGAGACTTAATTTAGGGTGTAGGGTTTATGAGTTTAGGTGTATGGATTTAGAATTTAGGGATAGTGGTTAAAATTTAGGGTTTAAGTTTATGATTTAGGGTTTAGAGGTTAGGGTTTAGTTTTTAGGATGATATGGTGATGATTTAGGTTTTAATCTATAAACGCTAAATTATAACCCTAAACTGTAAATTTCAACCACTATCCCTAAATTCAAAATTCATACACCTAAAGCCTTAAACCATACACCCTAAACTAAGTCTCTAAACCATAAAACTAAGATGCTTGTGGAAACTTTTAGTTTTCACTGCCAGTGTATCAAATAATTACCCTAATTTATAAATATAAAAAGTAAACATATTAATTTAATGATCATAGTTAATCATGTACTTCAAATTGTGAAGATGTATTTTTCACATTATAATATAATAAATTTATAATCTCACAACTTCATCAATTGTAATTTATTAGTTATTACAAGTCAGGTAAATACCAAGTCATGTAAATATCAGATTAGTTCAATAACAAGTCAAATCATTTATAGATTAAGTCAATTACAGATCAGGTTCATAACATGTCAGGTTGATAATATGTCGGGTAATATCAGTTATTTACCATGTTAATCTCGGGTTCAGGTTCATATCAGGTGGGATGCATGTCGGGTTTAGTTATCACATTATCATGTTGGATTCGGGTGCAGGTCGGGTTCAGATCCAAAATTTCCAGGTTCAATCGGTTCAGGTCAACAACAGTTCAGACTCGAATCGATTTCGGACCACCACCACCTCAGTTTCATTCAGATTTGCAGGTCGAGACAGCTTTTTACACCCCCTAATATATAGGTCGAATGCCCCCCTCGGTGTGGCTTGCATAAAAATAAAATGATTTAAAATATTTATTTTTTAATTTAAATTTAATAAAAAAATTTATATATGTATATATTTATATTATTTTTTGTTTGAGCCAAGGTACCCATCGCTGATAGCAGTAATATATTCATCACCGAGAGTGTTCTCACTAAGAGAGAAACGATTGGCCATAAAATGTACCTCATTTTTATTGGCAGGAATTGAATCCCTAACCTCATAGTTAAAGAATGAGGTGAGCAACCACCACATCGCATCTCATGATTTTTAAATATATATTTTATTGTTTCATTTTTAAAGTTAAAAATGAATAGTTTGGGCATACTCAAGCTTGGAATTTTTTAATCGTTTTACAATTCATAGTCGGGATGCGAGGTTGCCCCTCCTAACAATGTCATCCCTAAGGTTCGAACTCACGTCTTCTCTTTGAGGGTGCAATGTGCATTACCAATGCACCCAACACTTGTTGGTATACTATTTTTTTAATTATTCATCTATTAGAAAATTGACCCTGAACTATATTTCAATTACTAGATTTACCCTTAAAGTATATTTTTGGTCAAAATGATACTTAAACTATCATTCTTTCCCTATTTGCCTAAAATATACCAACTAATAAGATTACAACATGTGACACTGACATGTTATTTGATGTCCTACACTTGAAAAAATGAGAGAGAGAAAATTACAAGTATAACTTTTTATCAAAAAGAAGAAAAAAAAAACTTATCAATAAAAAAGAGATATAATTTATGGCCAATTTTCTAACAGAATTTTATTTATTAAAAAAGATTTAACGAGACATAATAATTTTTGTATTGATCGGAAATGAAAGGAGAACAGCAATTGCAGTAAGAAGTTTGGCGTAATCATGGAAGCTTTCAATTCATTATCGTTCATTGAACCTGAATGTAGGCATTTGTGGCAGGGGAGTCCACAAGGTTTTGACCACATAAAGCTCCCAACGAGACATGGGAGCTTTATGTGGCAAATCACTATCATAATTCCAATTAGGAGCAACAAATATAGTGATCAAATAAACTATAGGCTACAGCAAACTTATAAATCCCACTATGTTTGGAACGGAATCATGGCTGCCGCACTAATCTGCTCAATTTTCCAACTCAATATATCTGTCGGCATGGCATACATTTAACCTAACCTTGGTCAGCTCTACCGAAATGGAGGTTGAGATTGATTGAAGCGTGGACACGTTATCAAGGGTGGATAGTGCTTTCTAAATGATTGCCTTGACTTAAAAGGTACCAACAAGGAAGATGTTGAAATGGAATAAAACCTACCGGATACCAAGGACAATGACTGGTTTTTTATTGGTTAAAAGTAGGAAGATGAAGCTATGCATGAAGAAGACATTGGTGGGATACATCTATCTACTACAGTTTACAATCAGGAACAAAGGGCTGCTCCTACATGCGCGCGAGTATCTTTCTTTCTGATAGAGATATGTGAGGACGGGTCGACACGGCTTCATCAGAGTAGTTGTGTAATGTTACAAGTCTTACTGTGGGAAAGTGACATGGTAACAGAAGTAAATCCTATGGGAATTTCTACTTTTCTTTTCTTCCTATTGTTTTTATCTCATAGAACATGATGCAATCACTTTTCCACTTTCAGTGTACCTAAAGAAACAGAACTCTCCAAGTAAGCAAATTGTCACAGTTATCTTAATCACCTAGGAATCATTTCTTATGGAATTTATGCAGCCAAGATATCACAAACACCCAAGTGAAAGATATATGTCAGATCTTTCAATATGATCAGCTCTTTATGTGGCTGAAACCTTAATGAATTGTAGGATAATTAACCCACAACTCATATTCAGAATGACAAAATGGAGAAACACAAAGCCTCCGCCATCAATCGATCAAGAGCCAAGTCATCAACCATTTTCAAACTCTTCAGGGACAATAAAAGAACCTTACCAGAATCAGAATGTCTAAAGTTCTCGATTATACTATTTAAACCAGCAAGTGTCAGCTTTTGTGTCGATCAGCCTAAGACATGAAGAGCAAACGATAGCTTTTGTGTCAATTAGCCTATGATAGAAGAGCAAGTGATTTGCAATAAATATGCAGCTCCAGCTCATCTCTCCATAATCTAATAACTAAAAACACATCATAGAAATAGTCGTGTAAAGGACTAGTACATCTCTGTGTCACTTATGCCTTCAAGAATCTGTTTTGTTTAAATTTGAGACCTCAAAGTTTCATTTGAAACAGAGGCTTACAAATATCTCCACGGTCAATTAATGAAAAAGTAAAGGTTAAGACTTCGGTTGGATATTTAAGATGTCACATGAAATCCAACACATTATTTGAACCTCTAGATTATTTTTACACTGTATCAGTTCCAGTTAAGTGCATCATGCAATTAGATGAACTTTTAATTCACAGCCTAAAGATGAAAGCAATTTGCAGAAAATGCAAAGCTCTGATTAGAACAAATTGAATAGTTTATATACATCAGGAGTTGGCTCATTGTTTCTTATCCCTTTATTTCATCTACTGTTTGACAACATTGACAAAGAATTGATACTGAAACAAGCCCCCAACAAAATCAACATTTGGGTTGGGAATAATATAAAGTGGAAATGCTTAAATAAACTAAGCATCAAACCAAAAGTTTTAGCAGCTTGAACTAAGACCAAACTGGCAAAAAAGTTGCCAAGTCCATCAGTTTAAGTATACAAAAGAAAAACTAGAGATGACAAGAACTTTTAAGTGAATAGCTAATTATATTCATCAAAGTTCATATACAAGTTCTACATATACATTCAATATAGGAAAACCTTCAAACAAATTTCATCCAGGGAAAAACAAAGCGAGACAATTTGGAGAAGAAGAAGAACATTACCAATAAAGCATAGCCTTTTTATTCCTTCCCTCCTTGAGAATTCAACAGTGTAAATCAGTTTTTCCTATTAATCCCATAACTCCCATCTCTTTGCAAGCTCATATCATAAACCTCAGACTTGAAATCACTTCTTTTATCATAAATCCCAGACTTGAAATCACTTCTTTTATCATAAATCCCAGACTTGAAGGTCCTTTTATCAAGACCTTCAGACTTGGAATTACTTATCTTCCCATCAGAATTAGCCTCCCCAGCAGCACCAAACCTTCTCCTAAATCCTTTCCTCCTCCATTTAACACCGTTCTTTTTCCCATTTCTCTCCGCAACACTACCATCTCCATTCCCAGTCTCGTCTCCCTTGTTTTCACTCAAAAGCTTAGTATTTTCATCACTCCCTCTACTCCCCAAATACGGCTTAACACTGTGAACAACCCCTTTAGGGAAGAACCTGGCGGAAGGCAACTCATCAACAGTATCAAACAGCTGAGGCCCATCTCTGTCACTCCACATATCGAAACCGCCAGGCTTCTGGAACCTGTCGGCCAAGACTTTAACTTGCTCATCGGCGGAAACGGAGAACAAGTTGGGTGCTTTTTCAACGACTTCCCAAGGGCGTTCGAGTTCGGACACGGCGGCTTTGAGCTCGGCCCTCTTGCGCATCTCGTAGATGTTGCGTTCACGGGCGAGTCGAGCCTTGAGGAGTTGCTTGGCTTTCTTGGCTTGCATGCGTTTCCATTGCCATTTGGAGACCCCACCTGGGAAAGTCCTGGGGCCACCCCCCATCCGGATTATGGTATCGGGCGGTGGGGTTGGGTTGTGGAGGGAGAGGGCGGAGAGTTTGGTGTGTAGGAAAAGGGGAGTTGGGGAAAGAAGAGATTTTGAGAAGGAAAGGGTTTGAGATGGAAAAGGCACTGAGAGTAGCATTTTCAGGGTTTAGGATTTTGGAATTTGGATTAAACCGACTGCTTTTTACGGCTTTGAAGACAGAACCAGGGAAGAAATCGGCAAAGGTCGTAGAGATGGAATTTGTGGTCTTGGTGTTTTGATGTTAATAGGATTATCATAAAGTTTTACAACAATTAAAACATTGGTTGAAATTTATCAGAACAAAGCACCAGTGGTCTAGTGGTAGAATAGTACCCTGCCACGGTACAGACCCGGGTTCGATTCCCGGCTGGTGCAGTGATTTATCTTTTTCTCTCTAAGCTCTTGCATGTGTAAACACCGTGTTCTTTGCCCTTGTAGTTTTGTGTGTGGGCAAGATGGTTCCAAGTCTTAACCACAGTTGTTTCTTTTTTCTAACACCTAATGTCTCAAGCTTTGGGAGCATCCCACCGCATGTTTAGGTTACAAGGCTGAAATCATTATATTCGGAACAGATATTACTGAACTTTTGACTGTGAAGGAGATCTGGTTGACAAGAGAGAAAATGGGAACTTCTCAATGCTTCCTTTGTAATCAAATCAAAGACATCAGTTGAGCCAAAACATATTGTTAATTATGTTGTGCCTGCATTTGAAGAACATCACCAGACAAAGTTGTTATTTTCATGCAAGACACAACTGTAAATGCTGCCATTGTTTTGTTCTTTGTTCAGCTTTGCTTTTCTGAATTTTAGATCCATTGATATTAAAACTTACACTTATTCATCTTGACCAAACACCCCAAATTTGTCGGTATGATTGATTTAATCATACAGGTTAACAAACTTTACAAATAAACACATTAAAGATCTTGTTCCCAGTTCATTTGATGCCATTCTTATCTGTTTTTCTAATATTCTAATGCATGCACGTGTATCCCCTCAATATCCCCCACTCCACAGACAAATTCATTAAAACAGATTAAGAAATTGGAATCCAGCAATGGGAAACTTCCATCAGCTTTTACAGCACTTTCTTCAGCATCTATATATACATACACACACACACACACAGTCTAAGCAGACCCCTCCATAAAATCAAAAGACAAAAAAATGGCTCAGTTTCTTCTTCTTTGCTTGGTTCTGATGAATGCTTTTGTGGCTATGGCTAGTGAAAATGCTCAAACCTCTGGTTCATACAGAGCTGTGCCGCCTGCAATCAGGAAATTTGGAAAGAACCAATTAGTGAAGACCATTGGCATTGCACCAGCTTCAAGCCCGTCCCAACTGCCCCGCGCCGAAAAGAACATGCACCATGCTGTTGGAAGCCCTTCTTCAGCCACTACTGAACCAAAAAACGGAGGAAACGCAAGTGTTGAAGAGAAGAAGAGACCATTCACCTGCAAAAGCCTCATCATTCCATGGACAAATCTGTGGCAGGCGGTGGTGTGATCCTTGGAGGCCTGGCCACAACTTTCTTGGTGGCGGTTTTCTGCTATATAAAAGCAACCGGAAGACACAAATCAGAGACTCATCAAAGTGATAATGAAACTTAACCAGTAATTGAATTGTTTGTATATGAACATTACATGGTAGTGTGAATGCTCAACTTCTTTTTAAAAAAAAACTGTAAAGGAAATTACAAATAGAAAACGATTTGCAAGTTTGCATAACATTAGTGGCATCTACTTTGGAGTCTGCAATTTACTAATACCAAAACCGAAGATTGCCAAATCCCATATGGAGAACTAAATCTGGTCTTGAACCCAGTTTATGCATTTCTATTTAGGTGACAAGGATTCAGACATACATGGCTAAATGTTCTAAAATTTCACAAAACACCAACATGTGACATTTAACAGTAACAGAGTACGCATGAATGCCCGATGGTGAATAGGTATCCAAAATCCCATGCTATTTGCAAGAATTAATAACCCCTTTTTTTCTCTCAGAATGACTCCATTTTCATCAACCCTGCGGGTCATAACATTCTTATTCTCCAAAGCAAGTTATTGTTCAATGATCTTAACAGTTTACCCTGATGACTATTTGTTGATGAAAGCTAGAGTGATTACAAGTAGTATCTGTTCTAAATATACTCTCCCTGATGACTATTTGTGTATGAACTAAGCATGACCTCTAAAAGGTTCTCCTATTTAAGTATTAAAAAAATGTATGAACTAAGCTTAAATCCCTTGAAACTCACCCTTTGATGTATTAAAATCTCCCGTTTTTCTTTACTTTCCGGTTTCAAATTTGCGTTTTATAAATGTGTTGTTGCCTTGGTGCTTTGATGGTAATAGGATCATCATGAGATTCAGGTTCCAATATTAACTTCCTGGCAATTGACCAAACCCAAGCACCAGTGGTCTAGTGGTAGAATAGTACCCTGCCACGGTACAGACCCGGGTTCGATTCCCGGCTGGTGCAGATATTTTTTTGTTTTTATTCCTGCATGTGCAGTTCCCACCCCGTATCATTGAATCAACCTTATATTTTTTTTTGACATAAATGAATCAACCTTATTAGTATTATGCAGTTTTGTTGATTTGCATTAAACTTGTTGTGGTAACGCAAATTTAAGATTGTCTGTACTGTTGGAAATGGAATTCAAGCAGCAGATTCATGAAACTTTATATGATGTTGCTTGAATCATTTGTTTTACCATTTTGCTCTATATTTGGTGTCGCTTGACAAAAAAAGAAAGGGGAAACACCATAGGGAGAATCAAATTTGCAGTGAAATTCTAAGCAGGAAAGAGTTTTCACATTGAAACGGACAAAAGGCTCAAACTTTCGTGATGGGCTGGTTTCAGCATTAAATAACAACATCCACCGAATCATGGGCTTCACAAAACATAAACAGTAGCCCATCCAAATGGAAGTTGAAAAATCCCTTCTTCATTCTTCTAGCGCATTTAAAGGTATAAATTTCCAGTCAAAGTTCTTGCTCAATCAACACCAAACCTCGAATCCCTTTGTTTTTCTTGCTCATCAAGTTCCCAAAGAATATAAACCAATAGTAAATACAAATCCATCGAAGATGACGAACGAGAGAACGGTGATCGCCGTCATTAGAGCGGCCAGACCTTCGTTTAGGAACGACCACGACAAGGTCGCCTTCGCTGTTCACGCGACGTTTCTTTCCGCCGGTTTCGTCCTCACCGCCACTGGGCCTGCTGCTTTGGGTGACGGCGTCTTTTCTTCTACCTCCACTGGTATTCGCTTTTCTTCTCTTTCTAACTTGATTGTTACCATTTCTTTTTCACTTTCTTAAAAAAAACATTGCTGGTTTTTAGACGAGGTAGGAATCGATAACTGGAACCAATTCGAAGACCACTACGCGTTTGTCTATACCAATCCCGAGAAAGGGTCGAAGAAAGTTTTGGTCAAATGTCTGGTTATGAATGGGAAATTGCTTGTCGAGACTTTGGCTGAGGGCACTTCTCAACCCCTTGATCTTGAAATCGAGTATTTATCTTCTTTTGGTCTCTTTTTTTGCTTAATTTGTGTGGGTTTATATCAATGTATTTTGGGTTTTCATTGTCTATTGCAGTATTGATGATTATGTTGGGGAGAACATAAATGGAAATTACTCTGCAATGTACAAGAATTTAGAGAAGTTAGTGAATGGTTTGGAGAAAGAAGTAATTTCCAAGTTATGCTGCTCAAGTTCATCAACTGATCCTCCAAGGTAATTAAGCAAATTTAGTCTTGGGCCTTCATCGATATCAAGCAATTCTTAGCTGTAGTTTTAGCGTCTGAAATTCTCTACAGATGGATGGTTCTCTATGTTTCAGGGATGATTGAAAGTTTTTAAGGAAAATCAATGGGAATAATTTCCTTTTTTTTACCTACTTTTCTTTTCATTTTTGTGCTCTGCAGTTCCGTTACTTCCGTAACAGTTGAAGGATCGAGGCACTCTGGTGCTGGTGTTACAATTAATGAACCAAGAGGCCCTCAAATCCATCCTTCAGGGTATCTCTTGTTTTCTCCTTTGCGATTTTGGTTTAATCTAGTTCGTCGATGATTGTTTATACCATCTGCATGCTTCATTCATAACTTTACAATCATGAAATTTATTGTAAAGTGTGATTGATGCTACAAATCATAACTCATTTGCCCTAATATATTTATAAAAGCTTAATAAGGGAGGTTAAACTTCCATGACTAAGGTCAGATAATGCATGGTATCTGTTAATCAACTAGTGGTTTAGTTTTAGTATGCTCAGATACGAGGAAGATTTCCTAATTTAGGCAAGGTAGTAGGGTTTTTTGACGGATTAGAGAACGACTTAGACTTACTTACGTATTAGGTTGGAACAGCAAATCCGTGATTGCTCTGATATAATATTATACGAAACCGTAGCCGTGTGTTATTAACTTCTGAGCATGTTAGAATTGTATCCAAGGACAAGAAAGAACAAATGGGGAAAATCTGTTCGAGATTGATTGTTTTGTGTTTCTATTCAGTTCTTTAATGAAACCTTTCTATGTTCATCTATGGATCTAATTAAAATTATGTGTGTATAATCCCTTAACTTCTTAACGATAGCTCATATGATCCTCAAAATTATAAAACTTGCTTTACAGGGTTGTTGTCCCACCGGTTAATCCTATTGGTGGTGGTGATCTGCTACCTGGCCCAGGTGCCGGAATGTATCCTACCAGGTACTACTGTTCTGAATCAGTGTTTCAGTGACCACCACTTGTTAACTGGTTGGTTTTTGTTTCTGACCTAGTGGTTTTATTTGTTAAATGGCCTTTCAGGGGTGGTTTCGGTGGTGATGGTGGCATGCTTCTAGGTTTGTAACCCTTGTTCTATTCATCTGGCAATTTTGGATTTCATAATCCTTTGGTGACTTTATTAAATATTATAATTTGGAAGCAGGGCCCAACGATCCTCGCTGGTTTGGTGGATTTGGAGGAGAGCATGGTTTTCCCGGAGCACAACCGTGAGTTCTCTTTTTCCATCTGTATCTGTGTGTGTCTGTACAAGAGATCTTATTTTGTTGGATGGAAATTTTGAAACAGGGGTATTCCTCCTGGTGCACGTTTCGATCCATATGGTCCACCTGGTGTTCCTGGATTCGAGCCATCTCGATTCACAAGGTACATATAAATTCCAAATCAATGTCTGGATCCATTGGGTGATTCAAACTTACACTACACTTAAATCCTTATCTACCATTTTTTCTCCTCACAGAAATCCACCGCGGAGACCGGGAGGTGGTATTCATCCTGATCTTGAACATTTTGGAGGTGGTTCAGATTTTATTTAGATGGGTGTGAAAGACATAGGTTGGGGTCCCTTTGTTTATTTGTTGAAACGCTGATGGATCTGGAGATGGTAGGTAATATATTCAAGTGTTGGTGCTTTTGTTTAGGCCTTTCGAATCAAATCACACTCTTGTCTATATAATAATATCAACATTGGAGTAATGAATAATGAGTTGTTGAAATATTTACTCTTTATTATTATTATGATTATTATTATTATTATTATGATTATTATTATTATTATTATTGCATTGTTTTTGTTTAAAGGATTATTTTTCAAATGAGGAATTTAAGTGATGAATTTTTTCTGTCTAAAGAAGGGATCATTAATTGTTTTTTTATTAAGGGTTAGGGCTGTAAAAATTTAAAAGAATTGAGAATCAATCTCTAATGTTGAACCATTTTCAATTTTGCAGTTATCCGATTATAATCTTATTTTTATTTAATGTATAAATAATTTATTTTTATAACATAAAAAATTGTATTTAAAATAGTTAAAATAATTTAGGATATTATATAAGATTTATTTTACCCTGGAAGCTATTTTTTAAAATTAATTCCAAAAAAATATATTTAAAAATCATATAACAATTATTTTATCAAAACAAAATTTTAAACGATTTAAAATGGCTTGATAGAATGATAAACCATTGAAAAAAATTATTTTATATTTTATATAATTTTATAAAATTATTTTTTGACTGATGTAATATTTTTTTTGAGTCAACACGTTTATTTATATTATTTACTAATTGATGGCCGAAAACCTCAAGAAAAAAATTCAACAATTCTAAACAAACTAACTAATAAAGTTTAACAATAATAAAAAATAAGAATAGTTATAAATGATATGAGATTGAGTGTGAAATTTGGTGGACAATGACTTTAGTTTGGGCTATTGAAGTAACTCATTAAAGTACTGAACATCTCTTTTCGAGAAGTCTTGAAATAAATATTGTTATAAATGATATATTACTCGTAAAAATTACGGTATATTAGAAGAAAAACACTATTGTAATAACTAAATGAAAGGATGACGCTTATGGGATAATATCAGATGAATGAGAAATCAATATGTAGAGGACCAATCGACTGGATACTATCCTAACCATGTAATTTTAGTTATCAGTTAAAATTTTATTACAAGAAATGGAAAAATGATGGATATTTGGTATTTCAATTTTGTCATATATCTCATAATTCCCCCTCAACTACAAAACTCTTGAAACTGTTGTTATAGTTAATCGGGTATTTCCAGTTTTTAACTTTGTATTTCTTATCCAGTTGTTTTTCTTAGTAATTATTTGAGTCTATTGCTTTACAATTCTTTTATGTATTACTAGATATGTTATGATTTTGTATATGGTTTGATTAAGTACACGTAGCACTTCATTTAGTTTCATCTTGCCTTTGTATCTTTTAAATTTTTATTATTCATTTACTTGAATGCATTTAAGCTATAATATTTAATGATTAGTTCTTATACAATTGAACCGTAAATCATATTATTAATTCTCCTAATAATTGTTTAAGCTTCACAATTTAAGGCTTTGAAATCAGTTCTGATACTATTAAAGTTTTGTTCCTTTCACTGAAATTCATTTTCTGGGAAATGAATTAAGTAATTTAATTACTTTTTCTCTAAAATGATTTAACAAAAATACAATGAAACAAATGGACCATTATTAGTATTAGAGTTGGTTCAGACCCTCATAATGTAAGATTGATAGGCTCGATGTCTTCAATCGAATTTACTAAGAGGGTTGAATTTACTTTTCAGACGAATTGGCTAAAACAAAAAATATTAGAAAGTACTGCACGATAATTTTAGAGTGGTTCGACAACTCAAACTAGTCTACAACCACTACCTTAGCACACCACTAAGGATTTTTCAATTCACTATGAATTCTTTCCTTTTTACATGTTAAAGGGGAAACCTTTACAACTCTATCTTTTCGATGGCTAAGATAGAATCACTCTAGTTTTTACTTAAACTAAACTAGAACATCTCCCTTTTACAAGGTTTCTTTGGTAAACTAAATACCTCACAAGTTTGGTGTTTACACAAATGTTTAAGCTCACAAGAATACAAAAGATAACAAAAATTAAGCACTTTCTATACACTATATGCAAAAGAAACAAGCAAATAAAACTTGAAGGCAAATTTCTCTTAATCATTATGCTTGTATATATTTTCTCTAATAATTTTCAAGTGTCCCAAGACTTCTTTTAAAACGTGGAATGAGTTACTAGTCGTTTGAAGATGGTTTGAAGCTGTTGGAGACAATTCTTAGTAAAGGGTATCGGCACGAGTGATTTTTGTATCCGTATATGTACTTAAATCAGAGAACTAGCCGTTGCAGGCTTTGAGCGCATCGGTACAACACTAGAGTATCGATATGTTGCATAGCGCATCAATACTAGATTTTTTCTATGAAATTCTGGAAGCAAGCCCGTATCGGTACAGACAAGGCCTATATCAGTACGATTGTATATTTTTTTATTATTTTGAGTATTTAAACATGTATGCAAGTCACAAACTCTTGCGAAAATAATTTTATTTTGTTATATCGAAATAAATATATCAACAATCTCTCACTTTTTTATATAACAAAACATTTAAAAATTGTTTTTAAGATTATTCCACCTTAGTAAGATAATTTTTTGAAAAGAGCACAATTATGAATAATATTTAAAATCTTTCATTTTTCTTTATGAAGTTTAATTTTTCAAACCTACACATCTTTTTGTTATGTCAAAAACAATTCAAATAAAATTTCAAATCACATTAAATTCAAAACAATGGAGAAAATATATTTTCTTTTTAAAATCAAACCTCGCTAATTAAAGCATTCCATTTTAATAAATTTAGCTCAAATGCTTGACACTTAAAAAGACATTGAATTTTAAGATAAAATCAAATTAAGAGCATGTGAAATTCAATTTATCTAAGACTTTAAAAATCTTTATGAAAACATATGAATGTAACCATTAGAATCATATGCATAAAGCTCTCAAATAATGTCATGTTTGTTTAGATATTGAGATAAAAATACATTTATGCATGAACATTAAACAATCAAAAAATAGATAACCAAAAATAAAGGATTAAAGACATTAAGCTTAGGGGTTACTCATTTTCATCACTTATGTGATTAGAGTATTTCCGCGTCTTTGCATTTATTTCTATTTGCTCCAATACACTTAGAAGAGACAAGTATTTGAATTTTTGTATTCAAACGTCTTTAGATCCATTAAAATTAATCTCAACGTCTCTAGTTCCCTTAGGAACTCATGCTTGTCTAATTCTATAAGATTTTTTTTTTTTTATAGGACAAGTATACAAGAAATGACCATGATAATGGCAATGTGAGCATTTTGTCATTATGTGACAAGATGAATTATTAAAAATAATTTTTTTGTTAAACTTTTAAGCTTAACTTTCAAATCAAAATTTTCTTTTTTTAAAACTCATTGCTTGTTTTTGAAAACTCTAAATCATTTTTTAAAATTTTATTTTGGTTTTCAAAATCAAGTTTTGTTTTTGAAAGAAATTCGTTTTCAAATTCAAGTTTAGAAATCAGTTTCTTGACTTTGGAATTCATGGTCTCAAATTCCAAAAATAATTCACTGAAAGCATTTTGTAACAGTCAAATGTATATGGATTAACTTCATTTGAGTTAGAAGATACCTCGGACTCAACGAAAGCCAAAACATCATCCACCTTAGAGATTGAGAGAATGTTTGCACAAGATGAAATTTCATCTTTCTTTTCTCTTTTCTTGTTGCCATAGAGTTTCTCAAGTTTCTCCCATATTTCTTTGGCACTTTTGCATGTGGAGACATTCTAGAAAACGTCTTCATTGAGGCCACAAAGAAGAGTGTACATCGCCTTTGCGTTTAGCTTGTCCTTTGTGTCATTTGCACTCATTTGATTATTCTTCTTCTAAAAAGCTTCAAAGCAACCATCTTTAATGATATCTCAAAATCGAGAGATTGGTGAAATACTTCATGACATTGCTACATCGAAAGTATGGTTCTCCTTCGAAGCGTGAAGGACACGAAATAGAGTGACCTTCTTCAACTCTTGCCATTTTTCTTGATCGGTGGACTTCGAGCAAATTATCTTCATTCACAGATGTTAGTCCCTCGATGGAAAGGAGGCTCTGATACCAATTGATAGACTTGATGTCTTTAACCGAATCCGCCAAGAGGGTTGGATTTGCTTCCTAAATGAATTGGCTAAAACCGAAAAATATTGAAAAGTATTACACGATAATTTTAGAGTGGTTCGACTACTCAACCGAGTTTACATCTACCACCTTAGCACACCACTAAAGATTGCTCAATTCACTATGAATTCTTCTCTTTTTACAGGCTAAAGAGAAAACATTTACAACCCTATCTTTTCAATGGCTAAGATAAAACCACTCTAGTTTTTACTTAGGCTAAACTAGAACTTCTCTCTTTTACAAGGTTTCTTTGGTAAACTAAATACCTCATAAGGTGGGTGTTTACACATATGTTTAAGCTAACAATAATACAAAGATAAAAAAAATTAAGTACTCTTTATACACTATATACAAGAGAAATAAGGAAATAAGACTTGAAGGGTAATTTCTTTTTATCAATACGCTTGGATGTATTCTCTCTAACCATCTTTAAGTATCCCAAGTCTTCTTTAAAGTGTGAAATGAGCTACTAGTCGTTTATGAAAATATTATAAATTATTTAAAAAGATTAAAAATTTAATCAAATTGAACCCATTCTGCATTTGAGACTATTGTTATTGAAAATTTAATAAATCTCCTGAGAGTATGAATCAAAATATTTAATAGAAACTGTGTTGATTGAATTGAAGAAAGATTAAGATTAGAGATGTAAATAAACAAAGCGTTCGACGAATTGTTCATATACCATTTGGCATTCGTTTATTAAGCTAAATAAATGAGTTTGAACACAAATTTTATATTCGTTTAACAAACGGGCGAATACAAACAAATGTGTGTTAGATGCGTTTTTGTTCACGAACAAACTCGTTTATAAGCTCGTTTATCGACTTGTTTATAAGCTTGTTTATTCAGTTCTCCTTTCCCTTTTATTTTTTCACATTTTAAATATTAGTGGAGGTAAGGACTAAATTAACACATGGTAAACTTTGAAGTTTAAACTGTGAAGCCTAAGGAGCTTAAGGACTACTGGTATAATTTCACCATATTGGCGATCATACAAACAAACATGTTGGTGGACATATAAATAAATAAACTCACAAATGTTAAACAAACATGTTCGCAAATGTTAAATGAACATGTTTGCGAACATTTAAATGAACATGTTCGCGAATGCTAAATAAACGAACACGAACACCTTTAAAAATAAACTAGCAAACATGAACACAATATTAAAAAGGCATAAATCCAAAAAATGTCTCTAATGTTTGACCGAATAGTCATTTTGGTCCATATTCTTTTTTTAACCAATTTAACGTTTCATTTTGGGTCAAAATGGCCCATGTGCGGATGAAAATTGTTAGTCAACTGTCGATAAACAACTTGAAACGACTTGACAGAATGACGCGCCAGAAGAAAGATATTTTATATTTTATACAATTTTATAAAAATATATTTTGACTGATGTGTCATTATGTAAAGTCAGAATATTTGTCTATATGACATTGCTATCACGACGTGTACTGTCATATAAGTTTTTCACGTCATTTCAAGTTGTTTATAGTTAGTTGAATAATAGTTTTCATCCGCATATGAGCCCCAAAATGAAACTTTGGGGGTTAAATTAGTTCAAAAAAGAATATGGGCCAAAATGACTATTCAGTCAGACGTTATGATTATTTTTTGGCATTATGCCTTTTAAATATTTAAACGAATATGAACTAGACATGAACACCTTCAAAAATAAATAAATGAACACGAACAAACTTCTGTTCGTTTAAGTTCAATTCATTTACACCCCTAATATTTTTTAATAGTATTTACACCCTAATTAAGATTAGGAGGGGAACGTTGCTTATATTCAGGAGATCAATTTCATTTGCTGTGTTTTGAAAGATATCTTGGACCTTCAAAACCCCAGCATTTTCATAATTTTATTTTTTTTTAAATCCAACACTGTATTTTGTTTGGGTTTCACTCTGAGTAGTAAATTTATAAAACAGAAAAATGAAATCCGATTTTGTTTGAACACCCAGAGTGGTTATTGGGGATGACTAGGTTTGAATCTCGGTGCTCACGTTTATTTTGCACCATTTATTATTTGTTATCGTACACAATTTATTCCGGTCTTTAAATTGCTTTTCCCCAAAATAGCATACCACTAAAAAAAGTTATAGAACTAGAATTCACCCCGGACAGTAACACAGAAGTGTAAATAAAATATCAGGAATGACATGCGGATCCCTGCCTCCTGAATTTTATAAAAGTTTAATTATTAGTATCAATTTATTGACCGATTAAAATTTTAATTTATCTCTTTAAAAAAATTATTATACTTTTCATTTTTAAATATCTTTAATTGAATCTCCTACTAAAAATTTTAAAAGTTTTCAATCAATTTAAAATTTTATAAAAGTTTAATTAGATCCTATTTTTTTTCAAAAAATTTAAACCCTTTAATTTTTTTTGAATATTTAAGTTTAGACCTTTCAAAATTTTGTATAACCCCCTCAAATTTTTGCCCAAAGAAAATATTAAACCATGTTTAAGAAATACTTCAATTTTCAGATTTAAGTATCAATTTGTCTTGGTAAAAATTCAAAAAATCAATTTCATTCTCCTAAATTTTTTTCACACAATTTAACCTTTATAATTCAAATCGCGACTAATCTAGCTATCATAATTTAATCTTTAATAAAAGTCTTAAAACACAATTAAAATTTTTAAAAAATAAGTAAAATTTTAAAAATAAAATTTGATTGTTAGCTCACAAACAACCAATAAAACACATGGCACAACTTAAAAGTGTCGCGTCATAAAAAATAAAATATTTTAAAAAAATTAAGAATCTTTAAAAAGTCCAGTTTTAATTGTCAACTCACAAACAACCAATAACATAATAACATGTCGCACACTTAAAAATGCCATAACCATAATAAATTCAAAACCAATTAAAAAAATTTAGAAAATTTAATTCATAGAACTTTTACAAGCGTGTTAGGAACAAAAAACATTCGTACTTGAGTCTGCATTTTTTTTGATACTTGAGTCTGCATTTTTTTGCACGCTGTTTAGTCTGCATTTTTGCACGCTGATTAGTACCAGTTTTCTGGAGATTTAAAATGGATGCTGATCTGGCTTCTTTGTCTATTGCGGAAGGGGAGGAAGAAGCAATTGAAGTTCCCGCTGACCTAGTTGAGGAGGAGGATGAGTATGCTTTATGTCTGGTGGGGAGATTTGTGACCTCCAGTGTGATACACTTCCTAGCAATGAGGAATACGCTAGCGGACCTATGGCACCCCCTTGGGGGCATATCAATTACTGACTTGGGAGAAAGGAGAATTTGCTTCCGGTTCTATGCTAAAGTAGATATCAACCGTGTCCTGGAAGGCTCTCCATGGTTCTTTAATGGACACCTACTTCTTTTACATAAGTTGCAGAAAGGGGAGGACCCGTTACAAGTCTCTTTACAAATCTCAAATTTCTGGGTTCAAGTCCATAGTTTACCGACTGGGTTAATGTCAGAAGGAATGGCACAACAATTTGGAAATTTTATTGGAACCTTCATTGAATATGACTCTAAGTTGGTGGTTTCTGGGCGAAAGCAATATATGAGAATGAAGGTGGCTGTTAATGTTAGTTTGCCTCTTAAGAGGAAGAAGAAGATCATGTTTGGAGGGGATCGCAGTGTATATGTCTCATTCCAATATGAGAAACTGCCTCTCTTTTGCTTCATATGTGGTAAAATAGGCCATGGAGAAAGCTATTGTCCACTGAGGCTTACGATGGAGGAGAAGGACATCGTTTTTGGATAAGATCTTTCCTTACGTGCGCCGTCGAGGAATGGACCGCCGGCACCAAGCAGGTGGCTTCGCGAGGAGGTTACGGGAATGTCGTTGAGGGACATCCATGCAGTTAACAACGTGCATGGAACATTACATGGTCGTGGGAAGTTATTAGATTCCCCACAAGTTCAATCTCCCGCACGTGATCCTTGGTATCTGGGCCACTTTAACCTGGCACGTGAACAAAATGAAACTGGGCAAATGGAACTGGGCTCAGACGCGGAAGACAACCCTATGTCCGTTGCTGATGGTAAAAAAAGACAGAGGATTCGTGGAGAGACTATCCATGTATCAGAGGGTGGTGATGTTGTTGCTCCAAAGGAGGGAACCAATGTTTCGGCTAGCTCTGTGGCGCAGAGCAGCCGGCAACCATGAAGTTGCTAACATGGAATGTTCGTGGTTTGGGGAGTCCACGAGCAGTACGTCGTCTCAAAAACAAAATACGAGACTGTAATCCCCAGATTTTGTTTCTCATTGAAACAAAATTAAACAAAAGAAGAATGGAGAATGTACGCAGAAGGTGCGGTTTTAGCTTTGGAATTGATATTGAAGCATTAGGTTCTCGGGGTGGACTCTCATTGGGATGGAAGCCGGGCATTGATATTACTTTGAAGAGCTTTTCGAACTCGCACATTGATGTAATTGTTAAAGAAGAAGACACTGTCACCTGGAGGTTCACTGGGTTCTATGGTAACCCAATTGAACATCGAAGAACTGAATCAAGGGATCTCCTCCGCCAGCTATCTACACAAGATTCTATACCATGGCTTGTAGCTGGAGATTTTAACGAGATTGCTTACTCTTTTAAAAAGAGAGGGGGACGAATCCGACCTGAACGTAACATGGCTGCCTTTCGTTCTGCTTTGGAAGATTGTGAGCTTAGTGACCTGGGTTTTCAGGGTACCTGGTATACATGGGAGAGGGGCAGATTGCAATCGAACAATGTTAAAGAACGCCTGGACAGAGCTGTAGCCTCTCCTAGCTGGTGGAGTCTTTTCCCAGGCCACCTGGTACAACACCAAATGCATTCCATATCGGACCATTGTCCGCTTTTAATAAATCCTGAAGGCCATGATATTAGTAACCAGGGCTATCGACCACGACCGTTTCGTTTCGAGGCTAGCTGGATCTTGGATGATGCACTGACCAATGTTATTAAAAACAGCTGGGAAGGTTCGAATGTTAATGTCCCATGCAAGCTAAACAATCTGGGAAGAGCGTTAGCAACCTGGGGTGGTGAGCAAAAGAGAAGAAACCGATCCACTAAGGCAAACCTGCTGAATCGTCTTAAAGAGCTAACAGAAATGGAACATGATGATGATACTTTGCAGGAACTAATTGAAGTCAAGCTGGGCCTCAAACTGGAAGCTGATAAAGAAGAAATTCAGTGGGAACAACGTTCCCGCTCTAATTGGCTCAAGCACGGGGACAAAAACACCCCTTTCTTCCACAGCCATGCCACATATCGAAGTAAGAAGAATGCAGTGAAGGGGCTATATAACCTCAATGGTGATTGGGTGTCGACAAATGAAGAAATGATTGAAGCTGCTACAGGTTACTACCAAGACCTTTTCTCTTCTTCAAACCCTAGTGATGCTTCTGAGGTTTATAACCATATTACTCCTAGGATATCGAATGATATGAACTTAGCCCTCCTAGCTCCTTTCACGCATGATCACGTGCTCCATGCAATCAAGAGTATGGCTCCACTTAAGGCTTATGGACCAGATGGATTTCCTGCTTTATTTTTTCAGAAGTACTGGGGTATAGTGGGGCACGATGTATCAAGCTATTGCCTCCAGGTTTTGAATGGTCAATCAACCATGGAAGATATTAATAATACACAAGTAGTGTTGATCCCTAAAGTGCAAAACCCTGAGTCGATTTCACAATTCAGGCCCATTAGCCTATGCAATGTAATCTATAAGATAGTGGCAAAGATGTTAGCTATTCGAATGGCCAATGTTCTTGACAGTTGCATAGACAAAGTTCAGGGAGCTTTCATACCTGGTCGCCAGATAGCAGATAACATTGTGGTGGCCTATGAGCTACTTAATGCCATGCAGAAGAAACGTGTAGGCAACCGGGGTCATTTTGCACTCAAGGCAGATCTTAGCAAGGCCTACGACAGGGTTGAATGGCCATTCTTGGAAGGGATGATGTTGAAGCTTGGCTTTGCATCTAATTGGGTGAACATGATCATAGAGTGTGTAAGAACAGTATCCTATTCTATCTCCTTAAATGGGAAGATTGGTTGAACCTTCAAACCTTCTCGTGGAATCAGGCAAGGGGATCCTCTCAGCCCTTACTTATTTCTCATATGTGCTGAAGGCCTCTCAACCCTCTTGAATGCTGCATATGGTAGAGGGGACATCAAGGGTGCCTCAATAGGAAGGGAACGCCTGCATGTTGGACATCTGTTGTTTGCAGACGATAGTATACTATTTGGGGAAGCAACGGTTATAACAGCAAGCAGATTGAAGTCCATTTTAACAAGATATGGAGAGGTCTCGGGTCAGAGGGTAAACTTTGAAAAATCTTTGGTGTATTTCAGCTCAAATATTGAGGACACGATGAAGAATGATATAGGCCAGCTTCTAGGAGTTCGCATCTCTCAGAATCCTGAATCTTACCTTGGATTGCCTACTATGGTGGGTCGAAACAAGAAGGAAGCTTTCCAATATTATCTTGATCGCTTCAACAGGAAAACTGGGGCATGGGGACTAAAGTTTCTGTCGTTGGGAGGTAAAGAAGTGTTCATCAAAAGTGTTCTTCAAGCCCTACCTATATATGTCATGCAGGTCTTTCTTCTACCATCAACATTATGCCACGCAATGGAACAAATCATGGCCCGATTCTGGTGGCGAAATCAAGGTTCAGGGAAAGGGATCCACTGGTGCTCTTGGTCACGTCTATCAAGCCCCAAAATTTGTGGAGGAATGGGATTTAGGGACCTATGTACATTCAACGTTGCACTTCTTGCCAAGCAATGTTGGAGAATCATAACAAATCCTGATTGCTTAATGGCCAAGGTTCTCAAGGCCCGTTATTTCCCTAGGTCAACATTCCTAGAAGCCAATCTAGGCTCGAACCCCTCCTACATATGGAGGAGTATTTACAGTGCGAGATGGGTGATACAACAAGGTTATGGTTGGCGGATAGGGTCAGGGGAAAAGATCAACATATGGGGAGAGCCATGGCTTCCTGGACAAGAAGGAGGGAGAATTCAGAATTGTGACATTAACATCAGATTTACATATGTGGCTGATCTTATTGCACATGATAGAAGTTGGAAAGAGGAGGACATAAGAAGCATTTTTGATGAACACACAGCCAACAGAATCTGTGCTATTCCCATACCTCGATCTAATTTTCAGGACACTCTTATATGGAGATTCGATGGAACAGGAAAATACACCGTTAAAAGTGGTTACAGGTTCCTAAGGAAGGATCTTGAAGCTAACTCTGGGTTAAATTCTAATGCTCAGCTCTCTCCCACGAAACAGTTCTTCAAGAGTCTCTGGGATGCGTTGCTGCCGCAAAAGATTAAAATCCATATGTGGAAGGTGATGAATAATTTTTTGCCCACCTACTCTAATCTGAGATCTAGAAGCTTGAATGTCCTCAACAGATGTCCCTTTTGCCACTTCCCTGATGAAACAATAGAACACCTAATGAGGGATTGCACCTATGCAGCTCAATTACTAGCTCATCTTGGTGTTCAAAATCGAAGCATATATGGGGACCTCGATTGGAAACAATGGTTGTCAGATTTCTTCCTCTCTTTAGATCCTACGCAGCAACGATACCTGATGGTGGCCTACTGGGCTATATGGTTCTCAAGAAATAAAAGGGTGCATGAAGGGGCTATTATTACAATACAAGAGTCGGTAGCATTCATTAATTCCTTCATCCTAGAACAAGATTCAGTAATGTCTACATCAACCCCTCCTGAATCCTCACTCCATTGTCACTGGATTCCCCCCCAGGGTTTTACAGTTAAATGCAACTTCGACTCTGCCTATGATGCAACCTCTAAGAAGGCAGTTTCGGGAATTCTTTGCAGGAACTCTGAAGGGCAGATCATGGCTTCATGTATTGTTCCACACTTCAATGTAGCAGATGCATGCACTGCGGAAGCAATAGCATGCTTGCAGGCAGTCACCTTTGCCAAAGAAATAGGGTTCACTCGGATCATTGTTGAAGGTGATTCTCTGATGGTTATTCGAAGAGCTAACTCCTTGGAGACGGATCTATCAGTTATTGGTCCTTTAATACATGATATTAAAGATGCAGCACGGAGTTTTGATAATATCAGCTTTGGTTTTATACGACGTGCTGCTAATAATGCAGCCCATGTTCTGGCTAAAGAAGGGAGGTCGATCAACAGTCCGAGTTACTGGATGGAGGAGGCGCCACAGGGTGCTACGCTGGCGGCTGCGCAGGATTGTGAGATAACCATGCAGCAACGTCTGAACCATTGAAGCACTGTGCTGGCTACTGTCTAGTAGTATTTTAGTGGAGAACTTATGCATTTGTATTTTGATACACTCCACTTTAGTTTGAGTTTGATGGCTTGGTGAGGATTTGAAACCTCACCCTTACTCCTTATGAGTGACATTTTAATCCTTGTAATTTATTTACATATGAATGCAAGCCATCTATTTCAAAAAAAAAACTTTTACAAGCGTATATAATAAGGAAAATACTTTGATGCACAAGCTTGTGTGAACTTTAGTTTACACAAGCCCTTTAATTTTAAGGTTTAGGATTTAGGATTTTAGGTTAGGGTTTAGGGGTTTAGTATGTAAGGTATATAATTTAAGGTTTATGGTTAGAATTTAGAGTTTAGGGTTTAGGGCCTAGGGTTTAGGTTTTAGGTTGCTAGGGTTTGTGATTTAGATTTTAAATTTTATAAAAGGAATGTGTAAAAAAAATTTATACAGCTTGTGCATCAAAATAAAACCCATATAATAATTATTTTTTATAATGCAATGTATTCAGATTTTTGTCTTGTCTATTTGTACAAGTAGGGCAAGGTATGGGACCCCAGATTTTGGACACTAAGAAATTTCCACCAAACTTGTGTCGTCTCTTTTTGTTTTAGAAACGTAAACAAGTTGGAAACGTGTTGGGCAAAAATGTCTTCCATTCTGTCTCTCTAGAAGCCATGTCTCTTTCCTTCATTAAATCCCCCCTCCGCAATTGAGTTCAAACAGCCTACCTTTCTAGATCAAACAACCCACACCATGTTAATTGTTACTCCTCCTATTCCTAATTAATTAATCCCCATTATTGCCTTCTTCTTGTTTATCCACTTTGGAGTTTGGACAATAAATATGGAGAGATTCCGGGGTTTTCTGGTCCTTTTGTTGGTTGTGATCTGGGTTTCTTCACCCCTGGTTTCAGCAGCTAGGCCACTATCAATCTTGCCTGAACAACAAAGTAAGTTAGTTTTGAGTTTTGAGTGCCTGATTGCTTCGGTTTCAGTTGGCTTACGGTTTTGTTTTTGTGATTTGTAGGATACTCGAAGATGTTTGCGAGTCTTGGAGTTGTGTGCGAGTGTTGCGATGGGAGTGGAGGTGAATGCTCCACCACTTGGACCCAACCTTGCTCTAAGCTCAACTGCCTGCCCTGGAAACTGCATTAGGAGTAGGACTTCTTAGTTTTGCCCTTGTATATATTTGCTTACTTGAGAAATCATTTTGAAGCTCAAAATTCTTGTCTTCAAGGCTTCATTTACAACCTTCTTACTTTATACTGTTTGCACAACTCAGATTTCATAGGCAATATAGCATACTTCATAAACTATCCAGCATAATCAAATAATCACTTCAAGATTTTGTTACGCAGTCTCCAAAACAAACCGTGATTTCATCTCTGCAACAGTTTACAGAAGATGAACCTGAAAATTGGTTAATTAAAAATAGTTTAACATTTGACTGAATAGTCATTTTGATCATTTTTTTTAAGTAATTTAATCTTCGATGTTTCATTTTAGATTAAACTAGCCCCTGTAAATGAAAACAGTTAATCAACTAACAGTAATTGATGTGGCAAACTTATATAACAGTATACGCTGACATAATTAGTCAAAAAAATAATTTTATAAGATTATATAAAATATAAAATTATTTTTTCTACTCATGTGTTATTCTGTCTATTTTTTACTCAAAATAAAATATTAATGATTAAATTGCTTAAAATAAGGCTATAGTGACTATTCGATTGAATTTTAAGAAAATTTTGACATAATGGATTAATTAAAGGGGAATGCGCGTAATTTAGCCACCGAAGACTGTTGTGAATTGTAAGTTCTAAGTTCTAAGAAGCAGTTGGTGGTGAAAACACTGAATAATGAGAGGAGTGATAATAAATGATTGAGTGGCAGAGTCTTTGTAGGGCAAAGCAAATTCCTACACACTCAAGTCTTTGTTTATTATTATCCGACTCATTATCATCCAAGTCCCTATTCCATATGCTTTTTCATATACGGTGTAGAAAAAACATTAACAACTTAGGCAAAGGTCATTGACTGAGTCAAGCTAATTGTCTTTTTTTATGAAAGTAAACACACCAAAATATAAGTAAATTTTACGGCTGTTTAATATTCGATGACAGAGCTTTATAATTATATTTAGGGATGTAAAAGTAAGTAGTCGGATGAATTTCAGGTCGGGTCATGTTAAGTCGGGTCAAATCGGATACAAGTCATTTTAGGTGAATTCTGGTGCCTGCCTGGTAGTGGATGTTGTCGTGAGTGATGGGGAAGGGAGCATGACGAATGGGAGCGTGCAAGAAATGAGAAAGTTTAAAGTTATTTTAAATTATATTTATACATAAATATTAATAAAATTTTCGGCTTAAACTAAAAATAAGTGCTCAAAGTATACCATTTTCGAACTTTAGGTTCTTAAAGTATTATTTTGTAAAAATAGGTGCTCGAAGTTTCAAAAGTTACAATTTTAGGTGTCTGCCCGTGAATGGATGCTAAAAAAATCTTAACCAATCAATGCTTGACATGTGGCACTAATTTAATTTGTTTTAATTTTTTAAAAGAAAAACACCCTAAATTTTCAATTTTTTATAAATTCCCGAAAGTTTGTAATTTTTACAAAACAACCCCTAAATCCCTAAAAATCTCCCAAAACCCCCAATTGTCGCCGCTTCCACCGCCAATCCTTGCCCCTAAACCTACCACTTTGGTCGTTAGGTCTATCCGCTCATTTCCCCCATAACACCGTCGCCAGAAACGACGAATGACATGGCAGTTGAACGTCGATTTTGTGTTTGACGTTCGACTGCCACGTCGTTCATCGTTTTTGGCGACGACGTTACGGGGGAAACGATTGGCTAGGTCCGGCGACCAAAGTGGTAGGCTTAGGGGCGGCGATCGATGGCGAAAGCGGTAGCAATTTGGGGTTTGGGTTTTGGAGATTTTAGGGACTGTTTTGTAAAATTTGCAAACTTTTGGGAATTTATGAAATTGAAAAAATGCTTTATTTTTTTAATTTTGAAATAAAATGACATGTCATGTGTCAAGCATTAGTTGGTTAACAATTTTTTAACACCCATTAACGGCCAAGCACCTAAAATTGTAACTTTTGAAACTTCGGGCACCTATTTTTACAAAATAATACTTTAGCCACCTAAAGTTCGAAAAAGATATACTTTAGGCACCTATTTTTGGTTTAAGCCTAAAAATAATAATAATAGAATAATCCACGTTATAACGGTGTTATAGAGTTAACGAATGAGTAGTGAAAAAAATCAATATTCAAAATTCAGTGAATAAATTGATCGTTTTAAAAATTTAGTGACTAAAATAGGTTAGAGAACAAAATTGAGTGATGATTTAAGTATTTTACATTATTTATTTCTCATCCTCCTTTAGTTTTTGGATTTGTTAGCTGCAAAGTTTCTACGTTCATATTTCATTTTGTTAAAATTTCTCACTCTATAGTAAAGAGATTATTCAACGATATTAAACTTTGAAATGATTTGTGTTCAAACCTAAGAATTTTTTTAGTTAAGTAAAAGAGGATTCAAATTCATATAAGGTAAAATAACATGAATATCATTAATCACTCGACTAATTAATAAATCACCTAATAAAAATTCTTTGGTTTGCCTCTTCTAATTATTTAATTGTAGTGCTAGGTTTAGTGTACTTATAAACCTTGGGAAGGCTCGGGTTTCGAATCAAATTGTAATATTTTTATTTTCCCCTTTATGAAAGAATTATTTTCTTATTTTCATATCATGTTATTATGTTGCCTGGAAAAATAACATGTTTAAACGAAAAATATTTCAAAATTAATATATCTCATTGTATTTCATCGTATTCTTAATTTTTATTTCATAATAGTTCTTTTTTATCTCATTGTATCTCATATATCTTATTGTATTTCATCGTGTTCTTAATTTTTATTTCATAATATTTTTAGAATATAAATAATAATAATAATAATAATTTATTTTATGAAAATTGCATATAAGTTTATCTATTTATATTATATTATTTTTAAAATTTCTTCGTATTTTTAATACTTCTTTATCTCTTTATATCAACTAATTGGTGATTTGCACAACTATTTACAAGTTGATTTAGATTTAACTAACTTGCAAACTATTTTATCTAATTTTAATTGGTGTACTTATAGAAATTGATTTATACATTTATTCACATGTTGATTTAATACTTGTTGTTTCAAACTCATTTGAAAAATATTTTAAATAATAATAATGTATTTAAAAATCAATCTACATAAGTAATCATAAATTTTATTTTAAAAATTAACCAAATAGTATTAGCAACACTACACATTTACTTGAAAATTAATTTAGAGTCCATATACTATTTGCTTGAAATTTTTAATGAAATATTTAAAAGACTTTCTCCATAAATTTATTTGCAAGTGCATTCGATTTGGTATCTGCACTCAGCAGGTTCAAAAATACAATATATTGTTTAATTTTGAATCGTGTATTTAAAATTGTTGTTATGAACTTGACTAATAACTCAAATTAAAATATTCAGTCAACTCTAAACTTTTATCATAAATTTAATTTTAATAACTAAAAAATACAATACAATAAAATATATAATTAAAACAGAAAAAAAATCAAATATGAAATTACTATTTAATAATATTTAATTTAAAACTCTTATTGTTATTATTATTATTATTATAATTATTATTATTTAATAAAATATATCATAAACGATATGTATTCTCTCCAGAAAATAATTTTAATTAAATGAATTTAAAAATGATAAATTACAAAAGTAAGTTTTAGAATCAAAATTAAAAATTAACTTTTAAAATACTACCTTAGAAATTTGTGAGTTACCTGAAACTGGGGCAGTTAATTGGCGTCGGACCCCGAATATATTAAGGCTATTGGGCTTGGGCCTATTAATCAGCATCTGCCCCCTGAATGTATGTATCTTATGTGAAGCCTTTTGGGCTAGCATCGTTTGTATTATTAACTTATAAGTAAGGATGAGAACACAGAAACCGGATCGAATCATAGTATTGTCATGGAGCAGTTAATGGTTATGAATTTAACTGAATTCTATTTTTATTTAATTTTTAATTATTTTTTATATCATAAAAATAAATATTTTATACTTAGAATAGTAAAAAAAATTAAAATTATTATATAAAATATTAATTGTTTTTATTTAATTGAAAATTAGTTTTTTAGAAATATGAATGAAAATTTATCAAAGAGTGTTAAAAACTATAAAATAGAATCATTTTTTCAAAATAAAATAAAAACAAAACAAAACTTGAAATCAATATAAAAAAAATCATCTTATCAAAACATAAAAAAACTAATTAGTATAGACAAAACTCAAGATCCAAAAAATTTGACCTAACCAAATCGATCTCACCCTAACTATAAACTTAGTCCCAAAGGGTGAAAATCGAGCCTTAACACAATATTCCCTTGGTGTGCAAGGTAGGACAGTCGAGCTTATTTTTTATATTTTAATGTGATTATATTGTAATATTTGTTTTTTACTCTTAATTTTTTTAATATTTTAATGTGGTTATATATATTTAGAAACATACAAAAATAAGTGGCGAAATTTGATTTAATAATTACATTCAAAGGGGAAACTAAGGTCGGAATGTGAAAATACAGGTACTATTTGTGATTATAAACACGTAGTCCCAGTTTCGTGGAAGTTTGATGTACAAATATTGAAATGGAAATTAATGGCATCTTAATCTCCAAATCGAAAATTGATTACCCTGCATATTCTTTGAACAAAAATATATTATTCTGAAATAAATAAATAGAAAGGAAACTTAAGTGTTAAGCGATGGGCACGTGTAAAATAGGCCTGAAAGTAAAACACCTCAGAAACTCATAGCATTAATTAATACATACAATATAGCAGTCGCGCGTTGCATGTTGATGTTGTGTTATTAAAGAATGAAAAACCTGAAAGGCTGAAACCAGACTGTCCCTTTCACTCACAATCATTATACAAAGCTTTCTTTCATTCCTACCTAACCATCATCTTTTCAGTCATTTTTTATTTTATTTTATTGGACATAAATCGAGTTTTCATTTAAGTAATGCCAATTGCCAAGGTGTAAGGGTAACACTAACAGCATTTGATTCCAGTGGGCAGTGGGAACTCCAAGGAGTAAAGTGAAGAAACAAAGGGGCAGATCAGGATTCAATATTCATGAGGGTTGTCTTTTTGAAAAGTTTGGACAAAGCAACCTTTGATAAAAGGATAAAGGAAAGAAAACAACATCATCTTTAAATGCCATTTCTAATGGAACACCCATTGCTTTTCCCATTTCACCCTCCAACCTAATCTTGCCCAATTACCCACAGGGGCCAGGGCAGCCATGACTTTGAATCACCCTCCAAATCAATCAACTTATAGCTTCTATCTTCATTTCCAAGTGAAATGTCTCGGTTATTTCAGTGTTGGAATTGGTTGTTATTTCGATTAGAAGGGGGCAAACGGGTCATTTCGGGTCTAACTACTTTTGATTCAGTTTCGTTTCTAGTCTATAGCGGTTCAGTTCAAGTATTGGGTTGGTTCAGTTGATTTTGGGTAGGGTCAATAGGAGATCGGTCGGTTTCAGTCTGTAGACGGTGCCAACACCCGACGCATCCCGGCCGCGAGCCTCCCTCGTTTCTCCACCGCCGAAGCCCCTGTGAGCAAACCACCGGTCAACGTCGTCTCCTGAGGTGCCGACGATCAGCTGGCCACCCGACGGCGACAAAGGCGCCCGTATAGCGACCAAGCAAAAGGGTCGGTTCCGACAGATCAAATCGATTGTCCGAGGCTCGAATAGCTTTGGGGGAGGAGAGGTTGGCGCGCGTGAGGCGCGTTCGATTGCATGGGGATGTCTTTTTTTTATATGAGTAGTAGGTTGAATATTATAATATTGACTCTCACAAATACAATATAACACTTGAAAGTAGGGATGTAAAAACATGTAATCGGACGGGTTTCAGGTCGGGTACTGCCAAGTCGGGTAAAATCGGATACAGGTCATTTCAGGTCTTTTTTCTGTTTTGACTCGACTCGGATCGGGTGCGGGTCCATTTCAGGTCGGGTCCATTTCAGGTTGGGTCCATTTCAGGTCGGGTCAAAACGGGTCGGGTCCGAAGCAGATAATTGACAGGTTAATTCGGGTTCGGATACACTTCAGGTCCGGTCCATTTCAGGTCGGGTCCATTTTAGGTCGGGTCCGTTTCAGGTCGGGTCCATTTCAGGTCGGGTTCATTTCAGGTCGGTTGCATTTCAGGTCGGGTGCATTTCAGGTCGGGTAATTTCAAGTCGGGTAATTTTAGGTCGGGTAATTCAGGTCAGGGTATTTTCGGGATTGAAATTCGTATTGAGTTTGAGTTCGGTACAACCGTATAAGTAGTCGATAGACTTTAGGTTGACCTTCGTCAATCGTCATTGATTTGGAGTTAATTATTTAAAGTCATATCAAATTAAAATTATAAAACACTGGAGTAATTAAAAAATAATGAAAAGGGGTCAATTTGGATTAAAAATAAAGTTTCACGAATTATAATGAACAAAAATATCAAATTAAAATTATAAAACATTAGACAAATTTAAAAGAAAACAAGGAAAAGGGGTCCATTTGGAATAAAAATAAAGTTTTGGGGACTATAATGAACAAAAATATCAAATTAAAAGTATAAAAATTAGAGTAATTAAAAAAACAATAAGTAGAGGTCAATTTAGAATAAAAATAAAGTTTTAGGGTCTAGAATGAACAAAATTTCAAATTAAAATTATAAAACATCATGAATTAAAATATATATAGGGGTCAATATGGAATTAAAATAAAGTTAAGGGACTAGAATGAAGAAAATATTAAATTAAAATAATAAAATATTGGACAAATAAAAAAAATTAAATGTGGGTCAATTTGGAATAAAAATAAAGTTTTAGGGTCTAGAATGATAAAAATATCAAATTAAAATTATAAAACATTGGACATATTAAAAAAAACAATGAATATGGGTTTAGGGTTCATACATCGATAGGTACATTATACATACATACATACATACTTATATACATTAGGGTTTAGGGTTTAGGGTTTATGGTTAAGGGAAAATTCATTAAGAGTTTAGGGTTATTACATTGATAGGTACATACGTACTTACGTGCATTAGGGTTTTGAGTTTTTGGGTTACAGTTTAGGGTTTTGAGTTTAAGGATAAATTCATTAAGGGTTTAGGGTTCATACATCGATAGGCACATACATACATACTTATATACAATATGGTTTAGGGTTTAGGGTTTTAGAGAATTTCATTAAGGGTTTAGGGTTCATACATTGATAGGTACATACATACTTACTTGCATACATTAGGGTTTAAGATTTATGGTTTAAGGTTTAAGGTTTAGGGGTTAGTGTTTAGGTTTTAGGGTTTAGTGAAAACTCAGTAAGGGTTTAGGGTTCATATATTAATAGATACATATATACTTATATACATTAGGGTTTAAGGTTTATAGTTTAGGGTTTAGTGGTTAGGTTGTGGATTTAAGGGTTTAGGGTTTAGCGTTCGTGTTAAGGGAAAACTTCATTAATGGTTTAGGGTTCATACATTGATAGGTACATACATACATACTTACATACATTAGGGTTTAGGGTTTAAGTTTTAGTGTCAGCAAAAATCCATCAAGGGTTTAGGGTTCATATATTGATTGATACACATATATATACTTACATATATTATGGTTTAGGGTTTAAAGTTTATAGTTTAGGGTTTAAAGTTTATGGTTGATGATTTAAGGGTTTAGGATTTAAGGATAAGGGTTTAGGATTTAGAGTTTAGGTTGTAGGAAAATTTTATTAAGGGTTTAGGATTTATACATTGATAGGTACACACACACACATACATACATACATACATACATACATACATACATACATACATACATACATACATACATACATACATACATACATACATACATACATACATACATACATACATACATACATACATACATACATACATACATACATACATACATACATACATACATACATACATACATACATACATACATACATACATACATACATACATACATACATACATACATACATACATACATACATACATACATACATACATACATACATACATACATACATACATACATACATACATACATACATACATACATACATACATACATACATACATACATACATACATACATACATACATACATACATACATACATACATACATACATACATACATACATACATACATACATACATACATACATACATACATACATACATACATACATACATACATACATACATACATACATACATACATACATACATACATACATACATACATACATACATACATACATACATACATACATACATACATACATACATACATACATACATACATACATACATACATACATACATACATACATACATACATACATACATACATACATACATACATACATACATACATACATACATACATACATACATACATACATACATACATACATACATACATACATACATACATACATACATACATACATACATACATACATACATACATACATACATACATACATACATACATACATACATACATACATACATACATACATACATACATACATACATACATACATACATACATACATACATACATACATACATACATACATACATACATACATACATACATACATACATACATACATACATACATACATACATACATACATACATACATACATACATACATACATACATACATACATACATACATACATACATACATACATACATACATACATACATACATACATACATACATACATACATACATACATACATACATACATACATACATACATACATACATACATACATACATACATACATACATACATACATACATACATACATACATACATACATACATACATACATACATACATACATACATACATACATACATACATACATACATACATACATACATACATACATACATACATACATACATACATACATACATACATACATACATACATACATACATACATACATACATACATACATACATACATACATACATACATACATACATACATACATACATACATACATACATACATACATACATACATACATACATACATACATACATACATACATACATACATACATACATACATACATACATACATACATACATACATACATACATACATACATACATACATACATACATACATACATACATACATACATACATACATACATACATACATACATACATACATACATACATACATACATACATACATACATACATACATACATACATACATACATACATACATACATACATACATACATACATACATACATACATACATACATACATACATACATACATACATACATACATACATACATACATACATACATACATACATACATACATACATACATACATACATACATACATACATACATACATACATACATACATACATACATACATACATACATACATACATACATACATACATACATACATACATACATACATACATACATACATACATACATACATACATACATACATACATACATACATACATACATACATACATACATACATACATACATACATACATACATACATACATACATACATACATACATACATACATACATACATACATACATACATACATACATACATACATACATACATACATACATACATACATACATACATACATACATACATACATACATACATACATACATACATACATACATACATACATACATACATACATACATACATACATACATACATACATACATACATACATACATACATACATACATACATACATACATACATACATACATACATACATACATACATACATACATACATACATACATACATACATACATACATACATACATACATACATACATACATACATACATACATACATACATACATACATACATACATACATACATACATACATACATACATACATACATACATACATACATACATACATACATACATACATACATACATACATACATACATACATACATACATACATACATACATACATACATACATACATACATACATACATACATACATACATACATACATACATACATACATACATACATACATACATACATACATACATACATACATACATACATACATACATACATACATACATACATACATACATACATACATACATACATACATACATACATACATACATACATACATACATACATACATACATACATACATACATTAGGGTTTAGGATTTATGATGTATGATTTAGGTTTAAGTTTAAGATCTATGGATTTAGGGTTTATGAATTTAGAGTTTATGAGTCTATGGTGTATGGTATGACTTGACATGCATGTCGAACAGTACCTATGATTGATGAAACATTGTTTTCATTGACATGACATGCATGTCGAACAATACCTATGATTGATGAAACATTGTTTTTAATGGAGTCGTTGAGATCGAGGTTGATGAGATCATTGAGGATCGACATGGCCGCTGCTATTGGCTGGTCAGTGAAAAGAATTAAAGAAACTAAGAAGGAAAGTGGTGAGAAAAAAAGAGCTGTTCGGTGGGACTTAAATAGCCGGGAAAATAAATAAAAATAAAGGGTTCCAAAAGTCCTGAGAAATTTTATAAGCAAGGAATTGAAAGAATCAAGGAGACAACCGGTGCAAGTTGTGCCACCAATAAGTCCATTACCTAATAATGTTGATACTTTAACAAAAAAAAAAATAATGTTTATTGTATAGGTCTAATGACATTTTTAGTCTTTAATTTTTTTTTTAAAAAACCATTCATGTTTTTAGGCTCAAAATTTTTTATTTTATTTTTTAGGTTAATGGTTCGAATCCTGACGCTGTGAACGAAAAAAACTGAGTTGGTAGGATTGCTCTCATAATGGACCTCTACAAAACACGATATGAATTAATCACTCAATGGGTCAAAAAACAATAATTAAACAAAAAGTCACATACCAGTCAAAATGACACCAACTATTTTATTTTTTTCAATTTGTATATTTTAAATATTTTTAATAAATATTATAATTTCCAATAGTTTAAATATATTTTATGTTTTTTAATATCTATATTTAAATTATTTTTTCAATGTAAAATGACAAAAACAACATGTATCAACTTACCTAAACATGTATGTGTGTGTATGTGCGCATATATTTTTTTTTTCAATTTTAGTACTTAATATATATATATATATATATATATATATATATATATATATATATATATATATATATATATATATATATGCGCGCGCATATACATCATGTATATTAATATGTGTGTATATGATATATCAACTTATGAAAGTTTTTAATTCATCAAGTCATAGATTTCGGGTTAATATCAGTTCAGGTCAACAACAGGTCGGGTTTAAAACAGGCCAGGTCCATTTCAGGTCGGGTTCATTTCAGGTCGGGTCCGTTTCAGGTCGGGTCTATTTCAGGTCGGGTTCATTTCAGGTTGGGTAAAATCAGATATCGGGTCAATTCAGTCGGGTAAATTCGGTTATCTGCCAGGTCGGCTTCGGGTTCGGGTTCGTTTCAGTCGGACGCAGGTCGGGTTTCAGGTCCACAGTAACAGGTCCAATTCGGGTTCGGGTCATTTTCAGTCGGACGCATATCGGGTTCGGTTACTACAGTAACAGGTCAAAATCGGGTTCGGGTCAACAACAGTCGGTTACAGATCGGGTTCGGGTCATCAAATTCTTGGGTCAAATCAAGTTCTGACTCGAGCAGGTTTCAATCGGGTTTCCAGGTCGGGTCAGCTTTTTACATCCCTACTTGAAAGATATAGATAAGCCCACAAGTGTTTGAATATAAAAAAAAATTGAAGTACAAGACAATGCAAGCTTGATTGCTTTGATTTATTTTTAAGCACCTAAAAAACTTAGGTCTCAAGACTTACCTTAAAATTTTAAAGAAAATAGTCACTGAAAGAGCTTGAGTCTCCAGACGGTTGGGTTTAAATCTTGAGACTCAATTTTTTTTAAAAAAAAAAAATTTCCTGTAAACTAACATGGCTCTTGAGATTGACTATTGGTTTAGAGATTTGACCTTGATATTCAAATTTTTTATCCGAAAACTTTATCAGAGTACATAAAAACTTTATTAAACAGTGATAACTAATATAAATTCTTTTAAGATCAATTAAATTACTTAAACTTTGTTATATCAAAACTAAATTAAATTAATTCAAACAATAGTATTAGTGGATATAAATAATATATATATATATATATATTTATGAAAGCTAAAGTGATTACAAGTAGTATTTGTTCTAAATATACTCACAACCATTTGACAATTAACACTCAATCACCCTCCTACAGCTGCTGGTGCTTGAACATGTGACCTCTAGGAACAACAACCGTTCCCTTAACCACTGAGGCAAGTTGGTTCGTGCATATATATATATATATATATATATATATATAGACATTTCCAGTTAAGTATTTGAATTTGGCCTCAATATTTAGTTTGCTACTTAATTTTTATGGTCTAATTAAGTGCCTCAACTTTGATTTTTATTTAAATTAATATTTAAATTGGACTCATAGTTTAAATAAATCATTTACAATAAGTATTAATTTGAAGAAAAAATAAAATTAAGTACCAATTTAAATTAATAAATAAAATTTAAATAAGTAATTTGAAAAAATTAAAAATATTAAATTAATAATTGAAAACAAATTCAAATATCAAGATATATATATATATATATATAATTAAAACAATTATGTAAAGTATCAATGACCAATTGTTTCAACGGTAGGTCAAATATTCAAGAAATGCACGTGCGAGCACTATAATCCCCTAATTATTTATGTGTCGTTAACGGGTTAGACCAGTAATCAATGGTAATTAAATCCAACGGTGTATGATCAATCCGTTTCAAAACATGGAATTATTTGTTTTTTTTGTTGGTTTGTTTATCATGCCTAAAATTAAGGGAACACTGTATATTTAGTATCTTAATTATGCTTTCATTACTGTTTTAGTACCCAAACTATTATTTTTCTTAAAATGATACCTAAAATTACGTTTTTGTTCTGTTTTGGTATACGACCGTTAAAAACTAACGAAGATGATGATGTGGCTTGGTATAATCACAGTTTTAGTCCAAAATACTTATATATATTACCAATTTAGTCTAAAATCCATCAATTTAAAATAATATCTTAATTCTGGGTAAAACATCATCTTAATTTTGATTGAATTTTGTCTCATCCCTTTCCCACCCTTCGTATTCTCGTCGGTATCCCGGTCGTGGTGTTTGGGTCCTCCAATGGACTCCGCATTAGCCCCCTATTGATCCGTAAATTCTAAAATTTTGATTGTCCCTAGCGTGTTTTTTAAACTCCAAAAAAGTGTCGACTGGAAGAAGAAGAAAATTGAGGAATTTACAAATTTAATCCAAAAACTAAATTAATGTTTAAATTGATAGAATTTTAAACTAAATTAATAGATTTTATAAGTTTTTGACTAAAAATCTTACTAGCCCAAGCCACGTCACCATTTCTGTTAATTTTAAACGGTAGAGGTACCAAAACAGAACAAAAACATAACATTAGGTATCATTTTGTCAAAAATAATAATTTATGTGCTAAAACATTAATGCGTGCATAGTTAAGTATTAAATATGTAGTTTTCCGTAAAATTAATTATCATTGTACCTTTTAAGCGTGTTGGAACGTACTTTTTGAATAATATAATAATAAAGATAAAATCAAATTAAAAATCAATTGATAAAATTATTTGATTTTTTAATTCTTATTCTAATGTGGATTTCTTAACATAGAAGAATAGGAAAAAAATATATCATCGGTTTGGCATACTACATCGGCCATATTCTAACTAATAAAAATTATCCATTACATTATTTTTATGTCATTTTTTCAACTAGTGATTCTTCACTAATGTTTCTTTTACATGTTATTTAAAAAATAATTATTTTGAAGTTATTCTTTCAGTCTCACTCAATATGTCCAATATTGACTTTTTAAAAGTCAATTTTTTTAACTTTAACTAGGGGTGCTTATTGAGTTGAGCAACTTGCAAACAACTCGAGTTCGACTCGGTCAAAACTCGGTTAACGTTCGACTCGAGTTGACTCGACTCGAAATCGAGCTGGACCCGAGATCTTAGTGAGCCAAGTTGAGCAAGGTCCAACTCGACTCGATAAGTTCGTGAGCAGCTCATTAATTTTTTTATATAAATTCTTTTATGATTTTTTTGTGGCCACCTTAAAAAATTATGTTTCAAAAAGTTTAAATACTAGTTGAAAACTCAAAAAAAATCACTGAATTGCTAGGTAATTTACCCATAAAATTTTGGTTTTAAATTTTCAAAACGTTTTGTATTTCCCCTGAATTAAAAAAAATTAATTTGTATTAATAAGAAATTAAATTACAATAATGACTTTTTTTCTAATTAAAATATTTTTTTATTTTATTATTACTTTATATATAAAAGTAGAAAAATGGAAAAGTTTCCAATTTCCACATCTTATAAAAAATGTGGTTGAAAGTTAAAACCCCCGAAATTCTTAAGGCATTCTCTCATTTGTTGTTCATCAAAGATTGTTAAGAAATTAAAAAGAGTCTCACACTCAAATATCAATTTCATCTCTAACTCGGTCATGTCATGTTTGTTTGTTTATCTCTTCAGACCTCACGTTTTTTATTCTGAGTTTCTTTGTTTATATTAAGCTCTAATAGTATCACTAGATTTTACCTATATTTCAAAAACAAGTTAAAAATTTTGGCGAGCTTAACGAGCAACAAGTTGAGTCGAGCAACGAGATTTTTTAACGAGCACGAGTCGAGCAAAATTTTATCGAGCTTAACGAGCAACAAGTCGAGTCGAGCAATGATAATTTTAACGAGCATGGGTCTAGCACTACTCAACTCGCGATCGACTCGCTCAATAAGCACCCCTAACTTTAACCATAATTATTTTAAATATTTTAATTAATTAAATTTTATAAAATATATATTATTAAATTACTTGATTGAAGGTTTCAAAAACATGTTTTTTTCACATTTTTATCAATAATAAATTTAAAGTAATAATAAGTCAAAATTTAAAAAATTGACAAAAAAATAATACTGGAGATATTGAATGGGACGGAGGGAGTATTATATAATAAAAAAATGACATAGAAAAATGATATAGTTGGTGGTTTTCAATCGTTGGAAGCATGGCTGATGTAATAAGTCAAACTCATAATATAATTTCTCGAATAATAATCTATGATTTTGACCAACGTGAACATTTAACTAGCACTAATTTTAAATTCATGCAACCCACGATAATACTTTTTAAAAACTTTTTTTTAATTTTTTTACAATATTTGAAGATATTTTTTTTACAACGTTAAAATATTTAAATTAATAAAATTTAATAAACAATGTTGTTAATCATAATGAAGAGAAATTTGTACGTTGAAATATGATTACTGATGAAGTCTTTTCAATAACTTTTTTAGAGATTATTTGTTCAAATAAATTATTTTAAATTTTACTACAAAATAATGTGGTGGAAATAATTGTTCCCAACCCCCCTAAAAAATCTTTTAAATTCATTGATTAATCTTGTTCTTCTGTTCAAATTGACCCTTGCATTTATTTGTGGTTCCATGAATTGAAGTTGTTGCTACTTGCTAGAATCATAAGTCAATCAATGTCCTTTTTTTACACTTATAATGAATTAAATGAGTTCATACATGTCCCTTTCATGTAAGCTTCATCTCATAAATAGTTATTCTATCCAATTATCATTATTGAATTAGGGATTTATAAATCAGTTTCTCATTTTGTTTTCTTTTATCATTTCTTTATTTCATTATATCCTTCCACCTTTTATCATTTCTTAAATAATCTCAACTAACTTTAAAAAAAGGTTTGATTAACTTGGAGTTACAATACCAATTCAGTTGATAAATGACAAAAATTATTTTAATAAATGATAATTAATGTCATTATAAGATTATTTGTGTCTTTTTCATACCTTTATACAATACTTAAATAAAATAATTAAAAACCACAGTTTAAAGATCTAACATGTAACTAACAAACCTATATAAAAATTATTTATTACTCCATCTATTACCACCCATGGTGTGAGTAATTTTTTGAACTCAACAAGCGGTCTCAGTAGAAAAACGGATGATGTTTATCTTAATAAACTCGAGTTCAATCACAATGTTTATAAGATGTGTGTACATTGTCAAAGAATTAAGAATATCTATGAACAAATACTACCTTGTAATCACCTTTAAACTATTAAAAAAAATAAAGGTAATTTTCAAGTGCTTTCAAACTCAGAGTCTCCTAAATGTGTCAACAAGCTAAAACTTAGTTGCTATGTTGGTACATGTGCATTATTTTTGTCCTACTTTGGTACTTAAATTAAAACGAAAATAATAATTTAGGTACTCGAAATAAAAAAATAGTATGATTAAGGAGCCGAGTTGTGAATAAAGACTATTAATTTCATTATTATGTAGGGCTTATCATAATAGATTTTTTTTATATACTGGTGTGATGCAAGGGTAGCGACATATTTGGGTAAAAAACCCTTTAAAAATAATTATATATAAAAATGGATCCCCCAATGATTATTTGGAAAAATGACCCCCAAACATGCCACATAATGGAACCTCGCGTTCTCTGGGAAGCGAGACGCAAACTCGCGTTTTGCAGAGCGCGAGTTCCATCTACGTGGCATCGTTGTTTGAAATAACAATTTTTCAGAAACTAACGTTATGCAGAACGCGAGGTCCCCGAGAATTTGAAAAGGCGGGTGGATATATCGCACAGAACCCGCGTTCTGCAGAACGCGGTTTCTGTGCAAATTTAGGTTGAAAAACAAGGGTGGGTAGGCATGTTCGAGTCCAATTTCGGGCTTATAAATCGTATATTTTTAGCGAACATCGAGTTTGGGTTCGTAATACTAGAAATTCTCTATCGTATGACACCAACATGGTCAATTTTCGTCCATTCTAAACTGACTTAAAATGGCTTCCAAAACCCTATGGTATCATCTTTTTTTGAATAAAGTTGCCTTTGAAGAACAATTGATAATCGGTTTAGTAATCGCATAAAAAGTAATAAAAAACTGAAATTAAATAAACATTTAAAAGTTTAATTATAATAGATAAAGAAAATTAAAATACGATATTTAAAAAAAACAAATGTCTCGAATAAATATATTAAAAACATATGTACATATCCATTAGAAAAAAAAAGTCTAATGATGTCTATGTCCACCCGTTTCGCAGTCGGGTGGACGACGATCCCGATCTGGATTCCTCCGAACAAGTTGTGTTGCATCCTCCTCGTCCTCGTCTTCGTCCTCCTCCTCCTCATCATCATCATCATCTACGATACGCGGACCTCTACTGGGCCTGGGCGGGGAGTAAAACAAGCTTCCCAGCGGCGTTTGCTGGACAATGCTAAGGCAAACTGAGATGCCAACGGTGGAATATCGATCAGCAAAGGACCAATCGTCGACATATGGGGACGGTAGGCATCGAAGAAGCCGAAGTCGGGTGGAGGCCTCATCTGCTGGAACGTCGAAGGACCGCTCAAAATCTGAAATGATGTGGCAGAAGATGAGGCCCCTACAGTGTCAGTTCACAGTCTCGAACCCCGCTACCTCAGCTGGCTCTGGCTCGCTCGACGTTTGGGGCGTGGGTGGTTTCGGGGAGCCTCATCAAGCTATCGCTCGCGCTCCTCGGGAGTAAGGATATGCTTCTTCCCAAAGAGCCCATACCACTGAAAGTAATCAAAAGTGACCGAATGGGCCCAATCCCTAAAGGGTTGGAGGATGCGTGGGCGAGTGGCATATCGATCAAGCCAAAGCTGAATCCAGTCAGCGTGGTAATGGGCCTAGTCAATCTCCGTCTTCCTTTGGCACGTCAGATGGTGGAATTCATCCAAATTTGGTGGTTCCACTTGCGGCACCCCTTGGACGTACCCGAACTGTCAAAGAACTCGATCCGTAGGATGCCACACGACAATTTCATAGTTGATCAGCGGCACTCGGGAAAGCCATACGTGCTGGTGAGCCAGAATGTCGGGTGGAGTAATCTGCTGAATCGCCTTAGAATCGTAGGGCATCCACACCACTAAAAAAATTTATAACGTTTGTAACGGTTATATGAAATATTATTGGAAAAAAGTATGAAGAAATTCAAATGAATTTTCGGATTACCTGATCGTGCGTCATCCTATCCATAAGAAGCCTGTAGTCTTGTTGTTTTTTTGGCAGGCCCTGGTGGCTCAGTGTTTCACTCCACCTATCATTAATGGAAAATAAAAAAATTCGTTAAATAAAATAATTTTAAAAAATATAATAAATTGAATAGTACCTCCGAAGAAGCGGAAATAAGTAGGGGCGGGCTGTTTAGGCTGCAGGCTTAAAAAAGGCATCCGAAACCAAGCCCAAGACTAAAAGAGTAAACAACATCCTCCAATTGCTGCTCTATCTTGGTCGACATTTCTGCACAACTCTCTAAAAAGAAAGGCCAAGACAAGCTGCTCCCCAACATTTTTGTCTAGAATCATCGAAATCGGTAAGATGATAAAGCCACATCACATGCAACTTGGTGCGGGATTTTTCTAGCATCAATATCCCGCCAATAATGCACAAGATTTGGGCATGCGCAAATCGCTGTGAAAATAATAAATAAAACAAAATTTAATAGTAACATAAAAAAGCAAGAAATATGAATATTAAAAAGATTAAATATTTAAAAAACGAAATATATTAAAAATATATAAATTAGTGAAAAAATGAAGAAAAAAAATTACCCGGAGTGTTTCATCATCCGCATGGGGGGATGGTTTTAAAATTTAGTCTCCAGATAAGATTGGGATATTTTCCCACCGTCCCACGCATCCGCCGGGGGCGCCACTCCCATTAGTTGAGCAAATAGATCTGGCCAATTACCCAACGCTATACCCGTAATAAGGTTGTCATCCGTAGGCAACCCTAGATGGTAGGCAACATCCTGTAGCATTATTGTTGCTTCGCCACACAGGAAATGAAAAGTGTGCGTCTCTGGCCTCCATCGTTCTATTGGCGCGCTAATGAGCGATGGGTTACACTTCACACCCGCTAAGATCCTCGCTACGTGGCCAAAACCAGCTCGTTCAACCTATGGCATAATGTCGAGATGATGTGCGTGATTGATACGGTTAAGGTAACAAAGTAACCGGCCTTCGTATCCCTTCAAAAATAAAATAACAAAAAATAAAGTAGTTGGTAATGCGAGTAAAATAAAAAAATTAAAAAAAAATCGTATCCCTTCAAAAATAAAATAGTTGGTAATGCGAGTAAAATAAAAAAATTTAAAAATTTATTATTCTGAAAAAAAGTAATACCCCTGCTGTTGTCCTGAAATAGTTAGAGCAGTGTTTCGCGTCGTTTCGTAAGCCCGCCATTGTATCGAAAGAAAAGTAAGTAAATGTAGTAGAAAATAGAGAAGAAATCGTGTTCTGGTGCGTAGAAAAGGGGGTAGGGTCACCAATTTATAGATGTGCTCGCGTCCTTTGGGAAGCGAGGTTAATGAACCTCGCGTTCTGAGAAACGCGATATTCTTAAGACCTCGCATTCCACAGGACACGAGGTTCATTGAAAAGACGCGTCATGCAACAGACTCATGAATTGAACGGGCAGAACGAACCTCGCGTTGTGCTGAACGCGAGTTTCCAAAGAACTCACTTTCTACTGGACGCGAGGTCATGGGATTTTCAAAAGGGATGACTTCCTGCGCGGGAAAGTCATTTATTATACTATAAAAATATACATATTATTATTATTAGTAGTAAATGTAATTATTATTATTATTATTATTGTGATTATTATTATTATTAATAAATATTAATATTGTTATTATAATTATTCATTAAAAATAATTTTTTTTTTACAATTGTCCGAATTAAATTTACTTATGTGGTGTTTTCATTTACAATAAATACCCCCCAAATCTACCATCATTTACTTGTTTCTATTTCACCCAAAACACCCAACACAAATCTTTGCTCCTCTCATGGCAAAATTTCACGCAACGGTTTTTTATCGGTACTTATTACGAGTAATCACCAGCAAAATGTCACTCAAAGATTTATTACAGTTGACATCAAGCGAGGTTAGTAAACGCACCGACAAACAATTTTTTTCCTTGGAATGTCGAATCCCAACACTGTCAGATAACGAAACGCACTACATTTTGAAGCTTACGAACGAAACTGACGTTTGTAACATGTATGACCAGCTCAATTTCGTTGGAGCTAAATATGTTGATTTAAATGTTAAGTTTGATGAGGTCAACGCCAATGAAGGTAATACGTCTGCACCCGTACAACCTGCTCCGACTAATGAACAAGCTCCGTCTTCATCGGATGTTGATGCGGCTGCCGACGAGCTGTAGCTTTTTATGTACAGGCATAGTCAAAGAAAACAATAGCTGATCGAAGAACTTAACTTAAGTTCAGACGTGTCAACTCACTACGATGATTCGGATTAACCATAAACTTTTTAAATCATCGAAGAACCAAAAGACTTGACCGTTCCACCAGCATCCTTCGAAGAACAGCCGGCAGCAACCAACTTTCATGTATTAGATGCACCTATTTCTATTTACCAGCCATCATCCCACTTCACAACGGTTGTAACACCCGGGTTTAGGGGTTAGGTGAAAAAAATAATATTTTTATATTATCTGGGCTCGGTTTTCATAATTAAAAGGGTTCTTTACAATTTTGGGTTTCGTTTTCAATTTGGCTAATTTAATGTGGATCAAGTTTTGAAATTTAATCCTAAATAGCCTCTAATGGTGTGCCCTTGTGAATGTCTCATTTCATTAAGGGCAGTATGGTCTTTTAGCCTTGGTTTTAAAGAAACAACTAAAACACCCATTCTTCCTATTTTTCCCTATTCATCTTCTTCACTAACGTGAAAGAAGCTCCCCCCTCTTCAATCCACTGTTCCATCCAAAAGCTCCACCATTTCCAACTCCAAATTAAAAGGTAAAGGTATTTTTGACTTTCCCTCATCTTTCCCTTCACAAAAGTACCCTTCATTTTCATTTTCATGAAGTTTTTAGGAAATAGAGATTTTGAATGTTTTGATTAAAAATGGTGTCTTTATGTTGCAAAGTTAAATGTTTTGATCTAGTATGTTTAGTAATGGTGTATAGAGGCCAAATGATACTACATATATGAATTTCAAATGATTTGGGGCAATTTTCGGAATTGGGTTTGAGAGGGTTTTTAGAAGGTTCTAAAGGGTGTTTTGGGGGTTGTTTAAGGTTGGTTTTTGAGGGCTGATGTTAGTATAATATATGAGGGCTGCTTTGGGTGTGTTTGATGGCTAATTGGATGCTTGAAATGGAAGATATTGGTGGGCTTTGAGGGCTACTCGAAAATTCTGTTTTGGACTTGTTTTGGGTGTTAAATGCTTGGTAATGTAATCCGGGTTAGTTTCGATGGCAAGATATTGATTGTGGATGTTTTGTTTGTGTTTGGGAATGATTAGAATCAAGTTCGGGCATCGGTGGGACATCGGAAGAGAATCCGGAGAATTGAAGGTTGCGCTTGCTTGGTCCTTGAGCTAGGAAGCTTAGGTGAGTGGTTAATTGTTTTAAACGGTTTTAAATTGGTTGGTTCGAGTATATGGACTAGGTTGGGCTTGGTAGACCCACCTAGAGTTAGGATTAGGGTGGTAGCCTAATCCTAATCTTGATCTAAGCCTTTGGATGAACTCAAATGTATGAATGTATATGCCTCGTATGTCTTGTGATATGAATGCTTATGTATATTGTTTTATACATGTGAATTGAGGCATGAGTTGTATGGCTTAAAGCATGCATGGTGATGGTTCATGGTTGTGTCCATGGTGAGTACGTACTAAGCACGGAAATGATTGAAATGTGTGTTGTGGAATGAGTAAAATATTGGCACTAGTATGCTTGGGTACAAATGATCGATCATTAGGATGTTAGTGTGTACACATGAGTCAAAAGTCGCGCGTGGCCTTGGTGGCGTTGAGTCACCAAGGAGGAGTACGGGTACGCCCGGAAATGGTATTTAAATATAGTCGGTGATGAGTGGAATCCCATCGACGGGGCGTGAGGATGAGTGGAATCCCCTCCGCGAGACCGGTGATGAGTGGAATCCCACCGAGGTAATGTGGTTGTTGGATATGAGTTTCCAACGTGTCTATCCGCGTATTTGAGTCATAACTAGGTGCCAATGTGGATTGATATGTGTATCAAATGTGTTGTGATATATGAGCTGTTTGGATGTTTAAATGTGATTACATGTATGGTGGTGTTGAGCTCATGATTATGGCATATATGTGATATATATTGCTCATGCATCTTTATCTTGTGGACTCTTGGTAATGTGAGTTGCTTGGCTAGATCGTGCTCGGACCCTGCAGTGTTGAGGTTTGTTTTTAGAGCTTACCCTCACTAAGCATTATTGCTTACGCTCTCTTTGTTCAACATTGCAGATCCTTAGTTCGTGGGTTGCTCGGGCAAGTGGAGGGCCTCCAAGTGTGGTTTTGGACTTGGGTTCATCAAGTATGGTTTTTGCTAAGACAAGTAATAGTTTAAGCAATGGGATGTGTTGGTTGTTGTTGGTTGTTAGGAGCATGTGTAGACTCCTTTATATATATTGCTTATGCATGGATGTGTAGCCATGTTGAATGTTAACTTACGTCTATTTTGTTTGCTTGATATGTTGGCCTATGCTTAAGAGTTTCTACTTGTGCTTGATCATAGTTAGAATGAATATATGTTGTGGATTGTTGCTTTGGTATTAGACATGTCTAAATATTGTTGAAGCATGATTGTATGGTTGCTAAGCCTTAGGTTATCTTATCTTGGTGTTGCTTGATGTTTTGGAGGAGTTTTGGGGCATCCTTGTGCCTCAAAACAGCCCAGAAAAATCTGCAGACAGGGGGTGTTTCGGAACGGGTCCCCGTGTTCCGAAACGGCCCCTGTGTAAATGGCCAGCCGTTTCGAAACGGATGAGGGTCGTTCCGGAACGTTTTCGCTACTGGAATTTTGAGAAATTGGCGAGATGAAGCCGTTCCGAAACGGGCCTTTGAAGTTCCGAAACGGTCAAATCTCGTTGACCACGAGATATTGACCGTCAAGGTCGTTCCGATACGGGTCACCCCTGTTTCGGAACGGTCCCCTTGTGGTTGACCCAGGCCCGTTGACCAGGTCAGGGCGTTTCGGAACACCCTATAGGTGTTTCGAAACAGCCTGCTGAAAATGAAGTAAAATGGACTGTTTGTGTTTGTTTGGTCGGTAAATGTTTCGTTGATTGTATCTTCCGCTGTTGTATTTCACATAGGGATTAAATATGCATCTAGATAAGATTAATGTTAAAAGAAATTTTTGGGTCGTTAACCGAGGGGAAGCCTTAACGGGTTTCGCTTCGGTTTTCCCCGTGTGGCCCACTCGGACCGGTCATCCGACCAGACCTGGACGAGGGGGTTACACTTGTTGGTATCAGAGCCTAAGGTTACCGAGACCTTGGGCAGGTAAGTGAGGTAAGTTTAAGTTTTTAAGTTGAATTGCACGGTGTTTGCTTGTTCTACAAGAATGGTTGCTTATGTGACAAGTATGCTGATTGTTTTACTTTTAAGCATGTGTGTGTGGGTCCCATTGCTACTATTACATTGGAAAAATGATTTTTAAGTGAGGAACATACTTGGACACTTGGAAGCCTTGCCTTGCTAACCCAATTTGTATGTTTGTTTGTTGTGGTTGTAGTTAACATCTGTGAGAGTAATGTCTAGACCGAGAGGTAGACCGAGGTTGGTTCGTCAGGAACCGCGAGTTGTGGCTCCTGTAGAGCCGGTAGTTGGTGCGGGAGCTCACATAGAGGGACCAGGGGCAGCGGGAGTTGGCGCTCCTCCACCACCTCCACCACCACCACCTCCTCCACCGGGAGTTGGGGGCGAGGATGGAGCCGGAGGAAATGGACCTCAAGGTGGCCAAGGTCCAGCTGGAATTGATATGACTCCGCTTGTGCAAGCAATAGCGGGAGCATTCCAGGCCGCAGTTGCGGGAGCCCAGGCTGCAGCTCAGCCTAGGGGTGATGATGCTAGCTTACCGTTGGAGAGGCTCCGTAGCTTAGGGGCCGAGGAGTTTAGAGGATCTACTCCGGAGAGGTCGGAGTTATGGTTAGAGAAGACAGTTCGTATTTTGGCTCAGATGGGTTGTACGGGCGCACGTAGATTGGGTTGTGTGATCTCACTGCTTCAGGGTGATGCCTACACCTGGTGGGTCACCATCACTACCGGGATTCCAGAGGCCGAGATAAATTGGGATTTCTTTGAGTCTGCTTTCCGGAAGAGGTACTTAGGACCGAGGTACCTAGATGAGAAGAAGAGAGAGTTCATGGCTCTCACTCAGAGAGATGCTTCAGTGATTGATTATAAGATCCGCTTTGTTCGCTTGAGTCAGTATGCCCCAGAGTTGGTTCCTACTGAAGTGGAACGCTGCAAACGATTCCGATACGGATTGAATGAAAAGGTTAAGAGGTACACGTTGGCTTCTGACTACTCAGACTTTGATGTGTTGGTCGCGAGGGCCAAGGATTTGGAGCATAGTTTGGGTTCAGCCAAACGAGCTGGTGGTTCTGGTTCTGGAAAGAGGCATAACCACTTTGATGGTAGAAATGCTAAGAGGCACAGAGGTGGCGGGCATCAGTTTGATCAGAGACGTGGCGGTGGCCACCATGGTAGGGGCCATCAGGGCCATAGAGGAGGAGGGCGCTTGCCCGAGTGTGCACAATGTGGGAGACAACACACGGGAGAGTGCTGGGGTAACTTTCATGCTTGTTGGAACTGTGGTTCGAGGGACCACTTTAGGAGGGACTGTCCACGTCAGGCAGCTCAGGCACCGAACATAGCTCAGGCTCCTGCGAGAGGTAATGATTTTCAGAGAGGCCGTGGGCGCGGTCGTGGCTACTTCCAGCCGAGGGCTGGTGCACCTAGGGTAGATGCTCAGAGGAACCTAGCACATGTTGTGGCTGTGCAGCCAGAGGCGGGAGGACCAGCGAGGGTCTATGCTCAGAGAGAGGCCGGGAACGACACCGATGTGATAGCAGGTAATTTTAAGTTACAGTCTATGTCCTTGCTTTCTTTGGTTGATTCGGGTTCTACGCATTCCTACATTTTGAGTAAGCATGCACAGAAGTTAGATATTCCTGTTGAGATCTTAGATGTAGGTATGCACGTTACTAGTTCTTTTGGTGAGACAGTTGTGGTTAGACGTATGTATAGGAGGTGTCCGCTGAAGATTCAGGGTCATGTGTTCTCAGTTGACATGATGGAACTTCCCTTCTATGGTTTTGATATCATTTTGGGTATGGACTTGTTGGTTGAGCATCAGGCTAGTGTGGATTTTGAGACAAAGAGAATCTCCTTGAAACTCTATGATGATTACGAGGTAGTGGTAGTGGGCGAGAACATTAAGTTCTTGTCTAACGTGGTGTCAGCCTTAGAGGCTCATAGGTTGATGGACTCTGGATGTGGGGCCTATTTAGCTTATGTTATGAATCCGGATATGAGTGAAGCTAGACCGAAAGATATCAGAACAGTGTGTGATTTTCCAGATGTGTTTCCTGAAGAGTTGCCGGGTTTGCCTCCTGACAGAGATGTTGAGTTTGTGATTGAGACAGTTTCAGGGTCTAGTCCGGTCTCGTTAGCTCCGTATCGTATGGCTCCGAAAGAGTTGAAAGAATTGAAGAGTCAGTTGTAAGAATTATTAGACCGTGGTTTCATTAGGCCTAGTAGTTCTCCGTGGGGTGCTCCAGTGTTGTTTGTGAAAAAGAAAGATGGTAGCATGCGCATGTGTATTGACTATAGACAGCTGAATCAGTTGACTGTGAAGAACAAGTATCCGTTGCCTCGTATAGATGATTTGTTTGATCAGTTGAGAGGTGCTTCAGTATTCTCGAAGATAGATTTGAGATCCGGGTACTATCAGTTGAAAGTGAAAGAGTGTGATGTTCCGAAGACAGCTTTTAGGACTAGATATGGTCACTATGAGTTTCTCGTGATGCCATTTGGGCTCACGAATGCACCAACAGCATTCATGGACATGATGAACAGAATTTTTAGAGACTATTTAGACCGATTTGTGGTTGTCTTCATTGATGATATACTTGTGTACTCGAAGACAGAAGAAGAGCACGATGAGCACTTGAGATTTGTTTTGCATAGATTGTTGAGCAATCAGTTGTATGCGAAGCTCAGTAAGTGTGAGTTCTGGATTCGAGAGGTTGTGTTTCTTGGCCATGTTGTTTCGGCCGAAGGTATCCGAGTTGATCCATCGAAGATTGAGGCTATTGTTGAGTGGAAACAACCTAAGTCCGTGACCGAGATTAGGAGTTTCCTAGGATTAGCTGGTTACTATAGGAGGTTCGTTGATGGCTTCTCTAGAGTAGCTGCTCCCTTGACTAAGTTGTTGCAAAAGGGAGTCAAGTTTGAATGGTCAGATGCAAGACAAAAGGCCTTTGAAAAATTGAAAGAAGCTTTGACGAATGCTCCAGTGTTAGTGCAACCTGTTTCAGGTAAGGAGTTTGTGATTTACAGTGATGCTTCCTACGTAGGCTTAGGATGTGTTTTGATGCAAGATAGGAGAGTTGTTGCTTATGCTTCTAGACAGTTGAAGATTCATGAGAAGAACTATCCTACTCATGACATAGAGCTAGCTGCAGTTGTGTTTGCATTGAAAATTTGGCGTCACTATTTGTATGGTGAGAAGTGTATAGTCTACACCGATCACAAGAGCTTGAAGTACTTGATGACACAGAAAGAGTTGAACTTGAGACAGAGGAGATGGCTAGAGTTGTTTAAAGATTATGATCTGACTATCGAGTACCATCCGGGTAAAGCAAACGTAGTAGCCGATGCTTTGAGTAGAAAAGTGGCTGTTGAGCTGAGAGCTATGTTTGCTAGATTGAGTGTGTCCGATGATGGTGGTTTGATCACCGAGTTGCAAGTGAAGCCTTCTTTGATTCAGTTGATTAGAGAGAAGCAGTTGCAAGATGCGAGCCTAGTTCCTCATGTTCAAGACATAGCCGAAGGAAGACCGACTGAGTATAGTTTCAGTGGTGAGAGTTTGTTGTGCTTTAGAGATAGAATTGTGGTACCGGAAGATGTTGAGCTGAGACGTCAGATTTTGAGTGAAGCACATTCGAGTCCCTTTTCTATGCATCAGGGTAGTACCAAGATGTACCGAGATTTGAAGAATGATTACTATTGGGTTGGTTTGAAGAGAGATGTAGCCGAGTATGTGAGTCGTTGCATGGTTTGTCAGAGAGTGAAAGCAGAACATCAGGTTCCTTCAGGTTTGTTACAGCCTTTGAAGATTCCAGAATGGAAATGGGAGAGGATCACCATGGATTTTGTATCGGGGTTGCCTTTGTCTCCTTCGAAGACGAATTCAGTTTGGGTGATTGTTGATAGGTTCACTAAGTGTGCTCACTTCTTAGCAGTGAACACTACGGATTCCTTAGATAAGTTGGCAAACCTGTATATTCGTGAGATTGTGAGACTTCATGGGGTTCCAAAGTCTATAGTTTCAGATAGGGATCCTAGATTTACTTCGAGGTTCTGGAGTTGTTTGCATGGTGCTTTGGGTAGTCGTTTGCATTTCAGCACATCTTATCATCCGCAGTCCGATGGGCAGTCAGAGCGAGTGATACAGATTCTAGAGGATATGCTTCGTTGTTGTGTGATTGATTTCCAGGGTTCTTGGGAGAAGCACTTACCGTTAGTTGAGTTTGCTTACAACAACAGTTATCAGTCTAGTATACAGATGGCACCTTATGAGGCTTTGTATGGTAGACGGTGTAGGACTCCGATTTGTTGGGCTGAGACAGGTCAGAGGTTGTTACCTATGCCAGACTTGCTTAAAGGAACCACAGAAAAAGTGAAATTGATTTGTGACCGTTTGAAAGCAGCTTCCGATCGTCAGAAGTCCTATGCAGATTTGAAGAGGAAAGAGGTTGAGTACTCAGTGGGTGAGAAAGTGTTTCTGAAGGTATCTCCGTGGAAGAAGGTAATGAGATTTGGCCGGAAAGGCAAGTTGAGTCCGAGGTTCATTGGTCCGTATGAGATAGTTGAGCGGATTGGGCCCGTAGCTTATCGGTTGAGGTTACCTTCTGAGTTAGAGAAGATCCATGATGTCTTTCATGTGTCTATGCTTAGGAGGTATAGATCAGATCCTTCTCATGTGATGCCCGTTGAGGAGATAGAGTTGAATCCAGATTTGTCTTATAATGAAGAGCCCGTTGAGATACTTGCTTCGGATAGCAAGGTGTTGCGTGGCAAGACCATAGAGTTGGTCAAGGTGTTGTGGAGGCATAGAGGTGTGGAAGAGGCCACGTGGGAGAGGAAAGCGGATATGGTTGAGCAGTTTCCGTATCTGTTTCCACCAGGTAATTTCGGGGACGAAATTTCCTTAAGTGGGGGAGAGTTGTAACACCCGGGTTTAGGGGTTAGGTGAAAAAAATAATATTTTTATATTATCTGGGCTCGGTTTTCATAATTAAAAGGGTTCTTTACAATTTTGGGTTTCGTTTTCAAATTGGCTAATTTAATATGGATCAAGTTTTGAAATTTAATCCTAAATAGCCTCTAATGGTGTGCCCTTGTGAATGTCTCGTTTCATTAAGGGTAGTATGGTCTTTTAGCCTTGGTTTTAAAGAAACAACTAAAACACCCATTCTTCCTATTTTCCCTATTCATCTTCTTCATTAACGTGAAAGAAGCTCCCCCCTCTTCAATCCATTGTTCCATCCAAAAGCTCCACCATTTCCAACTCCAAATTAAAAGGTAAAGGTATTTTTGACTTTCCCTCATCTTTCCCTTCACAAAAGTACCCTTCATTTTCATTTTCATGAAGTTTTTAGGAAATAGAGATTTTGAATGTTTTGATTAAAAATGGTGTCTTTATGTTGCAAAGTTAAATGTTTTGATCTAATATGTTTAGTAATGGTGTATAGAGGCCAAATGATACTACATATATGAATTTCAAATGATTTGGGGCAATTTTCGGAATTGGGTTTGAGAGGGTTTTTAGAGGGTTCTAAAGGGTGTTTTGGGGGTTGTTTAAGGTTGGTTTTTGAGGGCTGATGTTAGTATAATATATGAGGGCTGCTTTGGGTGTGTTTGATGGCTAATTGGATGCTTGAAATGGAAGATATTGGTGGGCTTTGAGGGCTACTCGAAAATTCTGTTTTGGACTTGTTTTGGGTGTTAAATGCTTGGTAATGTAATCCGGGTTAGTTTCGATGGCAAGATATTGATTTTGGATGTTTTGTTTGTGTTTGGGAATGATTAGAATCAAGTTCGGGCATCGGTGGGACATCGGAAGAGAATCCGGAGAATTGAAGGTTGCGCTTGCTTGGTCCTTGAGCTAGGAAGCTTAGGTGAGTGGTTAATTGTTTTAAACGGTTTTAAATTGGTTGGTTCGAGTATATGGACTAGGTTGGGCTTGGTAGACCCACCTAGAGTTAGGATTAGGGTGGTAGCCTAATCCTAATCTTGATCTAAGCCTTTGGATGAACTCAAACGTATGAATGTATATGCCTCGTATGTCTTGTGATATGAATGCTTATGTATATTGTTTTATACATGTGAATTGAGGCATGGGTTGTATGGCTTAAAGCATGCATGGTGATGGTTCATGGTTGTGTCCATGGTGAGTACGTACTAAGCACGGAAATGATTGAAATGTGTGTTGTGGAATGAGTAAAATATTGGCACTAGTATGCTTGGGTACAAATGATCGATCATTAGGATGTTAGTGTGTACACATGAGTCAAAAGTCGCGCGTGGCCTTGGTGGCGTTGAGTCACCAAGGAGGAGTACGGGTACGCCCGGAAATGGTATTTAAATATAGTCGGTGATGAGTGGAATCCCATCGACGGGGCGTGAGGATGAGTGGAATCCCCTCCGCGAGACCGGTGATGAGTGGAATCCCACCGAGGTAATGTGGTTGTTGGATATGAGTTTCCAACGTGTCTATCCGCGTATTTGAGTCATAACTAGGTGCCAATGTGGATTGATATGTGTATCAAATGTGTTGTGATATATGAGCTGTTTGGATGTTTAAATGTGATTACATGTATGGTGGTGTTGAGCTCATGATTATGGCATATATGTGATATATATTGCTCATGCATCTTTATCTTGTGGACTCTTGGTAATGTGAGTTGCTTGGCTAGATCGTGCTCGGACCCTGCAGTGTTGAGGTTTGTTTTTAGAGCTTACCCTCACTAAGCATTATTGCTTACGCTCTCTTTGTTCAACATTGCAGATCCTTAGTTCGTGGGTTGCTCGGGCAAGTGGAGGGCCTCCAAGTGTGGTTTTGGACTTGGGTTCATCAAGTATGGTTTTTGCTAAGACAAGTAATAGTTTAAGCAATGGGATGTGTTGGTTGTTGTTGGTTGTTAGGAGCATGTGTAGACTCCTTTATATATATTGCTTATGCATGGATGTGTAGCCATGTTGAATGTTAACTTACGTCTATTTTGTTTGCTTGATATGTTGGCCTATGCTTAAGAGTTTCTACTTGTGCTTGATCATAGTTAGAATGAATATATGTTGTGGATTGTTGCTTTGGTATTAGACATGTCTAAATATTGTTGAAGCATGATTGTATGGTTGCTAAGCCTTAGGTTATCTTATCTTGGTGTTGCTTGATGTTTTGGAGGAGTTTTGGGGCATCCTTGTGCCTCAAAACAGCCCAGAAAAATCTGCAGACAGGGGGTGTTTCGGAACGGGTCCCCGTGTTCCGAAACGGCCCCTGTGTAAATGGCCAGCCGTTTCGAAACGGATGAGGGTCGTTCCGGAACGTTTTCGCTACTGGAATTTTGAGAAATTGGCGAGATGAAGCCGTTCCGAAACGGGCCTTTGAAGTTCCGAAACGGTCAAATCTCGTTGACCACGAGATATTGACCGTCAAGGTCGTTCCGATACGGGTCACCCCTGTTTCGGAACGGTCCCCTTGTGGTTGACCCAGGCCCGTTGACCAGGTCAGGGCGTTTCGGAACACCCTATAGGTGTTTCGAAACAGCCTGCTGAAAATGAAGTAAAATGGACTGTTTGTGTTTGTTTGGTCGGTAAATGTTTCGTTGATTGTATCTTCCGCTGTTGTATTTCACATAGGGATTAAATATGCATCTAGATAAGATTAATGTTAAAAGAAATTTTTGGGTCGTTAACCGAGGGGAAGCCTTAACGGGTTTCGCTTCGGTTTTCCCCGTGTGGCCCACTCGGACCGGTCATCCGACCAGACCTGGACGAGGGGGTTACACTTGTTGGTATCAGAGCCTAAGGTTACCGAGACCTTGGGCAGGTAAGTGAGGTAAGTTTAAGTTTTTAAGTTGAATTGCACGGTGTTTGCTTGTTCTACAAGAATGGTTGCTTATGTGACAAGTATGCTGATTGTTTTACTTTTAAGCATGTGTGTGTGGGTCCCATTGCTACTATTACATTGGAAAAATGATTTTTAAGTGAGGAACATACTTGGACACTTGGAAGCCTTGCCTTGCTAACCCAATTTGTATGTTTGTTTGTTGTGGTTGTAGTTAACATCTGTGAGAGTAATGTCTAGACCGAGAGGTAGACCGAGGTTGGTTCGTCAGGAACCGCGAGTTGTGGCTCCTGTAGAGCCGGTAGTTGGTGCGGGAGCTCACATAGAGGGACCAGGGGCAGCGGGAGTTGGCGCTCCTCCACCACCTCCACCACCACCACCTCCTCCACCGGGAGTTGGGGGCGAGGATGGAGCCGGAGGAAATGGACCTCAAGGTGGCCAAGGTCCAGCTGGAATTGATATGACTCCGCTTGTGCAAGCAATAGCGGGAGCATTCCAGGCCGCAGTTGCGGGAGCCCAGGCTGCAGCTCAGCCTAGGGGTGATGATGCTAGCTTACCGTTGGAGAGGCTCCGTAGCTTAGGGGCCGAGGAGTTTAGAGGATCTACTCCGGAGAGGTCGGAGTTATGGTTAGAGAAGACAGTTCGTATTTTGGCTCAGATGGGTTGTACGGGCGCACGTAGATTGGGTTGTGTGATCTCACTGCTTCAGGGTGATGCCTACACCTGGTGGGTCACCATCACTACCGGGATTCCAGAGGCCGAGATAAATTGGGATTTCTTTGAGTCTGCTTTCCGGAAGAGGTACTTAGGACCGAGGTACCTAGATGAGAAGAAGAGAGAGTTCATGGCTCTCACTCAGAGAGATGCTTCAGTGATTGATTATAAGATCCGCTTTGTTCGCTTGAGTCAGTATGCCCCAGAGTTGGTTCCTACTGAAGTGGAACGCTGCAAACGATTCCGATACGGATTGAATGAAAAGGTTAAGAGGTACACGTTGGCTTCTGACTACTCAGACTTTGATGTGTTGGTCGCGAGGGCCAAGGATTTGGAGCATAGTTTGGGTTCAGCCAAACGAGCTGGTGGTTCTGGTTCTGGAAAGAGGCATAACCACTTTGATGGTAGAAATGCTAAGAGGCACAGAGGTGGCGGGCATCAGTTTGATCAGAGACGTGGCGGTGGCCACCATGGTAGGGGCCATCAGGGCCATAGAGGAGGAGGGCGCTTGCCCGAGTGTGCACAATGTGGGAGACAACACACGGGAGAGTGCTGGGGTAACTTTCATGCTTGTTGGAACTGTGGTTCGAGGGACCACTTTAGGAGGGACTGTCCACGTCAGGCAGCTCAGGCACCGAACATAGCTCAGGCTCCTGCGAGAGGTAATGATTTTCAGAGAGGCCGTGGGCGCGGTCGTGGCTACTTCCAGCCGAGGGCTGGTGCACCTAGGGTAGACGCTCAGAGGAACCTAGCACATGTTGTGGCTGTGCAGCCAGAGGCGGGAGGACCAGCGAGGGTCTATGCTCAGAGAGAGGCCGGGAACGACACCGATGTGATAGCAGGTAATTTTAAGTTACAGTCTATGTCCTTGCTTTCTTTGGTTGATTCGGGTTCTACGCATTCCTACATTTTGAGTAAGCATGCACAGAAGTTAGATATTCCTGTTGAGATCTTAGATGTAGGTATGCACGTTACTAGTTCTTTTGGTGAGACAGTTGTGGTTAGACGTATGTATAGGAGGTGTCCGCTGAAGATTCAGGGTCATGTGTTCTCAGTTGACATGATGGAACTTCCCTTCTATGGTTTTGATATCATTTTGGGTATGGACTTGTTGGTTGAGCATCAGGCTAGTGTGGATTTTGAGACAAAGAGAATCTCCTTGAAACTCTATGATGATTACGAGGTAGTGGTAGTGGGCGAGAACATTAAGTTCTTGTCTAACGTGGTGTCAGCCTTAGAGGCTCATAGGTTGATGGACTCTGGATGTGGGGCCTATTTAGCTTATGTTATGAATCCGGATATGAGTGAAGCTAGACCGAAAGATATCAGAACAGTGTGTGATTTTCCAGATGTGTTTCCTGAAGAGTTGCCGGGTTTGCCTCCTGACAGAGATGTTGAGTTTGTGATTGAGACAGTTTCAGGGTCTAGTCCGGTCTCGTTAGCTCCGTATCGTATGGCTCCGAAAGAGTTGAAAGAATTGAAGAGTCAGTTGCAAGAATTATTAGACCGTGGTTTCATTAGGCCTAGTAGTTCTCCGTGGGGTGCTCCAGTGTTGTTTGTGAAAAAGAAAGATGGTAGCATGCGCATGTGTATTGACTATAGACAGCTGAATCAGTTGACTGTGAAGAACAAGTATCCGTTGCCTCGTATAGATGATTTGTTTGATCAGTTGAGAGGTGCTTCAGTATTCTCGAAGATAGATTTGAGATCCGGGTACTATCAGTTGAAAGTGAAAGAGTGTGATGTTCCGAAGACAGCTTTTAGGACTAGATATGGTCACTATGAGTTTCTCGTGATGCCATTTGGGCTCACGAATGCACCAACAGCATTCATGGACATGATGAACAGAATTTTTAGAGACTATTTAGACCGATTTGTGGTTGTCTTCATTGATGATATACTTGTGTACTCGAAGACAGAAGAAGAGCACGATGAGCACTTGAGATTTGTTTTGCATAGATTGTTGAGCAATCAGTTGTATGCGAAGCTCAGTAAGTGTGAGTTCTGGATTCGAGAGGTTGTGTTTCTTGGCCATGTTGTTTCGGCCGAAGGTATCCGAGTTGATCCATCGAAGATTGAGGCTATTGTTGAGTGGAAACAACCTAAGTCCGTGACCGAGATTAGGAGTTTCCTAGGATTAGCTGGTTACTATAGGAGGTTCGTTGATGGCTTCTCTAGAGTAGCTGCTCCCTTGACTAAGTTGTTGCAAAAGGGAGTCAAGTTTGAATGGTCAGATGCAAGACAAAAGGCCTTTGAAAAATTGAAAGAAGCTTTGACGAATGCTCCAGTGTTAGTGCAACCTGTTTCAGGTAAGGAGTTTGTGATTTACAGTGATGCTTCCTACGTAGGCTTAGGATGTGTTTTGATGCAAGATAGGAGAGTTGTTGCTTATGCTTCTAGACAGTTGAAGATTCATGAGAAGAACTATCCTACTCATGACATAGAGCTAGCTGCAGTTGTGTTTGCATTGAAAATTTGGCGTCACTATTTGTATGGTGAGAAGTGTATAGTCTACACCGATCACAAGAGCTTGAAGTACTTGATGACACAGAAAGAGTTGAACTTGAGACAGAGGAGATGGCTAGAGTTGTTTAAAGATTATGATCTGACTATCGAGTACCATCCGGGTAAAGCAAACGTAGTAGCCGATGCTTTGAGTAGAAAAGTGGCTGTTGAGCTGAGAGCTATGTTTGCTAGATTGAGTGTGTCCGATGATGGTGGTTTGATCACCGAGTTGCAAGTGAAGCCTTCTTTGATTCAGTTGATTAGAGAGAAGCAGTTGCAAGATGCGAGCCTAGTTCCTCATGTTCAAGACATAGCCGAAGGAAGACCGACTGAGTATAGTTTCAGTGGTGAGAGTTTGTTGTGCTTTAGAGATAGAATTGTGGTACCGGAAGATGTTGAGCTGAGACGTCAGATTTTGAGTGAAGCACATTCGAGTCCCTTTTCTATGCATCAGGGTAGTACCAAGATGTACCGAGATTTGAAGAATGATTACTATTGGGTTGGTTTGAAGAGAGATGTAGCCGAGTATGTGAGTCGTTGCATGGTTTGTCAGAGAGTGAAAGCAGAACATCAGGTTCCTTCAGGTTTGTTACAGCCTTTGAAGATTCCAGAATGGAAATGGGAGAGGATCACCATGGATTTTGTATCGGGGTTGCCTTTGTCTCCTTCGAAGACGAATTCAGTTTGGGTGATTGTTGATAGGTTCACTAAGTGTGCTCACTTCTTAGCAGTGAACACTACGGATTCCTTAGATAAGTTGGCAAACCTGTATATTCGTGAGATTGTGAGACTTCATGGGGTTCCAAAGTCTATAGTTTCAGATAGGGATCCTAGATTTACTTCGAGGTTCTGGAGTTGTTTGCATGGTGCTTTGGGTAGTCGTTTGCATTTCAGCACATCTTATCATCCGCAGTCCGATGGGCAGTCAGAGCGAGTGATACAGATTCTAGAGGATATGCTTCGTTGTTGTGTGATTGATTTCCAGGGTTCTTGGGAGAAGCACTTACCGTTAGTTGAGTTTGCTTACAACAACAGTTATCAGTCTAGTATACAGATGGCACCTTATGAGGCTTTGTATGGTAGACGGTGTAGGACTCCGATTTGTTGGGCTGAGACAGGTCAGAGGTTGTTACCTATGCCAGACTTGCTTAAAGGAACCACAGAAAAAGTGAAATTGATTTGTGACCGTTTGAAAGCAGCTTCCGATCGTCAGAAGTCCTATGCAGATTTGAAGAGGAAAGAGGTTGAGTACTCAGTGGGTGAGAAAGTGTTTCTGAAGGTATCTCCGTGGAAGAAGGTAATGAGATTTGGCCGGAAAGGCAAGTTGAGTCCGAGGTTCATTGGTCCGTATGAGATAGTTGAGCGGATTGGGCCCGTAGCTTATCGGTTGAGGTTACCTTCTGAGTTAGAGAAGATCCATGATGTCTTTCATGTGTCTATGCTTAGGAGGTATAGATCAGATCCTTCTCATGTGATGCCCGTTGAGGAGATAGAGTTGAATCCGGATTTGTCTTATAATGAAGAGCCCGTTGAGATACTTGCTTCGGATAGCAAGGTGTTGCGTGGCAAGACCATAGAGTTGGTCAAGGTGTTGTGGAGGCATAGAGGTGTGGAAGAGGCCACGTGGGAGAGGAAAGCGGATATGGTTGAGCAGTTTCCGTATCTGTTTCCACCAGGTAATTTCGGGGACGAAATTTCCTTAAGTGGGGGAGAGTTGTAACACCCGGGTTTAGGGGTTAGGTGAAAAAAATAATATTTTTATATTATCTGGGCTCGGTTTTCATAATTAAAAGGGTTCTTTACAATTTTGGGTTTCGTTTTCAAATTGGCTAATTTAATATGGATCAAGTTTTGAAATTTAATCCTAAATAGCCTCTAATGGTGTGCCCTTGTGAATGTCTCGTTTCATTAAGGGTAGTATGGTCTTTTAGCCTTGGTTTTAAAGAAACAACTAAAACACCCATTCTTCCTATTTTCCCTATTCATCTTCTTCATTAACGTGAAAGAAGCTCCCCCCTCTTCAATCCATTGTTCCATCCAAAAGCTCCACCATTTCCAACTCCAAATTAAAAGGTAAAGGTATTTTTGACTTTCCCTCATCTTTCCCTTCACAAAAGTACCCTTCATTTTCATTTTCATGAAGTTTTTAGGAAATAGAGATTTTGAATGTTTTGATTAAAAATGGTGTCTTTATGTTGCAAAGTTAAATGTTTTGATCTAATATGTTTAGTAATGGTGTATAGAGGCCAAATGATACTACATATATGAATTTCAAATGATTTGGGGCAATTTTCGGAATTGGGTTTGAGAGGGTTTTTAGAGGGTTCTAAAGGGTGTTTTGGGGGTTGTTTAAGGTTGGTTTTTGAGGGCTGATGTTAGTATAATATATGAGGGCTGCTTTGGGTGTGTTTGATGGCTAATTGGATGCTTGAAATGGAAGATATTGGTGGGCTTTGAGGGCTACTCGAAAATTCTGTTTTGGACTTGTTTTGGGTGTTAAATGCTTGGTAATGTAATCCGGGTTAGTTTCGATGGCAAGATATTGATTTTGGATGTTTTGTTTGTGTTTGGGAATGATTAGAATCAAGTTCGGGCATCGGTGGGACATCGGAAGAGAATCCGGAGAATTGAAGGTTGCGCTTGCTTGGTCCTTGAGCTAGGAAGCTTAGGTGAGTGGTTAATTGTTTTAAACGGTTTTAAATTGGTTGGTTCGAGTATATGGACTAGGTTGGGCTTGGTAGACCCACCTAGAGTTAGGATTAGGGTGGTAGCCTAATCCTAATCTTGATCTAAGCCTTTGGATGAACTCAAACGTATGAATGTATATGCCTCGTATGTCTTGTGATATGAATGCTTATGTATATTGTTTTATACATGTGAATTGAGGCATGGGTTGTATGGCTTAAAGCATGCATGGTGATGGTTCATGGTTGTGTCCATGGTGAGTACGTACTAAGCACGGAAATGATTGAAATGTGTGTTGTGGAATGAGTAAAATATTGGCACTAGTATGCTTGGGTACAAATGATCGATCATTAGGATGTTAGTGTGTACACATGAGTCAAAAGTCGCGCGTGGCCTTGGTGGCGTTGAGTCACCAAGGAGGAGTACGGGTACGCCCGGAAATGGTATTTAAATATAGTCGGTGATGAGTGGAATCCCATCGACGGGGCGTGAGGATGAGTGGAATCCCCTCCGCGAGACCGGTGATGAGTGGAATCCCACCGAGGTAATGTGGTTGTTGGATATGAGTTTCCAACGTGTCTATCCGCGTATTTGAGTCATAACTAGGTGCCAATGTGGATTGATATGTGTATCAAATGTGTTGTGATATATGAGCTGTTTGGATGTTTAAATGTGATTACATGTATGGTGGTGTTGAGCTCATGATTATGGCATATATGTGATATATATTGCTCATGCATCTTTATCTTGTGGACTCTTGGTAATGTGAGTTGCTTGGCTAGATCGTGCTCGGACCCTGCAGTGTTGAGGTTTGTTTTTAGAGCTTACCCTCACTAAGCATTATTGCTTACGCTCTCTTTGTTCAACATTGCAGATCCTTAGTTCGTGGGTTGCTCGGGCAAGTGGAGGGCCTCCAAGTGTGGTTTTGGACTTGGGTTCATCAAGTATGGTTTTTGCTAAGACAAGTAATAGTTTAAGCAATGGGATGTGTTGGTTGTTGTTGGTTGTTAGGAGCATGTGTAGACTCCTTTATATATATTGCTTATGCATGGATGTGTAGCCATGTTGAATGTTAACTTACGTCTATTTTGTTTGCTTGATATGTTGGCCTATGCTTAAGAGTTTCTACTTGTGCTTGATCATAGTTAGAATGAATATATGTTGTGGATTGTTGCTTTGGTATTAGACATGTCTAAATATTGTTGAAGCATGATTGTATGGTTGCTAAGCCTTAGGTTATCTTATCTTGGTGTTGCTTGATGTTTTGGAGGAGTTTTGGGGCATCCTTGTGCCTCAAAACAGCCCAGAAAAATCTGCAGACAGGGGGTGTTTCGGAACGGGTCCCCGTGTTCCGAAACGGCCCCTGTGTAAATGGCCAGCCGTTTTGAAACGGATGAGGGTCGTTCCGGAACGTTTTCGCTACTGGAATTTTGAGAAATTGGCGAGATGAAGCCGTTCCGAAACGGGCCTTTGAAGTTCCGAAACGGTCAAATCTCGTTGACCACGAGATATTGACCGTCAAGGTCGTTCCGATACGGGTCACCCCTGTTTCGGAACGGTCCCCTTGTGGTTGACCCAGGCCCGTTGACCAGGTCAGGGCGTTTCGGAACACCCTATAGGTGTTTCGAAACGGCCTGTTGAAAATGAAGTAAAATGGACTGTTTGTGTTTGTTTGGTCGGTAAATGTTTCGTTGATTGTATCTTCCGCTGTTGTGTTTCACATAGGGATTAAATATGCATCTAGATAAGATTAATGTTAAAAGAAATTTTTGGGTCGTTAACCGAGGGGAAGCCTTAACGGGTTTCGCTTTGGTTTTCCCCGTGTGGCCCACTCGGACCGGTCATCCGACCAGACCGGGACGAGGGGGTTACAACGGTTGATGTGGGTGCCATGGACGTTCTTGAATTTTCGCAATACCAAACAATTGACGGCAAACTCAACCGTTCTGATGGTGAACTGGCCATTGGTATGACGTTCTTGACAAAAGAAATGGCGGTGGCCGTAATTAAGCAGCACAACATTCGCCGAGCTGTTGAGACGACAGTGAAGAAAACCTAATCGAAATACTACAAGGCGCACTGCACCCAAAAGGATCATGACTGTAAAGGGAAAATCCGTGTATCACAATTGAAGAAGGCAGACGACCATTTGAGAATAACAAAACTTGAAGGGCCCCATACATGCACCGTTGGTAGCCTAAGCCAGGATCACAAGAACCTCGCCGACATCTTTATGCCACTAGTCAAAGCAAATCCCAAGGTGTCGGTCCCCACATGTCAGGCTGCAGCTGAAGGTGTCACCGACTATCGTCCTGAATATTGGAAAGCACGGTATGGAAAGAAGCGGGCCGTAGAACAACTATTTGGCTGATGGGATGATTCTTACAACGAGTTGCGCCCGTGGCTAAATCTGCAGCAGAAACACATCCCCGGAACGGTTATCAAACTTGATACAATTTTGGCATACGAAAATGATCGTATCGTTCGAGGTGCTTCTCAATTCCACCGGTTATTTTGGACTTTCTCGCAGTGCATCAATGCATTCAAGCACTGCAAACTGATTGTCCAAATCGATGGCACATGGTTGCACAAAAAATATACACAAACCCTACTTCTAGCTATTTCACAGGACGACAATCGAAAATGCGTTCCTGTTGCATTCGCAATCGTCCTGAAAGAGGATCTAGAGTCTTGGATGTTCTTTCTTTGGAACCTACAAAGATATGTCCTTGATCCTGTAATATAGGAAAAAGACGATGGGATATGTGTTATTTCTGACAGAGGCACAACGCTCTTGTGGGCGCTAGAATGTTTGGGTGAGTATTGGCAGCCTCTATACATTTACCACCGTTTCTGCTTGCGGCAGATAGCCGCAAACTACCTTCAACAGTTCAAGGACTGTGATGAACGTGAACTGGTGCTCAGAATGAGTACATCCTTTATGTCATTTTCATTTACTATATTAGTTGCTGCTCGTTTTCATTTATGACCTCTTTGCATGTGTTGTTCACCCATAACTATTCAATTGTCATCCCTTAGGCAACTCGCACTACGTACATGAGGTGGAGGGGTATTCGAGGAACTGAGAGCGAGAAACAAACATGGCACAGACTACCTTGAAAAAATCCCAAGGGAAAAATGGCTTCGAACGTATGACAGGGGTAAACGATGTGATCACATGACAACGAACTTGGCTGAGGCGGTGAACTCATCACTAAAGGGAGTGCGGCAGTTGCCTATCACTTCCATTGTCAAAGCGACCTACTATCGTTTGGCTACACTATTTGCAACCTTGGAAAGGCAAGCAACTGAGTACATGGCAGGTGGACACATAGTCCATCCGAATTTCTGCACAAAACTGCAAACACAAGTGCACCAATCAAGAGAGATGACTGCAACTCTCTTCTCGCGAGAAGGACATAAGTTCCGTGTTTCAGAATTTTCCAGGCGGTTGGAAGGCATTCAGCAAAACGCGTACGTGGTAGATCTCAGGGCAAGAACCTGCGAGTGTGGAATATTCCAAACATTCAAATACCCATGTGCACACGCCATTACTGCTTGCACAAACCAACGGATAAACTACATGAGACTGGTTGATCCGATATACTTACTTGAAATGGTGTTTAAGGTTTACGAAAAAGAGTTTCCTCCAATCGGAAATGAGGTTGATCCTTATGCCGTTGACACTGAACCGACCATACGCCAAGATCCAACACTATAGAGAGACAAAGGACGTCCACGGTCAACACGAATACATAGTGCCGAGGATATGGTTGAACATCGAGAAAAAACCGGACAAAAGAAACATTGTAGTATATGTAAAAATCCTTGACACACAAAAACCAAGTGTCCTAATCGCTCGACCCCTCGTCTTAATTAATTCATTGTAATTTGTTTATGCGAGTTTGCCCATAACTATCGATCAATAAAATCAGTCTAATTCGTTTTATAAAATAGGACATCTTATACTTTCAATCATTCAAAAAAAATATGGTAGGATAGCGTTTTCGAAGCGAATTTAAGTCAGTGTAGAATGGACGGAAATTGACTATGTTGGTGCCATATAATAAAGAATTTCCATTACTACAAACCCAAACTCGATGTTTGCTAAAAATATACTACTATTTATAAGCCTGAAATTCCGCTCGAACATGCCTACCCACCCTTGTTTTTCAACCCATATTTGCACAAAAATCGCGTTCTGCAGAACGCGAGTTTGCGTCTCGCTTCCTAGAGAACATGAGGTTTCAGGGTTTTTGACCCAAATATGCTAAGGGTAGCATCTGTTCAACTTTCTTAGTCTTTTATAAGAAGGCACACACAACATGGCAACACTGGTGCTCGATCCGGGTCACTAAGATGATGGACCTTTGCCACTGGGACACAAGGGGTTGAACTTATCAAAATAGATTTTAATTATATACGAATTTAATATATAAAAAATCTCTTAAGTTTTATTCATAATGTAACAAGTGAAGATGTGAAAGAGTTGGGTTACTCAGGATTAATTTCAGGATTTAATATCAACTAAAATTAAATTAATATTTCTTATAAATACATTACACACTTTTTTCCCAAAGACATTACAAACTTGATTGACATATAAATAATATTGTATATATTAAAAATGATAGACTTAATTCTAGCCGAAGCATTACAACATAATGAGTTTTGCTACAACAGCCATGAGAGTTATGTTTAAAACTTACTAGATTCCTATAATTAATGTATATTTTCTTTTTTTCAATGGAATCTACTAACATAGAATTAAGGAATAAAGTTAAATATAGCCCCCAACGTTTGACCTTTTGGTTACTTCAGCCCCTATTCTTTTTTTTCTGGTCTAGACAACCTCCCAACGTTTCAGTTTTGTGCAATTTTCACCCTGGTTGGATAGAAACTGTCAGTCAACAGACGTTGACCGTCTGTGACTGACGTGGACTGCAGACTTGACTTGCGGAGATGACGTGGCACTGCCACGTATCGTGTGACATGGCATCAATGCCACATAAGAAAAAATAATAATTTTTTAAATTATTTTTTTTTTAAAAAATTACAACCACTAAGAAGATGGCACGTAACATCTTCCCAATAGCTTGATTTTGGGCAAATGAAAACAATGTAACTTTAGGGACTCAAACCTAGGGCATAAGGAATGCAAGACATTCCTCAAATCATCAAGCCAAAGCCTTCATTTAATATAAGTTTTCGCAGATAATTTACTTAATATGTTTTAAGAATTATTAATTAATTAAAAAAACACAGTACACGAACTACAAAAGAACAACATCACCATTTCTCCCTCAAATTTTACTGTGTTCTCAAAAATTTCTTTCCCCCTGTAAACGAATATATTCTCTCTGAAAGTTAAACTTTTTTTCCCAAATACTCTAGGTCAATCGAAGGTGAGGAAACACTTTAGGTCTTATATATCAATAGAAAAGCTGGGTTCTCAAAATATTTTCAGTAAATCTCAACGAGATTTGTGCAATTTCTACATAAAACAACATTAATAAGACTCTAAACTGACCGACGAACCCAAATTTTTCTAAAAAATTAACCGACGAACCTAAACTTGTGCAAACAACATTTACCTTCGATCAATTAATTTTTTGTGATACGGATAGATTTTGCTAAACGATTCAAAAGGCTCATTTGTGGGAAAGAGATAAAATATCTTTTTTAAATTCAAATGCTATTGTTTTCCGTTGATTCAATTTTAAGAAAAGATTTAAGGATTTTTTAATTTAGAAATTTTTGGGTTTGAGATTTTATGGACTTTAGATGTTTGTGTTTTGGGATAGAATGGGTTACCCTTCTTTTTACCACGTGTTATATTTTTTTCCTTTTAATTAATTACTAATTAATAATTCTCAAAACAGACAAAGTAAATTATTTGCGAAGACATATACCAAATGAAGGCTTTTGCTTGATGGTTTGGGGAGTGCCTTGCATTCTTTATTCCCCGGGTTCGAGACCCTTCAACTAAATTATTTTTATTTGCCCAAAATCTAGCCATTGGGAAGATGCCACATGTCATCTTCTTAGTGGCTGTATTTTACTCTTATGTGGCATCGATGTTACGCCACACGACGCGTGGCAGTACCACGTCATCTCCCCAGGCCATGTCTGCAGTCCACGTCAGCTACATATGGTCAATGTCTGTTGACTGACGGTTTCCATCCAACCAGGGTGAAAATTGCACAAAACTGAAGCGTTGGGAGGTTGTCTGGACCAAAAAAAAAGAATAGAAGCTAAAGTGACCAAAAAGTCAAACGTTGGGGGCTACTTTTGACTTTATGCCTAGAATTAATTGTAGATATAATTAATACCCATCAAAAAATATTATTCCATAATTATCCTAAAAACAAACATAAAATTTATGACATTTGAATACCGCCTAAACCCTAAACCCTAAATTATATACCATAAACCCTAAACCTTGAACGATATATCATAAATCATAAACCCTAAAACCTATTTCATAAACCCTAAACCCTAAACCCCACATCATAAACCATAAATTATAAACCATAAAACTCATCTCATAAACCCTAAACCCCACCTCATAAACCTTAAACCATACCTCATAAACCTAAACCTGAAACCATACACTACAACCACATGAATCTTAAATCATAAACCCTAAACATTAAACCATAAATTATAAAACCTTAAACCATAAACATAAACATTAAACATAAGCCATAAACTCTAAAACCACTAAAACCTAAACACTAAAAACTTAACCACTAACCTCTAAACCCTAACCCATATAATCACCTAAATTCTAAATCATAAACCTTGAACCATTTTAAGTAAATATTAGTTACATTAAACACCCTAAATTAATGAATTATAACCTTTTTAAGAATGTAACTAATTTTATTTTAATAAATTTTATTAAAAATTATAATAAACATTAATAATAGGAATCTTGGTTCTTAATGCAGCAGTAGCAGTAGGACTGCGTATAATAAAACCCAACCTAAACTAAACTTTGTTTTTTATTCATATATGAACAAAAACAGTAATAGCAACACTGGTCTGACTACTTCTATATATTGCATAATTCTTAACCGTAATCTGCCTTTATGTAAGTTTGTAAACTACTTGTTAATTAAAAAAAATTGTAAACTACCCATTTCTTTGTTATTTTTTTGCGAGGTAAGTTCTCCGACAAATAAAATAATGAAAAATATTTTACTAACATTGTAGGATTTTTTTAACTGCTTGGAGCAATTCTTATGGACAGGGACGGATCTACACGAGGGCTTGAGATTGTGGTTTTTTAATTTTTTTTATTAAAAATATAATGATAATTTTATCTATTTGACCTCCAATTTTAAATTCATTTAAATTTTATTCTTTTTCTAATGGTTAATTATATTTCATCTCGTTATTTTGATTTTTTTATAAATTATAAATAATTTATTTTATAATAAAGTATTACTAGTTCTTGCTGATTGAGTATAGTTCAATTAACATTACTGTTGGTACAATTTATAAAATAATACGAGATTGAACATACTTAAACGCTCAATGTCTTTCGATGTATGGGTAGAATGGAGTCTAGGTAGTACAAACATTAATGTTAAAAAACATTACTAGCTCTTTTCTTGTCTTCAACGGTTGTTAAGGGATCAACACTTCAACCTTGTTAAGGTTCGAGAGTTGGCAACCATCATCAAACAAAGGAAGGTTAGTTGATGATGACAAGTTGTACCCTTTTGTTTTTTATCAGAAAACTAAAGGTGGGATCTTAATAAAAAACCCTTCAACTTTGGTGATTTAAGATCAACAAATCTCGTCCTTTCGTTTTGCTTACTTTGTTTAACGTTGACCTGTGAATTGATTTGATTCGATCAAAGTCTCCTAAAGAGTCCAATTCCGTGGGGACCCACAATTTTCTCACCAGTCTGTTTATCTCTCTCTCTATTCCTTTCCAAAAAGTATCATCAGAAATAAATAAAAAAATGAAAATTTAATAAGATAAAGTTTCATGCTTGGAAGTCGATTAGCATAGAACAGCAAACAGCCAGCAAACGAAAACATATGTCATACACAACTCTTAAGAAAACCAAGAAAAAAAAGGTAAAAGAATCATCCTTTTTTTTTCTCTTAAAACTCCACTAATTCTCTCTCCAAATGATTCACATTTCCTTGCTCTTTCCTCTCTGTACTCTGTTAGCTGACTTTGAAGTATAATTGCATAATATGGGTACTTGTGAATTTTGAAATTTACTATTTCTAAAAGAGAATCTCAAAATCAGATTTTTCCTTTTTCTTTCTTTTCTGGGTTATTTTTAATATATTCAGTCACAAAGAGCTCTCCTTTTCTTCCAACTGTTTTCTTTCTTTTGATTTTCATGGTCTCTCATTTTACCATTTGTTGCCTTCACCATGGATATGGAGAAAAGGCTTCTCTTTTCACTTCTTTTATTCTCCCTGCTTCTTCTTTTGGATTCCTCCTCAGCCCAGATGAAAGGTATTTCCTTTATTTATACCTGTGTAAATTATAAACAAAATGACTTCGTTTTTGTTCTTTGTTTGCAACTTTCTTCACGTTTTCTGAAATTTATGCTTTGCTTGTGATATGGGGTTGCCATCAATTTTCTGGGATATTTCATGTAATCTATTGCATGTGTAACAATACGGGGATCATTCTGTTTCAGGCTTTCAGCTATGGGTTATATAGTTTGAGCGATATATTTGTTTTCTGGTATCATTTTATCTTTATAAGGTTACTATAATGATCTAGTAGGGCTTGGTTCTTTTATAGTGATTTGAACTTCATCTAGTGAAGCTAATAGCGTATTAACTTTTTGTTCGAATAAAGTATTTATTTTGGTTTTTTTTAAGATGTTATATTCCAGAGAACATTGTCCACTTCTACAGTTAATTTTGGTTAATGAGCAAACTGCAAAAGAGGCAACTATGATTGACCAGAATAAGGCAGTCAATTTATGAGAAAACTGATGAAGAGAAGAGGAGAATAAAGCCAAGGTCTATACTGCTTAAGTGTAATTGGAAATTAGAAACCTATCCTATTAACCCGATTTCGGTCTTGTTGCCCCTGCCGAGAGAGAGTCTTGTACATAATGGATAAACCAACATAAAACTTGGGGGGTAAAAGAACCTTAAAAAGGCTAGATTTAGCCTTTTGTAGGCCGTTTAAGCAATCTGTATTTTGTTTCATGACCTTATACTTCATGGTTTTAATGATCTCATGGAGCCTTATTTGCTCTTGGAGTTGTTCTAAGCATAATTTCAGGGACTGGGAACATGCTTGCAACATTGCAACTATAAACTGAGTGCATTAGGAGTGAAACATTTGTAAACCACATAGCATCTTGCTTCCATGTGGATATCTGTGTTTTAGATGTGTGAGCATATTACTAAGGTTTGGTCTACTTATGAAGTTATTTAAAGTAACTAGTGGATTAGATATTAGAAAATTATGCAATTTGCCTGTAAAGTACAATTCTAAAATTTTAAATCTGACATCTTTTGAGGGCCTTTTCCTTTTCACCTTCATTTGTTTTGGACCATAGTGCTTGATGTCTAGCATTTGGCGGGTAAAGTGTATGGTGGATTTGTGTGATTACTAACAAATCTAAATCATGGAACAGGTTTTGTGAGTTTGAATTGTGGGGGCGAAGGAAATTTCACCGATGAACTTGGCCTCATTTGGTCCTCCGATGATTTTCTTAAATACGGAGAAGCAGCTAGCATATCTGTTTCGAATGAGACAAGAAAGCAGTATATGACACTGAGGCATTTCCCAGCTGATCCCAATAAGTACTGCTACAAGCTTAACGTTGTAAGCAGGACCAGGTATCTCATAAGGGCAACTTTCTTGTATGGTAATTTTGACAGCAATAATGTTTATCCAAAATTCGACATTTCCCTTGGGGCTACGTATTGGTCTACAATTGTTATATCCGATGCGAATACTATAGAGAAGGCTGAACTTATATTCCTGGCAACTAGCCCTACTGTTAGTGTCTGTTTATCCAATGCTACAACTGGACAGCCATTCATATCTACCTTAGAGCTCCGACAATTCAACGGTTCAATTTATTACACACCATTCGAAGAGAATTTTTATCTCCAAAGCTCTGCTAGAATCAACTTTGGTGCAGAAAGTGAAGCTCCAGTTAGGTATGCTTGGGCACTTTGTTAATATTTCTGTTAGATAATGAACCATCAACAATCAACATTTAAAGTGTCAGAAATAAAAAATAATAATAGTTACATTTATGAGAATTTTGTAAATTGTTGTCCTTTCATACAGATTTATGCCCCAAAATGTAAAAAATTGCATTTATTTTTCAGGTATCCTGATGATCCATTTGATAGAATATGGGAATCGGATTCAGTGAAGAGAGCAAACTACCTTGTTGATGTTGCTGCTGGCACTGTGAAAGTCTCAACAAACAAGTCAATTTACATTGGTAGCAGTGAAAAGCCACCTGAAAAAGTGATGCAGACTGCTGTAGTTGGTACAAATGGATCATTAACTTATCGCTTGAACTTGGATGGTTTTCCTGGTTTTGGCTGGGCCTTCACATACTTCGCTGAAATTGAAGATTTGGCTCCGGATGAGTCCAGAAAATTTAGGCTGGTGCTACCAGGCCAGTCTGATTTGAGCAAAGCTGTTGTTAATATCCAAGAAAATGCCCAAGGACCATACCGTGTCTATGAACCAGGATTTCCTAACATATCCCTCCCCTTTGTATTATCATTTAGATTCGGGAAGACGTCTGATTCTTCCAAGGGGCCACTGTTGAACGCTATTGAGATATACAGGTATCTGGAGAAAAACGATGGTTCCATGGACGGTAAGTAAGCTTAAGTTTCATTCAGTATATATTGATTATTGGAATGCACTCTTCGCAGAGTCTTGGTCATCGACTTTCAATGAATTTTGAAAACTATAGTCATCATGTCTCTGAAAATAGATTTGTGTGAGTTGCAGAAGCGGTTGTTTCTAATGTGGTCACACACTACCCATCAGCAGACTGGGCACAGGAAGGTGGTGACCCATGCTTGCCTGTTCCATGGTCATGGGTGCGGTGTAATTCAGATGGACAGCCAAAGATAGTGTCAATGTAAAGATTTATACCACCTAAGATTCTTTCTCGTTTCTGTTAAACTATTTCTTCACTAACTAATATCTGAAACAAATATGAGTACATTTTGACTTGTTTTATTTGTGCGGTGCTTGGCAGCCTTTTATCCAGCAAGAATTTGACAGGGAACGTACTTTCTGATTTTACGAAATTAAGCAGTTTGGTTGAGTTGTAAGCTTCGAACTGCATTCTTACCTTTGCTAGCTATTTAATTCAATTGGTTGATGCATCCATTTTACCCCCCAAACAAACTATTCTTATATTTTCCTTACAGATGGCTTGATGGGAATTCCTTGACTGGTCCAATACCAGATTTTACTGGATGTGTGGACCTAAAGATCATGTAAACACCAAGTCTTCTTTTCCTAACTGTTATACTTTTGTAAAGTATTTACTGACAATTTTTTTCTTACCTAGTCATCTTGAGAACAATCGCTTGACGGGTGAGCTGCCTTCATCTTTAATGAACCTACCAAACTTGAGGGAATTGTAAGTCACTCAAATTTGTCTGTTGTTTTTATTTGCTTGACAGAACTTTCAGTAGTTTAATAGTAAACTTCTATGTTTCTAGTGCATTAGTTGTTCTGCTTTAGTTAACATTGGATTGATTCATTTTCCATTGTTTTAGTTGTGTTGTTGTTTTCCATGTTGCTTTCTAGAAAAAAAATCTGATATAATTGATGCTCTCGTGATGCAGGTATGTGCAGAATAATATGTTATCTGGAAGAGTACCATCCGGCCTTCTAAGTAAAAACTTGGCTTTCAAGTGAGTCCTAAATGCAATTGAAATGCATTAACACATGCTTAATAATTGGTGTATCATATTTACATCTTAGATTCATACAACCTGCACTTATTAAGTCAATGCTACGAAGCTCCTTTGTTTAATTTTGGCCAAAATACTTATATTCTTAAACACAAATATAGACATACAAACATGTTTACATATGCTGGAAGCATTGTAGGCAATTCTGTCCAAAGATACCTTTTTTGGAAATGGTTATCATTACATGCAAGTGTTATAGAAACCTGAGATCGCTGTTTTAACAGAGTGAGATGTAGTGTTTGCATTAACCGGATTATAACATTCTAAACCCCCAGTTCACACTTCTTGAGCTGCAATAGAAGTCACTATGGAGTCCGATAAGTAATTAGTATTTTTGAATTTTGAACACACACACACACACACACACATATATTTGGTTTTCACCCCTTGCAATGATTATAGAAGGACTACACCTAATCTTTTAATGTATAACAAACATTACCTGATAGTAGCAGTCAAGGAATCTTATACAAACCGAAAATATGTTATATCTGCTACTTTGTTCTCTTTATATTATTATTTTTATCTACTTCTCCTTTCATACTAATATATGCCACTTAGTTTGTGCAATATAGTTACAACTACTTTTTTCCCACAGCTATGCTGGAAATATTAACCTTCACGAGGGTGGTGGACAATCGAAACACCTTACTACTATTATTGTTGGTTCATCAGTTGGAGCTGCTTTTCTGCTCATCTCTACAATTTTGTCTTGCATTATTTTGCACAAGGGGAAGAAAAAACATGAACAAGGTACGCAACCAGGTTCTTCAAAGCTTGGCTAATCTATTGCATACATGGGTTGACATGCTTAATTTCTTTTAATTTTTGTCAGAACAATTTCATCATCGGTTGCCTGTTCAAGGTCAGAAAATTGCTTCTTCATTGAGTAATGCCCCGACTGAAGCTGCTAATTGCTTTTCGTTAGCCGAGATTGAAGATGCTACAAACAATTTAGAGAAGAAAATTGGTTCTGGAGGCTTTGGAGTAGTATACTATGGGAAAATGAAAGACGGGAAGGAAATTGCAGTAAAAGTTCTCACTAGTAATTCCTTCCAAGGAAAGAGGGAATTTACGAATGAGGTAAGTGTAACCTGCTTTTGTAATCTTACCTGGGATTTTTTGTTTTCAAATCAGGGACGTAACCATGATTATACATTGGCAGGGGCCAAAGTACTTAACTTAAAAAATACAAGGGCCTATTAAGTATTTACACTCAAAATTGGGGGGGGGGGGGGGGCAGGGCCCCTTCCTCTGCTGGCTGCTGCTGTAGTTCCGTCCCTGTTTCAAATCCTTGTTCATAATTATGGTGTTCATGAGTGAGTTTGTAGTATGTGAGTCTGCTTTCAGTGACTTTTCTTAAAAGGAAATGATTCATTTTAAGCCCTTTCTTTTTTAGAGAGAGTGTTCGGGGGCTTTGAAAATTACTTTTGTTGCATTGGTTGACATATTTCTATGAAGCCATTTGAAGCTAAAATCCTGTGGAATTTTGATTATGGTGCAGGTGAGTCTTCTTTCAAGGATACATCATAGGAACCTGGTACAGTTTCTTGGATATTGTCAAGAAGATGGGAGAAGTATGCTTGTTTACGAGTTCATGCACAACGGAACTCTTAAAGAACATCTTTATGGTAAGTTCTAGCATTCCTCAGGTTAAAACCAATACGGTTGAGTGCTGACCCATGTGTAAATATTTATAGGCCCTTTAACAAGGGAATGTGGTATCAGTTGGATAAAACGCCTTGAGATTGCTGAAGATGCTGCAAAAGGTAATTAAACTGAGGGACTAAATTTTAATTTCTCTGCACTGAAGCTTTTTGCTTTGTTTGAGTGACGGAAAGTTTGATTCTTTATATTCCTTTATTCAGGAATCGAGTACCTTCATACAGGCTGTGTTCCAGCCATTATCCACCGGGATTTGAAAACTAGCAATATTCTTCTTGACAAGCACATGAGAGCCAAGGTTTCAGATTTTGGACTTTCGAAGATCGCAGTTGATGGAGTTTCACACGTGTCAAGCATAGTTCGAGGAACTGTGGGGTATCTAGATCCTGAGTAAGGCCTCGCTTCTACTAAATCCTCCCTTCTTTAGTTTTAAATGACTAATTGCACTGATTTGCCATTGTTGCTGCTGCTGTTCTCGAATGATTGAATTGTTTTCAGAGTATAGAATTACATGTTTACAGGCCGAGAAACGTGGAAGAAGTAGACTTTGTTTTTTAGATAAAATCAAGTCGATCATTTTTGTACCCTTCAAATACCTGTTGCTGTAGAAATATTGTTTGCAGCCATGCTATCACACCAAATAGACTGTTATTGAGGGAAAATTAGTTGCATGCAATTGCGAAATTCTGTATCATCGGATTTATAATAATTCTTTTTGGTGCACAGGTATTATATCTCACAGCAATTAACGGATAAAAGCGATGTCTATAGCTTTGGTGTCATTCTTCTCGAACTGATGTCCGGTCAGGAAGCCATATCGAACGAAAACTTTGGTGTTAATTGCCGTAATATTGTTCAATGGGTAAGTTCATTTAGTTTGCAGACACAGGAGTATTTTGCATCTTAACAGCGATGATATTGTTCAAAAATATTGGTTTATTTTCTTTCCGTGCATCATTTTCCAGATTTCTCTTGTGTACTTTCCTACTGCTGTTCATGGTTTATTTCTCTTATGTACAATAAATATTATTGTAGGCAAAGTTGCATATCGAGAGTGGGGATATTCAAGGAATCATCGATCCTTACCTCCGCAATGACTACGACATTCAATCGATGTGGAAGATAGCGGAGAAAGCTTTAAATTGCGTGCAGCCTCACGGACATTTGAGGCCATCGATATCAGAAGTTCTGAAGGAGATCCAAGATGCCATCTTAATCGAAAAGGAAGGGATGATGGTTAGAGAAGGTAACTCGGATGAAATGTCTAGGCAGTCCGCCATTTCTTTCCTTAACCCTGGTTCCGCGGATATGATTGGAACCGATAATTACCTGTCCTTGGATGAGTCTATCGTACGACCAGTCCCTCGATAGTCTGCTGTTTGTTCATGTACAAAGAAACAACCCCTTCCGCTTTCCTTTTCGTATATTCTTCGTTATATTGCCAGTCTTCAATCATGCTCTAGATTTTAGGAAATTTTGTATGCATCCCACTCTTAATAGACAGAAGATAGAAAAAAAAAACAACAAAGATGGTCCCATAAGACAGAACAGGTTCAAGTTTTTGAGGTTGTTGCATATTTTCTCTCATTTTTCATGAAAAATTAGACATGGGTTTTCTTCATGTTTGGATTGCATGGGACATGTATGAATTTAAGGTTTGGCACCGTCAAAGGGGGCAAATTTATAACCATTAGTGTGGACTAGCTGAGAAGCAGCAATATATAATTGGAAGAAGAGGTATTCAAAAATGTTTGAGGTTTTGAAACAAAATTGTCTAAATTACAGGGGAGAAAACTAATAAACTGTTTCATTAATGAAGTATTTTTCATTTTATTTTTGTTAGCATTTTACGTTGAACATTAGTTTAAGAGATAATTTGAGATTAAGAGTATATCGTAAACTTTAAAACTTTGGTGATCGAAATACAAGCATCTTAAGAGTTTAGTGATTGTTAATTATTTATGTAACCCTTATATTAATTAGCCTTGAATAATATCATGTATTTACAACGTCTATCCACTAAATCAAATTAAAAACATGAGGTAATTATTTTAATTTTTGAAAAAAAAATTAATTGAAGTATTGAATTTTTCACCGACCATTAGAAAGTCTTGCGAAATATTGCGTTAGGTACCTTAATTAACTTCAAAGGTTCAAATTCTGACATTGTGTGTTAAAAGAATTAAAAAAATTAATAATTTATATTATCTAATTAATTAGGAGTACAAATGTTAACTATTTATACAAGATAGATAACTAACTAGCTAACAGTTTTAACTAACTAACTGCCCTAGCTAACAATGTTAACTATTTTTACACTCTCTGTTAAGTTGGAGGGGCAAAGATATCCTTCGCCCCAACTTGAAAATCAGATAGGTGTGTTGTTGAGAACCCAATGCCTTTGTCAATATATCTGTCAATTAATCTATTGTTGTCACATGTTCAGTAGCTATGAGTCATTCTTGTATCTTCTTTCTTACAAAGTGACAATCTATTTTTATATGTTTAATTTTTTTATAGTACACTGAGTTGACAGCTATCAATAAAACTGCTTTATTATCACAATACATTTTTATTAGTTCTATAATCATTACTTCTAGTTCTTTAAACAAGTCAGAGAACCATACTAATTTTGATGTTATTATTGCCATACTCATGTACTCTGCTTCAACAGAGGACTTTGACACAGTACATTGTTTCTTTGATTTCTAGGAGATTAAGGAATCTCCTAATTGAATGTAAAAACCTGAAACTAATTTTCTAGACATTGGACACGAGGCCTAATCAGAGTCACAATATGCCACAAGTTGAAGTTCGTTGGAAGTTTTCATAAGAATTTCTAAGCATTGTTCTTTCTTTATATACTTGACAACTTTAAGTGCGACTTTCATATGAAATTGTTTTGGATTCTGCATGAATTGGCTGAGATGAGTGACATCATATGTAATGTCTGATCGTATGTGAGTTAAGTATATTGCCAATAAGCCTCTAATAAATAGTCTTATTTTCTAACAACCTGTCATCTTGATGTTGCTGAGTAATCTCATCAAATTCTGTAGTTGTCAATTTTAAATTCTGCTCAAGAGATGACAAAGCAACCTTTGCATCATTCATACCAGTATCTTTGATGAGTTCCAAAGCATACTTCATCTGACTCAACAATATACCTTCTCATGATCTCAAAACTTCAATTCCCAAGAAAGTATTTCAGCTCCCTTAAGTCTCTCATCTTAAAATTTCGATTTAAAGTCTTTTCAAGTCTCTCATCAAATAGAATGACCAATTTTCCATCCTTCTTTTTAATAAAAAGAGAGTAATCATATTTACTTTGTTTAAAACCAACAAGCAATAAAATTTTAGTGAGCTTGGCATTCTATTGTCTAGACACTTGCTTTAAACCATATAAAGATTTTTACAGTCGACATACCATATGCTCCCCCGAATATAAAATTCTTTAGGCAAGGATATAAAGACTTCTTTATGAAGATTGTATTGAAAGAAGGCACTGAACACATCTATTTGACATAATGGCCACTAAAAAGAAGCAATAATGGCCAAAACAGTCTGGACAATTACCATCTTAGCAACTAGAAAAAAGTGTCCAAATAATCAACCTCTTTCTTCTGGCTATATCCCTTAGCAACTAAACGAGCCTTGTATTTTCAATATCACCAGGGGCTCGAAGTTTAACCTTGTAAACTGGTTTACACCCGATAGAAATTTTTTCTGAAGGTGTAAACACTAATTTTATCTGGGTCTATTGACCCAAGTTTTATTTTATTTTATTTTATTAAAAAATCAAATGAAAATTAATTAAAACTCATTTAATTATTTAGTGTCCAGTCCATTTACAACAATTACAAGGCCTGTTTGGCCCAATACTCATAATGAAAATCCTAATTTTATAACACCCCAATTTTGGGCTTAGAAGCTTAGGGTCTGAACCGGATCGGTCTGATAAACGGTTCGAATATAAAAGGAGGTTTTAGGGAATGCCTAGTTCGGGATGCTTTAAAAAATAGAAAAATATCTAAAAATCCTATTTTAATATATATAAGAGAGTGGTGAAATCAATTTTACAAAATAAGGTTTGGAAATACTACATTTCGGTGTAGTGACCAAAATGCGATTTTTGCAAAGTTTAGTAGTGACTGTTTTGTAAAGGATTGAAACTTTGAATCTTTAAGTAGCTAATTTACCCAAAATGTTTTCTCCGGATTTTTCCTTAATTTGGGTGATTTAATTAATATTTTAATTAAATAAAAGAAAGGTGAAAACTAAATTTTGACTTTCATAACTACCTTTTCCTAATTTTCTCTCATTCTTTTTTTTTCTCAAAATCCCATTATCCAAACACATTTTCTCCAGCAAAATTTACATTGATCTTCACTTCAATTGATGAGATTTCCATCATCTATTGGTTCCTAATCAATCTTGCATCAAATCCTTTTGTTTTCCCCATTGAATTTTCATGGAATTTGGCCCAAATCAAGGAGAAATCATCATTTAGAGGTAAGAATGTTCTTCTCCTCTAAATACTCAGTTCTTTACTGAAATTCTCAAGTTTTCAATCCTTTATTAAAGTTTTATAAATGGTTTTAATGTAGAAACATGATTTTTGGCTTAAAACTCAAGATTTTGGAAGAGATCTTGAAGATTTTCGTTGTGGTTGATTGAGCTCTTATTTGAGATAGTTCTTTAATGTATTTTGGATGTTAAATGATGTTAGAAATGAGGTTTTATCAATCTAATCCCGAATAGGTTGTATTTCCTAAGTTTTTGCTTATGAAAATGGTGGTTTTTAGGTGATTTTGGTGTTATGCTATAGCTGGAGGTATAAGGTCAAGGTTAGGGTTGTTTTTGATGTTGATTGATGTTTAGAAATGATTAGAAGTGATGAATCTTGGCTGGGTTAAGTTTTGGAAGAGTTTGGAGGTGATTTCGGCTGTGTTTGGTAGCCGAAATGTTGAGTTTAGGTGGTGCAGCGAGTTTAGGAGAAATGGCTGATGATTTTAATGCATGATGATGCATTAATCCTCTTCTCTTATGTGTTGTAAACAGGGGAGACACCTTCAGACACTTTTGGTGTTGGTTCGAGAGTACCAGAGGCATAATTAGAGTTCCGACGAGCAAGACGAAACGTAATTGGTGAGTGGAGATGGTTTTCCAGCTTTGAAACAATTATTTGGAGGTTTGGGAGCTTAGTTTAAGTCTAAACAACTTAGCTAAGCTCAAGAGTAAGTTTTCGGAAAAACTCCCTCGGATGTGCTAAGTTATGGTTTGATGCATTAGTTATGAAATGCATGTTTAATTATTGTTTTGAAAGCATGTTTTAGCATGATTAATGCTGGTTTTGAAAGCCATGTATTGAAGGATGCTCAAGGTAAGAGATCCTTGGTTTGACATGTTATTAATATGGTTATGATGCATGGAGATGCATGATGATAAGTGGCTTTGTTTAATGCTTAAAACAGTAAATTGATGATGGTATTTGATGTATATTGGCAAGTGATGAAATGGTTTTTAAGTACTTGAATAGGATATAGTTAGCCGACTATAGGATTGGGTGCACCGTAAGTAAAGTCGCCTTGGATGTTGAGGGGTTGTGATTGTACCGTAAACTCCATCCAAGTACCCTAACGATTGAGGTAAGATCACAACGGTGGTTGTAAATTCCGTGTGTGGATCTTGTATTATGTGTCCCTTACTCCCCTTAGTGGAATTATACAACTACCGATGAGTGGTGTTGAGGGGTTGAGATTGTACCGTTATACTCCACCACGAGTGTCACATCAATAGAGGGATTGCTCTTGAGTGTGAACCTTGTGTAGTCCGGTAGTGTGTATGAAACGTGTGGGACAACGCTTGTAATCCGCGCATCCGATTGTGTTTTGTGTTGAAATGGTTATGAACTATCACTTGAAAGCCAATATAATGTATTTGAATGTAACGAAGCGTGAGATGCTTGAAAATGTTGCAAGGTAGCATCAGAAAGTGATGAGCTTGTGGTTTAAAAGCTTTGTTGAATGTGTTTTCTAAAAATGCATTATTGTATTGGTTTTATTTAGAGCATGCCTCACTAAGCATTTGTGCTTATGCTCTCTTTTACCAATAATGCAGATAATTGAGGTGCTTTGGGCATCAAGGAAGCTAAGTTCATCCAAGGAAGTCAAAGCTCATGTATGGTGAAGTTTTCATACACTATTAGTTTTGATAAATTGGCAATGGGAACCTAAGTTTTGTTTTGGGAGATGTATTGAACTTCCTAAGGTTGTGGCATGTTTGCCTTTGTTGGTTTGATTTGTAAATGGCCTTAAATGCTTGTTTTGAAGTTTGCTTGCTTATTTGGCTTTGATGATAGGAAGCATGCCTCTAGACTTGTGAGATTTCATGATGGATGATGTGAATGTGTTTGGGAGTACTAAATACGTACCTTGTATATTAGATGACCTGTTGACATGATTAGGGAGTCATTACGTTGTGCTTGATTGGGTTTATGCATGAAAAACCAGTCTTTGCTGCTGAATCTGGGCAAACCGTATTGAAACACCCTCTAGTGTTTCGAAACGAGGGCCTGAAATTGCCTTCGTGTTTCGAAACACTAAGGGATGTTTCGAAACGATTTGGCTACTGGAAGGCCTCGTTTCAGAACCAGTCTCGGAACCAACCCGCGTATCGAAACGGTCAATACCATTTTGATTCACGTTTCGATACAACAGGTAGACGTTTCGAAACAGGTGATCGTTGGGCACTGATTTGAATGGTGCTGAAGTTTGCAAGCCTTACAATTTAGTCCCAAAGGTTGAAGTTGCAATTGCTTGAGCTTGAGATGTTCTTTTAAGATGAACTTTGGCAGAGAAGCATGTAATATGACTAATTTCATATTGGTAACATTATAATCAGTAAAGATCTTCTAATTTACAGAAATTACATTTTGGTCCCTAAACTTATAATGAGTGCAATTGGGTCCCTATTTGTTATCTGATCGCTGTGCCTTTCTCAAATAAGTTTTATGAGTACTCATTTAGGGTTAACATGCATCTAGACAAGATTAAAAAAAAGGTTGTGAATCAAGGTTGACTTTCGGGTTGACTTTGGTTTTCCCCGTGTAATCTTCGTAGTTCGGGTCAACCGTCTAGGCCGGGCTAAGCGGGTTACAAATTTGACTAAATCCCTTATCTATGCGCAGTTGCATTAGAGTCGTTGGATCAAGATTTGATTCAACGACCGAGATCGAAGCACTGCGACCCTTAAGTTACCTCGTGGGACATACGCGCCAACGGTCTGCCTTCCGCGCGCGTGTAAGACACGCCGAGATCTCTCAACTTTCACGCGCCACGTGTCTCTATCTGGAGCTGCCACGTTACCATCCAGGCTTCATCTGAACCGTTCATCTTCTAACCATCTCAACCTTAGATCAAATCTGATCTATTGGCCCAAAACGCGCCCAGCCGACGGACTCTACACCTCCCCTCTATTCGATGGCCGCCACGTGTCGTCATCAACGACCATCTTCGACGCCGAAGAAATCACTACCATTGTACAACCACCAAATCCCTCTCAATCCACGAAAATAATAAAAAAACAAGAGGATATCATATTACAGATCTCTAACACAGTAAAAACATTAAATGTGTATCTACTATTGTAGACAAAAAATCGGATATATATCAAGTATTAAATTCAGATTGTAATCAATTTTTTTTTCCGAGATCAATAAAAAAATTACAGAGGTACTTTCTTCTTCTCTTTTCCTTTCTTTTCGCATGGCATAAATAAAAAAAGGGAAACCAAGGTCTTTTACGTTCCTTTTTGCGCGTCGTCTCTGCCCGCCGTCCGGTGACAAGCCCCTACCATATTTTTCTCGAACCACGCATGGTGAATCGGACGGTAGATATCTACAGAAGAATTATTTTAAAAAAAGAAAAAGAAAAAATGAAGCAAATTTGGGTATAACATCGAAAAAAAAGGGGTAATTTGGGTTCTAAAAAAACTACAAAAATGAGAGTGTTTTAATACTCACCGGCATCGACCGGCACGGCCAAATGCCATCGACCTTGCGGCGGAGAGAAGCAAAATAATGGTTTGAGGTTTGGGAGGATTTGAATTGACTAAAGGGTTTAACTTTTACCCGAAATATATGTTATATACTAGAATTAAAGGTTAAAAAATTGTCTAATTACCTCATAAGAACTTCTGCCCTAGAGAAATAATCGTAGCAGCCTTTCTCCCTTTCCAAATCTTGCTCGAGATCCTCCATTCTTTCATAAAATTTTCAATTTAGTTACCGTTTAATAATTAATCTAGTTATTAAAAGTTTAATTACCCCTGAACACTCTAATTAATTTGTATGTTTAATTTCCGCACTTTCTTTTTCATTTTATTTAATTGCAGCCCCTTATATTATTTAATTTATGCAATGTATTTTCATTTATTCTAATTTCAGCCCTTTAGTTTTTATTTCCATTTAAATTTAGCACTGTTCTTACATTTGTTTAATTTCAGTCTTTTTTATTGTGTTCATGTGTTTATTTAATTGATTCGATAGATGTTACTCATTTTGTTTACTCTTGATTGCTTGTTATTGTATTTTAATATTTGCATACATCATGTTCATACTAAATATATATGATCTAACATGCATTATATAATATGAGTATATTATCATATCTTATATACGTGGTATGTAATATGAGTATACATACATGTCGTATAGTCTATGTTAGTTAGGTTAATGACCAAAACTGATGTTAATTATATTATGATTTTATTATATGTACATCTACAATATGTAATATAACTTATATTATTAATATATATTTTGGGTTCACATCGAAACTTAACCATTTTTTCACATACACATGTATATATGTGGTTATCCATATTTTATTCATGTTATCATTAATATGTTCGTTCATACATAATTAATTATTATGTTTAATTTATCGCTTTAATTATATTTTAGTATTCAAGATCCCGATATTCTAGTGGGAGTGACATCCCAAATATTTGGACGTCATCTTTTTTGGTATCGTGGGTTGTGAGTTAGGTTGTTCATTTTGTATATATGCTCATGCATTCATACATATTAGGAATTATATCAAATTAAATCGAATTTTATATTTTCTTTGCATTTGCAACATGAACCCATCAGGTACCAATTTTGGGCGGTGTGGGGTGCTAAACCTTCCCCACACGTAACCGACTCCCGAACCCTCATTTTTAAAATCTCTGGTTTTGTTTTCTCGGTGTCCGAACTACATTTTTTTAAAATGATCGGTGGCAACTCCAATGTTTTATTCAAAATACTAACTTTTAAAAAATTCCCTAAAATTAATTTTTTATAAAAAGTGGGAAAACATCTTTTCGGATTTTTTAGTCGCTACAAGATGGTGACTCCGCTGAGGATGCGATTTTTCATTTTCAAAAGAGAGTCAAGCCTTAGTCGGGTTTGTATTTCAAATGTTAAGAAAACCTCAAATTCGATTTAATTTAATTTTTTCCTAATATTGTTTTTTACACGATGTTTGATATAACTTGTCATCATATAGTTTTAAAACCCTTAAGTGAGAGCGATTACTTCGCCTCGTGGAGTGTTCACTTCCGTATGGTGTTGTAATTCGTTTTTAGAATTCGGTCCTTATATTTTGTGGGGTTCTCGCCTCCGTATGGTATAAGGTCGTATCCCCTCGAATCGATGTTCTAACGACAGTTCGAGTACCCTTTACCGTAGAACTTAACCACTTATAGCGAACTATAGAGCTTACCTTTAAAATATACCGAAACTATGTCTGTTTAGTGATAACCCTTTAGGTTCTGCTTGGTAAATATATGCTTTGTTTACTAAATTAGCTTGCTACGTGTTTTTTTAATTTATTGGGTTATTTATCGCTTTACATTTAATTCATTTATTGATTACATTATACTGATTTCACTTTTGTTTTGTTTCATTTTGCTTTTTTTTGTTGCATTTCACACCATACATATGTGTTGATTCAAAGACAGCTCATTTTAAAAGTCATTCGGCATGGGAGAGAGGCTTTATAATACTGGAAGCAATAACAATTCAGTATGGGGTTGGTCTGAGCGAACACAGATGAAAAAAGGGGACAACCTAGTAGCAGGACACATGTCAAAAGTTATGGGGCCAACTGTGATTATTTCCAAGCAAAATGATCTACAAGAGTTGCAAGAAATATGACAAAGTTGGGATTTAGGTATGAAGCAAGTTTTCCAGCAAGAGTTTGGTGACATAGCTATTCTTAGAAATGTCTAGAATGACGTGCATTTGTTTGGGGCCCTAACTCAGTTCTGGAACTCAAGGTATAGTTGCTTCACTTTCGAGAAGGTAGACATGACCCCCACAATCGAAGAATATACTGCATTGCTCGATTGCCCGAGGTTCAAGGAAGGGAAAGTCTACACCAATCCTAAAGACTCACCGTCCTTCTAAGAAAACTTGACAGATATCATTGGAATGAGCGAAGAATGGTTTCAAGGTAAGATTGTAAGAAAGGGAAAGACCGATTGCATAGTTAGGGGACACGTTCGAGACTTGATTAATCTGCATCCTGGTTTACCAAAGAAGAGACAATTGTTTGCCTTTGGTATCTACGAGTTAGTTATCTTCCCCAAGGTTCGGGGACACATAGATTACGCTACGATAGATCTGTTCGAGAAACTCAAGAAAGGGATCAATCTGGTACCAACCATCTTAGCAGAGACTTTTCGGTCGTTAAATGCATGCAGGAACAGAAATGGAGATAGGTTTCTCGGTTGCGTCCCTCTTTTGGAGATTTGGCTCCGGAGTCACTTTTGGGATATGAAGTTCTCTTATCATTTGTGCTTGTCCACATATTCTCCCTTAAAAGTCTTTCTAGAAGAATACCAGGCCGAAGCAATGACTGAGGATTAGTGGATAGCTGCATTTTTCGACCTCCGTGATGATACTGTTAGGTGGAAGGTAATGTGGCTAATCATAAAAAGTTTTCTATACCATTGCGGGGAATATGATTGGGTGCCTTTGCCTGGGATTTGGGGAGGAGTTGGTTATTGTCCGCTACTCGTGTCACGTCAGTATGGTTCGATGCAATTTATTCTCGCCACTCATGGACTGGGCACATCTAACTTCAAACACGAAGGTAATGGCTACAAAGCACAAGTCTTGAAAATGAATCGCTCTTGGAAGAATATGCACAAGGTCGAGGTTTATAATGATGGTACGCCATTTACGCCAGGCTATGAGCAGTGGAGACTTAACCGAGTTAATAACATCATTTCTCAGGAAAATCAACAAAATTTTCGATCTATGGAAGAACACATGAGGAATGTTCCCTATGACATAGAGAAAGCTAGAAGAGCCCACATGAGGGAAGTGTGTGCCTTGGAAAAACGTATCTCCGACCTTGAAGCTGCAAACTACTTAGCATCAGTTGACTTGGACAAATACAAGAAGCGGGAAGAGGAACTCCTAAGAAAGAAGAAAGTACTCGAAGACGACCTTGAAAACTTGAGACAAGACTGGGTAGAATTAAAGAAAAATCTGCGAAGGAATGGTTTGGGTACCACTACCAAAGAACTGACAGTTAAGCTCGTGAAAGCAATGAAGGAATCTGATAGCTATGCTCGGAAGTACGAAGCTAGTCAGAAACAGGTTAAAGAAAAGACTAAGGAATTAGAAACTGTCACTCAAAAGCTACCTCTTAGCTAAGACCAAATTCAGAATTTAGTGGCTCAACTAGTACAATTAGAGTTAGCCCATCAAGCTAGTCAGGGTTTGATCGAACAGAAGATAAAAGAAATGAATGCAATTGCTCAAGAACTAATCACGAGTCAAGCTCTAAACCAAGGACTAACAATTCAGAATGAGGAACTTGGAGCTCAGGTGATGCAACTAGAAAGACTTCTGTATGATTATCACAACCAAGGCATTGTTGTTCAAAATGAGAACGAATCTTTGAAAGCAAGGGTAACCGATCTGGAAGCTACTCTACGAGAATGTAGGGAACGACTCGCTTCTTTTGAAGGGGTCGTACATGAGGACAATAGTCGAATAGTCTGGGGACTTCAGCAGGATGGACAACTGATTAGAGATCAACATATGGCAATGATAGATGTTATGGTGCAAGCGTAGGGAGTGGCTCAATTTATCCAAGGTTTGGCAGGGGAAGCGGTTGAACTGTACGCACGTGTCAATCCAAAAACAGAGCTGGGATCCCGAATTCGCGCCCTACTTCGTGAAGTCGAGGCTTTAGGAATAGAAGGTAGCTGTTATCTGTAACTTGCTATGTTAGCCTTTTCTAATCAGACCTCTTCTACAAATGAAAGTCTTTCTAAGGACTATTTAAGAATCAACGCCTTCATTGCATTCATTTTGACGCGTTATTTAATTAATTTAAATTATTTGCATGCATTATACAGTACATTCAATTATTAAATCAATAAAATTAATTGTGGAAAATATCATGGAAGAAATTTTAAACTTCAATCATTTCGCACCAATACGGTACCCGTCTACAAGTAAAGATAATGAATGATAGGGTGTCTAATTTGGAACAGGGTCAGAAAGACCTCGTGACTCATTTTGGTTGAGCCAAACAAAACATCATTGATCAGATCACTTAGTCACAAGCTGCAATTATGGCTCAAATAACGAGGTTGCTTGAAAAAGTAATTGGTAAGGAAAAAGTTCCCGATAGCACTCTTGAGGAGCCAGAAGAAACTGCATCTCACGCTAGGGTTCAATCAGGGACACCCGCTCCTGAAAGGAGAATGTGCATCAACACTGTCGGGGTATCAGCAAGCCACCAAGCTGGGGCGTTTACAGGACAGCCCATAAATGCGGAAATAGGCCATGAGGATGAAGTGCTAGAATTGAGTATGGTGGAAAGGATTACAGTCGAGGTGGAGAAAAAATATGAAGAAATGTTTCGCTTTCTTGAGGAAAGATTTAAGTCTATGCAAGGGGCAAGCGAACAGGAGAACGAGGCTAGTGACCTGAGCCTCGAGGCGGATTTAATTCTCCCGCCAAAATTCAAAACACATGATTTTGATAAATATGACAAAACTACTTGTCCTTCTGTCCATATAACTATGTAATGCAAGAAAATGACAGCCTTTGTAAAGGATGAGAAACTATTAATTCATTGCTTCCAAGATAGCTTAATCAGATCAGATATTCGGTGGTATACCCATCTTAGCCAGGATAATATCAAGTCATGGAAGGACCTTTCAAGAGCCTTCGTTGAATAATATAAACATGTGTTAGACATGACCCCGAATCGAATTATGCTAGAAGGAATGAAGCAGAGGTCAAAGAATAGTCTACTCTAATATGCCCAAAGATGGTGTGATGTTGCGGCCCAAATTTAACCACCCATCCCCGAACATGAGATTACACCTATGTTCGTGAACACATTAAAAGGTGCATTGTTTGATCGTTTGATAAATAATACCACCCAAACTTTTTCCAACCTAGTGAGAACAAGAGAATCAATTGAAGTGGAAATAAAGAGCGGAAGGATCGATAGTGGAGAGAACTCCCAAATAAATTAAAAAAAGAAGAATAACGAGGTGAACACTATAAGTACCTATTGTGTCCCGACAAACATTACCATTTCACAACCGCAAGCTTCGACGGGAAGTGTGCAAAATACGAGCAAGAAGGAAGATAGAGCTCTTAAGAAGGAAAAAGAGAAGATGTTGTTCACTCCATTACCGGTATCTTACGCTGAGTTGTACTCTTAGTTGTATAAGGCTGATTTGTTTCGGCCATATTACGTTACTCCGTACAAACCCCCTTTCCCTGCATGGTATGATGAAAAGACGCACCGTGACTATCACGCAGGTGCCCCCAATCACTCGATAAAGAACTGTGTTTCCTTTAAGAAATTTGTTCAGAATTTAATAAACACCAGAGTTTTAAAGTTTGATGAACCGAATGTGGCTGCTAATCCTTTACCAAACCACGGAGGTCCTAGCGTGAACGCAATTGAAGATGAAGGTAATAGAAGGGCTAAAATGAAAGTTTCTGAAGTCAGGTTCCCTTTCATATGGGTATTCCAGCAGTTGTGTATGGCGCGCCTAATAGAGCGGGGCATGGAAATAGTACAAGAAGGATGCGGGTCCTACTGCGAGTTTCATCAGGAAAGAGGGCATGGAATCTAACATTGTGAGAAGTTTAAACAACTGGTCTAGGGGATGATGGACAATAAGGAAATTGAATTTTTCGAAAAAGCTGAAGGAAAGAAAGAATTGGATGTCTGTACGTCAGATCATCCCAATGTCAAATACGGGGTGGACAAATCGTTCATCGTTTCATCCAAACCAAAAGCAGATGACTCGTTTCAAGGGGAAAGTTCAAAGACGGTCCCCAAGCTCATCATCTCAGCTCCAACCCCTTTTTCAATTCAAAGACACGCAAAAGGTGCCTTAGAATTATACCGCCAATGTTTCGATGCCGGAAGGTTAAGAATCGTATAATAAGGAGAGGTCACCTGAAGACGCAAAACTCACCCAAGAGGGAGGACCGATAGAGTCGAAAGCTGAAGATGTGAATGAAGTGGGACATTTCACCAGAAGCGGTAGGTGTTATCTACGGGAAACATTAGAAGTAGTAAAAGACAAAGGTGAGAACGTGTTAACTGAGCCTGAGAATATATTTGGGGAAGAACCTCCTATAAAAATTAATGAGCCTGTGACTGAAGCACAAGCACAAGAATTTTAATGTTCTTGAGGCACTGCGAGTACAATGTTGTCGAGCAACTTCGTAAAAAACAGGCAAGGATCACGGTACTTGAGCTTCTACTGAGCTCAGAAAAGAATCGTAATGCATTGTTGAAAGTGTTGAATCAAATCTTTGTTCTAGATGAAAACTCGGTGGCCAAGTTGGACCGAATAGTGGGACATATTGTCACAGACAACTATATCACGTTCAATGATGATGAAATCTCGGATGGGGTATGGGGTCTACCAAAGCTTTAAACATCACTGCCCATTGCAAAGGGTACGTCTTGCCGGGGGTGCTCATTGACAATGGGTCTGCATTGAATGTACTACCGATGACAACTCTGCAAAGATTACCCATAGATAGTTCCCATTTGAAGCCATGCCAAAATTCTGTGAGAGCCTTTGATGGAACTCAAAGAGAGGTGGTGGGGAAAATAGAGATACCCTTGTTGATTGGACCAATAGAATATGTCATTGAATTTTTGGTGATGGACATTAACCCGACCTATAACTGCTTACTAGGAAGACCTTGGATTCACTTTGCTGGTGTTGTCCCTTTGTCGCTACATCAGAAACTGAAGTTTGTAAATGTGGGAAAATTGGTGAGTGTTGGGGCAGAGCAAGACATCATTGCGTCGGTGACCTTTGATACTCCATATATCCCACCTGATGAAGAGCTGTAGAGTGTTCTTTTTGGGCTTTGGAATTCATGAACGTGACCTTTGTTGCAGAAGGAAGTAAGATTCCATGCCTCAAGTTATCCAATTGCACCAAGATGATCGTTTGGGAGACCCTAGGACGGAAGGCCAAACTGGAAAAGGTCTTGGGAAGAACCTGCAGGGGAGTCTACGCGCGAAGAAGGTTATCTTCAAGAAAGACAAATATGGGGTGGGCCATAAGCCTAGTATGCTACAGTGAAGGGAAGAGGGAAGAAAGAGGGAAGAACGAAGTGACAAGTTTAATGATGAGAAGATGTTCAGTGTATTGCTTGAAGGGATGTTCGTCAACGTGATATTCGACGATGAGAATGTCAGCAAGTTTATAACCAGGATCCACCCTTGCCTTCCGGGGGAATCGCTCAATAATTGGAGCAGTATCGATCTACTTGTAGTTTTTAGGACAGAATCAGAGTAATGCTCTGAACCAACCCTTCTACTTTCGCCCGCGAGCATTAAGGATCTTTTGTGAAGGGCTACTATGTTATTCTACTTAACATGCAATAAAAATGGCGCTTTCTGCATTTTCTCAAATGACAAACATTTCATTTACTATATACATTCATTATCGATTCATTATTCATTTTTATTTATTTTATTTTATTCACTTCATATGAATATTCTTCTTTCCCAAAAAACTTTTCTTTAAATTTGTATAGGGTCCATACCATTAACTGTATGAATGATTCTGAGTCTGATTTTGAGATAGACTTCGAGCAACCTTTGTGTGTGACAGAAGTCGAGAAGGGACAAGGTGAGATAGAATACAAAGTCCCATAAGAATTACTAAGGTTGATGGCAAATGAGGAAAAAAATCCTACCTCACAAAGAGGAGGTAGAGACTCTTAATTTTGAAATCAATGAAGATAAAAATGAAGTGAAGATTAGCACCACCCTCTCCTCAAAGACTAGGCACGATTTGATAACTCTGCTTTAGAAGTTCAAGAACGTATTCACTTGGACTTACCATGAAGCCGAGATTGAATACAGACATTGTGGTACATAAGTTGCCAATAAAGCCCGAATGTAAGCCAGTTCAACAGAAGCTCAGAAGGATGAGATCTGATATGCTATTGAAAATTAGAGAAGAAGTGAGAAAACAATTTGACGCCAGTTTTTTGAAGGTTGTCAAATATCCAGAATGGGTTGCGAACATAATCCCAGTACCGAAGAAAGACGGGAAGGTTCGCATGTGCGTAGATTACATGGATCTCAACAGGGCAAGCCCAAAGGATAATTTTCCTTTACTCCATATTGACACTTTGGTTGATAATACAACGTGACATTCATGGTTCTCTTTCATGGATGGCTTTTCGGGATACAATCAAATAAAAATGCACCTGAAAGATAGAGAGAAGACTACATTTGTGACCGAGTGGGGCACGTTTTGTTACAAGGTGATGCCTTTCGGACTTAAAAATGCTGGAGCAACATACCAAAGTGTCATGGTAACTCTTTTCCATAATATGATGCACAAAAAGATCGAGGTATATGTGGATGATATGATTGCTAAGTCTAGAACTGAGGGAGAGCACATTCAGAACTCGAGAACGTTGTTTCAAAGATTGAGAAAGTATCAACTGAAGCTCAACCCTGCTAAATGCACATTCACAGTTACGTCCAGAAAGCTTCTAGGATTCGTGGTTAGTAGAAAGGGAATCGAGATTGACCCTGACAAGGTGAAAGCTATTCAAGATCTCCCACCACCTCAAACGCAAAAAGAAGTTCGAAGATTCCTGGGAAAACTTAATTATATATCTCGGTTCATCTCTTAGTTGATCGACAAATGCGATCTTGTTTTCAGATTACTTTGAAAGAACAACCCAGGAGTATGGGATGAAGAGTGTCAAGAAGCTCTTGAAAAGATAAAGAAATACCTGACGAATCCTCCGATCCTAGTGGCACCGGTGCCAGGTAGACCGTTAATCTTATATCTAACGGTCTATGAAAATTCGATGGGTTGTGTACTAGGGTAGCATGATGAGTCTAGAAGAAAGGAAAATACCATCTACTATTTAAGTAAGAAGTTCACTGACAGCGAAACACGGTATCAGCCGATTCAAAAATTATGTTGCGCTCTAGTTTGGGCTACCAAAAGGCTCAGATAGTATATCCTGTATCACACTACCTGGTTGATATCCAAGTTAGACCCATTGAAATTCTTGATGGAAGCACCAGCCTTAATCGGGAACATGGCTCGTTGGCAAATGTTATTGTCTGAGTTTGACATCGTATATGTGAGCCAGAAAGCGATAAAAGGGAGTGTCATAGCAGACTTCTTAGCAAGTCGTGCTTCAGACGATTATGAATCCCTGAACTTCAAATTCCCATACGAAGACTTGATGTGTATTACAACCGAAGAGGAGACGGTTCGGGAAGAAAAATCATGGAAGCTTTATTTCGATGGAGCACCCAATGCCCTAGGTCACGTCATATGGGCATTGTTAATTTCTCCAGAAAATGTCTACTACACCTTCACGAGTAGATTTTAATTCTTTTGTACAAACAACATAGCCGAGTACGAAGCCTGTGTTATGGGACTGTCTGCGACTATCGAGAGAAAGATCAAGGTGCTTCAGGCCTTCGGAGATTCATCCTTGGTAATCTACCAACTTCGAGGATAATGGGAAACACGAGACCCAAAATTAATCAAGTATTATGATTTAATCCAGGAGTTAATTAAAGAATTTGAGAAGGTCAGTTTCACCTATCTTCCCAGAGAGGACAATCAAATTGCGGATGCTTTGGCAACATTAGCTGCGATGTTTAGGGCGAGTACAAAAGCGGAAATGAAACCAATAGAAATGCAAATCTTTGAAATGTCGACTCACTACTGCAACTTGGAAGAGGAAGCATATGGAAATCCTTGGTACTATGATATTTTGTAGTACATCAAATTCCAAACCTACCCTAAAGAAACGAACGAGAATGATAAGAGGACTATCAGAAGAATGACAGCTGGATATGTCTTGGATGTTGAGATCTTGTAAAAAAGAGGTAGAGACCAAGTACTGTTGAGATGTGTTGATGCTCGAGAGGCCAAAACTATTCTCGCAGAGGTGCACGATGGGTTATGTGGGACACACGCCAACGACTTCTCAATGGCCCGAAAGATTATGAGATATGGCTATTTCTGGTCCACCATGGAAGGGGATTGTATCGACTACGCCAAGAAATGCCAGATATATGCTGACAAGATCCATTCTCTGTCGCTACCTTTGCACACCATGAATTCATCGTGGCCTTTCGCGGTATGGGGCATGGATGTTAATGGGCAGATTCACCCGAAGGCTTCCAACAGACATCGTTTCATTCTAGTTGTCATTGACTACTTCACTAAATGGGTAGAGGCAGCCTCTTATGCCAGCATCACAAGGGCAACAATCTGCAAGTTCTTGAAGAAAGAGATCACTTGTCGGTATGGATTACCAGAAAGGATCATCACCGACAATGCTTCCAACTTAAACAACACAATGATAACTGGGGTGTGTGACCAATTTAGGATAATGCATCATAACTCCACTGCCTATTGTCCTAAGATGAATGGAGCAATCGGAGCAGCAAACAAGAACATCAAGAAGATCATATTGAAAACAACGGACATATTTAAGGATTGGCATGAGAAACTATCGTTTGCTCTATTTGCCTACCGAACGTCTGTACGTACATCAACAGAGGCAATGCCATACTCTTTGGTTTATGACACAGAGGCAGTACTACCTATCGAGGTAGAGATCTCGTTACTTCGAATTTTGAACAAAGTGAAGTTGGATGAAGCTGAATGGATACAAGGCAGGTATCAATTGAATCTCATTGAGAAGAAAAGATTAAAAGCCATCTGTCATGGTCAAATGTAGCAAAAAAGGATGATGCGGGCTTATGAAAAGAAGGTTCACCCATGAGAATTTCGAGAGGGGGATCTGGTGCTTAGAAAGATCTTGCCAAATCATAGAGACCCACAGGGGAAATGGACTCCTAATTGGGAGGGGTCGTATATCGTCAAAAAGGTTTTTTCGGAGGAGCACTGATCTTAACATAAATGGACGGGAAGGAGTTGAAAAATCCAATAAACTCCGACTCGGTTAAAAACTATTACGTTTGAAGAGACAAAGAAACAAAAAACAAAAAAAAGAGAAAAAAAGAAAATTTTGAACAAAAAAAGAAAAAGAATGGGGTTTAAGATGAAAACCCAAAATGGGCATTTCGAAAGAAATGGAGGATTTGAGTCGAAAACCTGTAAAGGGCGGCTCAAGCGAATTTTGAGGTCCGACAGCCTTCGAGCGCGAGTCATCTAGTTTTTAAAAGATTTCCAGCAACCTTCGAGCGTGAGTCTTCCAATTTTTAATGGATTTTTGGTAGCCTTCGAGAGTGAGTCCTCTAGTTTTTCAAAGATTTCCGGTAGCCTTCGAGCGCGAGTCCTTTAATTTTTTAAACATTTTCAGCAACTTTTAGGTGTGATTCCTTTAAGACCTTCTTTTGATGTCAAGACAAATAGAAACTGGGGCATCATTTTAAAGTATTTGGTAACCTTTAAGCGTGAGTCTAGATCTTAAGTCCTTCGGGCCATCAATAAGTCCTTCGGACATGATGATAAGTCTTTCGGGCCACCGGTAAGTCCTTCGGGCATGGTGATAAGACCTTCGAGCCATCAGTAAGACCTTCGGGCATTGTGTCAAGTTTTCTTTTTGATATTGAAGACGAGTACAAATCGGGGCATTAAAGAGTTCGAAGCTTGAAATAATTGGTCGAAGATGAGCAGAAAGTTTTAGAAAACCCATAACTTCAAAGTCGAAGGTTCTATATAGAAAGAACCCGAAGCTTCAAGACTTCAAAGCGATGATTTTTATATAGGAAAAACTTGTAGCTTCAGCATTTTGGAGTGAAAAAGTTTTATATAGAAAGAACTGTAACTCAAAAATTTCAAAGTCGAAAGTTCTATATAGGAAGAACCTGAAGCCCAAGACTTCAAAGCGAAGAGTTTTATATAGGAAAAACTCATAGCTTCTGGATTTCAAGGTGAAAAGTTCTATATAGGAAGAACTTGTAGCTCGGAGAATCCAATCAAAGAAAGTGAAAAGTTCTATATAGGAGGAACTTGTACTCTAAGACTTGAAGGTGAAACAATTCTATATAGGAAGAACTTGCAGCCTAAAGATGTGTCGCCAAGGATAAGCCAAAGATTCTATATAGGAAGAACCCACGGCTCCAAGGCTTTAGACGGACGAAGAGTGTAACAGTTCCATATAGGAGGAACTCATGGCTTCAAAATCTCCAAACAAGGAAGTGAGATAAAATTAGTGTTTATGATCTTTGCTCTATTCTTGTTTCACCAAAATGAGCAAAGAGGAACAGCTGTAAACGCTAATTTTATCTAAGTCTATTGACCCATGCTTTACTTTATTTTATTTTATTATTATTATTAATAAAAGGGAAAAAATAGATCAAATGAAAATTAATTAAACCTCATTTAATTATTTAGTGTCCAGTCCATTTACAAAAATTACAAGGTCTATTTGGCCCAATACTCATAATGAAAACCCTAATCTAATTAAATCCCTTTTCTAATCACAGCCGCACCAGAGTCGTTGGATCAAGATTTGATCCAACAGACGAGATCGAAGCACCGTGACCGTTCAGCTACCGTATGGGACAGACGCGCTAACGGTTTGCCTTCTATGCGTGGGTGCAAGACACGCCGAGACCTCTCAACTTCCACGCGCCACGCGTTGCCATCTAGAGCCGCCATGTCACCGTCCAGGCTTCATTTGAACCGTTCATCTTCTAACCATCTCAATCGTTAGATCAAATCTGATCTAACAGCCTGAAATGCGCCCAGTCGACAGACTCTACACCTCCCCTCTATCTGATGGCCGCCACGTGTCGTCATCAACGACCATCTTCGATGCCTGAGAAATCGTTGCCATTGTACGGCCACCAAATCCCCCTCAATCCACGAAAATAATAAAAACGAGAGGATATCAGATTGCAGATCTCAGACACGGTAGAAACATTAAATGTGTATCTACTCTTGTAGACAAAAAATCGGATATATATCATGTATTAAATTCAGATTGTAATCAGTTTTTTTCGAGATCAATAAAAAATTACAGAGGTACTTTCTTCTTCTCTTTTCCTTTTCTTTCGCATGGCATAAATCAACAAAAGGGGAAACTAGGGTCTTTTACATTCCTTTTTATACGTTGTCTTTGCCCGTCGTCTGGTGACAAGCCTACTGGTTTTCTCCCGAACTGCGCATGGTGAATCGGACGGTAGGTATCCAAAACATTAGATTGAAAATGCGAGGCATGAGCAACCTCTAATAGATGCTTATGCTTGCGTTCAATAATACCATTCTGTTGTGGAGTGTCAACACAAGAGCTTTGTTGGAGGATGCCAAGAGAGGTGAACAAGGAAGAACAAGAAGAGTTAAAGAACTCGGTTCCATTATCACTACGAACAATCTTTACTACAGTAGAAAATTTATTTTGAATCATAAGAAAGTATTGTTTTAAAGCTAAGACAACATCAGATTTAAGCCTCAGTAAGTACACCCATGTCATCCTAGTGTTATCATCCACAACAGTGAGGAAAAAATGATGACCACTATGAGTTGATACACGATAAGGTCCCCAAAGCTCAAGATTAATCAAATGAAAAGGTGAATCAGCCCGAGAAGAACTATGAGAGAATGAGAGTCTAGACTGTCTAGCTAAGGGACAAATAATGTAATGAAAATCACAATTGAATGATAAATTGTCAAAGAAAGAAAGATGGTGCAATTTATTCATGGGAACATACCCTAAACGTGCATGCGATAGAGGTATTTTATTAACAGTAGAGTGCATGCAAGAATGAGATTCATTATTTTCAACTAAAGACAAAGAAGAATCATGAATAGAAACATCAGACATATGAGAAACTGGAAGTGAGGTAGACATGCTAACCATAGATGAAGCAGAATTAAAGAAATAAAACTCCTTATGATATTTACCAATCCCCTTCATCTTGTCAATGCAAAGATCCTGCAAGATGCAGAAATCAGGATAAAAAAATAACAGCACATGTGAGGTCACGAGTCAATCTAGAAACATAAACTAGATTATGGGTAAAACTCGGGACATATATGACATCTTTCAACAAAATATCAGAATTTAATGGGAAAAAAACCCAGTATGAGTAATGGGAGAGGCTTTACCATTAGGAAGCTGAACGAAATGAAAATTAGGTGGGTAAGCAACAAGAAAATTCAAAAGCTTAGAATCACAACATATATGGTCAGTCGCACCTGTATCCAAAATTCAAGAAAAACTACTATTGATTGAAAAACAGGCAGAATGTATACCTGCAAAATTGGCTGCATGCGCAGGAGCGAGAGTTTTATTTAGTAACTCCAAAATCTGAGAATATTGTTGTGGTGTGAACACATGTGTAGGGGCACTTTGAGGCAGAACGAGAGGCTCATCAAAAGTGAGAGTGGGAATAGTAAGAGCAGCTTGAGGCACTTTCTTCTTACTGAACTTAAACTCCGGGGAAAAATCAATCAATCGATAACAAGAATCCCTCTTATGCCCCTTCACTTTGCAATAATCGCAAACACAGTTGAACTTCTTCCGATTCCCAGATGTCGTAGAATACAACACCACCGAGTCCGGAACGGGAGAAATACTAGAAAGAAAGCTCCTTTGGAATTCTTCTTGGACGATCATGGAGTAAGCGCGATTAACGAATGGCAACGGTTGCATCAAGAGAATCTGACTTCGAACAGCTACATAAGTCTCATTGAAGCCCATAAGGAACTAAAACAAACATTGCTGAAGAATGTGGCTAGTGTTTTGTTGAGAAACCTCGCATTCACAAGTTGAAAAAAGAACAAGAGCAGTGTATTCGTCCTAAAGTAGTTTTAATTGTGTGAAATACAAAGAGATAGTGGAATCACCTTGTGTTAGATGGGCAATTGAACGATGAAGGAAAAAGATACACGAACCGTCAACCTTACTAAACCGATCCTTGAGATCCTTCCAGACCGCAGCAGAATCAGAGGCGAAAACGAGACTGACGGACAAATCAAGATTCACTGTATTGAGAATTCAGGAGAGAACGAAGGCGTTGCAGCGGTCCAATTGAGCGCGAAGAGATTCCGGGTAACCAGAACAGAGACACTTACCATCAACAAACCCTAGCTTGTTTTTCGCAAGCAGAGCTATACGAATGGAGTGACTCCATACGTTGTAGTTATCGACGCCGGTCAAACGATGAGAAACGAGAACAGTTCCTGGCGTATTCGACAGATGAAGATATAACGGATGTTGAAAATCGACTTCCTCCATGAAACCAAGAAGTGGAGAAGATGAGAAGCACGAAATTGGGGAAAAGGCAAAAACAACGAACCCTAGGATAACAACTCAAAAAAGAAAACGAAGTCGGGCAAAGGCCCAAAGAGAAACGTAGCCCAAGGATTTAGAAAAAAAACAGCTCACATGATACCATGTTAAAATATTGAAAAATGGTAACTTGTATTATTTAATTAATTAGGAGTACAAATGTTAACTATTTATACAAGATAGATAACTAGCTAACTGTCCTTTAATATAAAGGATGTAAAAATGTAAGAATAATAATTTAATTTTAAAAGTTGAGTAATCTTAAATAAATTGTTAAGGAGAGTGGAGAAAGCAGGGAGTGTTGGGAGAATGTGGATAAAAGAAGAGAACATAATCCAGTCGACGTAGTACTTGTCTTCTCCATTCAACCAACTCCAAGCCCCCAAAATCCTTTTCATTTCATATAATTGTTTCCCTCCTCCTTTTCCTTCCCCCCTAATGGACCAGCCATGTCTATGAATATTCCTTCCCCTTGCTCTCCCTCTCCTTCTTCTTCTTCTTCCTCATCGTTTCCCTCCACTCTCCACTGGCTTTCTCCCCTTCCTCTGCCGCCTTCAACCACCACCTCCACCTCCACAACTTCCTCTAAGCCCACGCGTTCATTCTGCTTGCAAGCCACAGCCCACCAGCCAACTCAACCCCCCACTACTGATTTATCCCCTCCCTCTGTTAAATACAGTAACGATGATCAAACCCTTCTCTCACTCCTCCGCCAAAGGAAAACCGAACAAGCTTGGACCCATTATTCCCAATCCCCTCACCTCCCGACCCCCACTTGCTTAAGCCGCTTAGTTGCTCAACTCTCTTACCAATCCACTCCGCAATCTCTCTCACGCGCTCGTTCTATCGTCACGCGCCTCCGCAATGAACGCCACCTTCACCGGCTCGACGCCAACTCCCTCGGCCTCCTGGCATCGACTTCCGCGAAATCCGGGCATACCCTTTACGCTTCTTCCCTCATCAAGTCTATGCTTCGCACTGGTTACCTCCCCCACGTCAAAGCATGGAGTGCTGTCGTTTCGCGGCTTGCCACTGAGTCGCCCTCTGAGTCGATAAGCCTTTTTGATTCCGTGACTCGCCGCGTCAGACGTTTCACGGATCCTTCAATTGTTGCTGATTCCAAACCTGACACGGCTGCCTATAATGCTGTGCTTAACGCTTGTGCTAATTTGGGTGACAAAAGTAAGTTTCTGAAACTGTTCGATGAAATGCATGAATGGGGTTGTGAAGCTGATGTTTTGACTTATAATGTTATGATAAAGCTGTGTGCTAGAGCCAATAGGAAAGATTTGATTGTGTTCGTGTTGGAGAGGATTATTGAGAAGAGAATACGTTTTTGTATGACTACTCTGCATTCCCTCGTTGCCGCTTATGTTGGATTTGATGATCTTGAAACGGCTGAGAAAATTGTTCAATCTATGAGGGAAGGAAGGAATGATCTTTGTAAGATTCTCCGAGATGCATATTTGGAAGATCTAAAACGAGCTAAGGAAGACGATGATGATGAAAACTACGCCTATGATGGGGAGGATGACAATGAGGAGGAAGATATGAAAGATACAAAAGAATCGAGTCTAAACAAGATAGATGATATAGTGTTTGAGAAGTTGCTTCCTAATTCGATTGAGCCATGCAGTGAACCACCATTATTGCCGAAAGTATATGCACCGAATTCTAGGATTTACACAACATTAATGAAAGGTTATATGAAGGCAGGTAGAGTTACAGACACAGTGAAGACTTTAGAAGCAATGAGGCATCAAGATGATAAAGCTAGTCATCCTGACAATGTTACATACACAACGGTTGTTTCTGCCTTTGTGAAGGCTGGATTGATGGATAGAGCGCGAGAAGTGCTAGCCGAGATGACCAGAATTCGTGTGCCAGCAAATCGGATTACTTACAATATTCTTCTCAAGGGTTATTGCCAGCAGTTGCAAATAGACAAGGCAAAGGAATTGCTAAGGGAGATGGCTGAAGATGCTGGGATTAAGCCCGATGTGGTTTCATATAATATATTGATTGATGGGTGCATATTGATTGACGACAGTGCTGGGGCTCTTGCGTTTTTCAACGAGATGCGGGAGCAAGGAATCACTCCTACGAAGATCAGTTACACTACATTGATGAAAGCTTTTGCTTTTTCAGGTCAACCGAAGTTAGCTAACAAGGTTTTTGACGAGATGCTTAGAGATCCACGGGTGAAAGTCGATTTGGTTGCATGGAATATGTTGGTGGAGGGATATTGCAGACTGGGACTGGTCGAAGAGGCAAAGAAAGTAATCCAAAGAATGAAGGAAAACGGGTTTTACCCTAATGTTTCAACTTATGGTAGTCTAGCAAATGGGATTGCATTGGCTAGAAAACCAGGGGAAGCACTCTTGCTCTGGAAAGAGATAAAGGAAAGGTGCGAGATGAAAAAGGAAGGCGAGAACCAGTACTCCGATTCTCCTCCTCTTCCGCCGCCATTGAAACCAGATGAAGGTCTGTTAGATACTCTAGCTGATATATGTGTGAGGGCTGCTTTCTTCAAGAAGGCATTGGAAATTGTAGCTTGCATGGAAGAGAATGGCATACCACCAAACAAGACCAAGTACAAGAAAATCTATGTGGAGATGCATTCGAGGATGTTTACAAGCAAGCATGCTTCACAAGCGAGGCAGGATCGGAGGGTCGAAAAGAAGAGAGCGGCAGAGGCGTTCAAGTTCTGGTTGGGTTTGCCTAATTCATATTACGGAAGCGAGTGGGATTATTCTAATGACAGATGAACATATTTATGCCTCTCTGGTTCAGAGTCAGTAAAACAACATCAACAACAATGTATACTTTTACCAATTTGTAACAAGGTTAATGTAATGTAATTGTACTGCTGTATATTGCAAATGCAAAATATTCAGTCAAATTGTGTGTTTCATGTAATGAATTGAATGCCTTCTTAGCTGTGTTTACAAATGCAGAAGAGATATTTACTTCTGATTCACAGAATGCATATTGATTATTATAGGAGTTTCGGGATATAAGATGATGTTGGTTCAGAAAGACAGTGATAAAGATTTTTTTTCTTAAAATGTTTTTCATAATGAGTGTCTGCAAAACTTAATCTGAATTGGTCAGTCAGTTAATCGAAAACCAATGGTTAAATAAAAAATTGTGGAGGATGGAGTGTTGAGGAAGTGAGGGCACCTGCACCACTTGATAAAAGGTCCTGCCTTTTTTAAATTTTTTTTATAAAAAATATTTTCTAACAGTTAAAATGACCTTATTCAAAAATTTAAAGTGTCTCATCTGTCTAACAGATAAATATTCTTCTTTAAATTATTTTTTCATCCAAAAATAACATCGATGTATATTATTTTTAAATCTATCTCTGTAACACAAATAAAATTGAAAGATAAAAATCCAAAACCACATAAAAAGCTCAAACTTGACTCCTTTCCAGTTTCCAAGAGTAAAGAGTTGCAATGGGATACCATAACATTAGGAGATCAATGGTTAATAGTTTGTTGTGTGCAAAATATATACATAAGATAATGATACTTCGATATTTGTATTAGCAGGGTGGAACTGTAAATTTATAAAGGGAAGATTAGAATGAAATTAAAATTTTTGAGGGGCTATTAAAAATATTAAAAGATTATAAAATTAATTTTATTTTTTTTTCTTAAAAAATAGTAGGCGGAACTACAAATTTATAAAAAGAGGATTAGAATGAGAATAATTTTTTGAGGGAACTATAATAAGATTTTAAAAGGATTGAAAGATTATAGAATTAATTTTATCTATTCTTTCTTAAAAAATAGTATTATATTACTGTTGAATTTCTTTGGCAAGTCCACATTTCCGTACACCCATGCGATATTCGCCCATAACTATTAGTGATCTATAAAAAATGAATAAAATTAAATTTTATGTATATAATTGTATAAAATAAAATCTTGTACATCATTGCACATTAAACATAAAATTCATGCATACTTTTTTTGGATAAATAATTCATGCATAATTTTTATATTTATCATGAATATATTTATAAGAACATAATGTAAAAATATAGTTAAGACGTTATATAAAAATAACATAAGTATTTTGAGATCATTATTTGATACACTATAAAAACAATTTCATAGTGTTTATTCAATTAATATGGTTGGTTTAATAAAAAAAAGCTAATATGGTTGGTGATCGAACTGAATTAATCGTTTTTTCTTAATTATTAACCGAACTAGAAATCGTTTGAAAATTATTAATCAGACCGAACAAAGTTCAGTAAATTCGATCGATTTTCGAACAGATCGGTACGCCTAATTATCGTACCGATGCACTTTTTGGTTAACCAATTCTCCAGATTCCAGTGAGCAAAATCGGTACCAGTATGCACTATGTTGTACCGATCCCTATGTAAAATGTGGTTACCGTACCGATACATCTCTTTGCGTATCGATACACTATTTGTATAAAAAGACTCTTTCTTCTTTTGACAGGTACCGATACGGTGACGCAAGTACCGATACAGTAGGTTGCAGAACTGCATTTATGGTGGGAAAAAAAGAGCTCAACGGCTCTATTGATGATGTCAACCACCAAACGGTTAGAATTCAATGAAGAGGTATAAAAGCAAGCCATTAAAGCTTCAACAACAACTATTGAACAAGTCAAGCACATTCAATCAAAAAAATCAATCCATTTGAGCTATTTAGAGTCAAACCCTCATTACCCAACTTGTGTATTTTTCTTGTATTCATTTATTGCAAGTTTGGGATTAGAGTGAACTTGTATTTGGGCAATTATTCACCTATTGTGAGGTATTTTCTTTGTTGCCAAAACTTCTCTTGGAAAGAATGAGTCTTGATTAAGCTTTGGGTTTAAAGCTTAATCGGTTTGTACGATTTTCTCCTAATCCGAGAAAAGGGGAAGAATTTCTAGTGAAATTGGTTGAAAACCCTTAGTGGGAGCTAAGGTAGTAGATGTAGAGCTTGTTCTAAGCTTGAACCACTATAAATCTCTTGTGCCTTCAATTTTAATTTACCAATTTCATCCTTCAAATTTTTAAAAGTCAATTCACCCTCTCTTGGTCGTTTATTCATCGATTGATTCACTCAACAATTAGTATCGGAGCCTAACACTTTGAGAGATTAACATCTACAAGAGGCGATCCTTGAAGTAGTCCAATCAATCGACAACAAAGAAATGACGTCTACTTCCACCACCTTATATGATAGTCAATCAACCACCAAACCTCCATTCTTTAATGGGGAAAACTACCCATATTGGAAGTCGGATGAGGCTATTCATCAATTCCAATGATTATCTCATTTGGGATGTAATCGAAGATGGGTCATCCATTCCAATGAAACAAGAATGTAATACACAAGTTCCCAAGGCCAAACAAGAAATGACCGATGAAGAAAGGAAGAAGCTACAAGTCTATGACAAGGCCTTGCGTGTAACGCCCCGGTTTTGGGCTTGGAAGTCTTGGGCGTTGACCGGTTGGTCAAAGTGCTGTTCGAATCATAAGAGGTTAAATTAGGAAAGCCTAGTTCGGGTTGCATTAAAAATATGGAAAAATGTTCTAAAATCATCTTTTATTATAATTAAGTGAACTGTGAAATCAATTTTGGAAAATGAGTTTCGGAAATGTGACATTTTGGCTAGTGACCAAAATGTAATTTTTGAAAGTTTGGTGGCTATTTTATAAAGGGTTGAAACTTTGAATCTTTAAGGAGCTATTTACCCAAAGGGAGTTTCTCCAGATTTTTCTAAGATATTTTGACTCATAATTCTGATTTTAAAGAAAACTAAAAGGAGGGAAAATTCATTTTAAGCATTTTCTCATCTAACTTCCCATTTTCTTTCTCTCTTTTTCTCTCAACCCAAACACTTCATTTCCAGAGTTTCAATTCTGATTTTCTCACCTAAAATCCTCCTTTCAACTCTCAATTGATTGCAAATCATTGTGTCTTCAAAACCTCTTCAATTGCTTCAAGTTTCATCAAGGTTTTCCATTCCAAAAAGAGGAGAAACTCAAGTTTGGAGGTAAGAACGTCCTTCTCCTCTGAACTTCAAGTTCTTTAATGAAATTCCTAAGTTTTCAATCCTAATTTGATGTTTAATTAAAGGCTTTTAAGTTGATTTATTGATCTTGGCTAATTATGCAAGATTTTGATGATTTCACATGATTTTCGTTTGATCTGTTAAATCTGTGTTTTGAGAAGTGTTTTTGATGTGAAATGATCATTAAATTGATGTGGAAATGAGTCTTGATTGATGCAATCCCGGATAGGTTGAGTTTCCTAAGTTTAGCTTGTGTTTTAAGGTGGCTTTTGTGGTGATCTTGTGGATCTGATGTTGCTGGAGATATAAGGATGGTTGTAGGTTGTTTTTAGATGTTAAATGATGTTAATGGAAGTGAGGTTTTGCTGGTTTATGGCTGGGCTTTGTTTAGAAGTGTTTCGGATGCATTTTCGGTTGTGTTTGGTGGCCGAAAATGGAGGTTTTGTGAGAGCAGCGAGTTTAGGTGCTTTCATTGAAGCAATTAATGCATGATGATGCATTAATCCTCTGCTTTAATGTGTTGAAACAGGGGAGGCATCCTTGGATCCAAGAATTGTTGATCCGGAGGCTTGTTTTGGTGCTTTGGCTTGAAGCAAAGTGGAATCGGTGAGTGGATTTGTGAAAATGGTTTTCGGCTTTGAAACCGAGGTTTTGGGGGCTTAGTTTAAGTCTAAACAACTTTGCTAAGCTCAAGTGTAAGTTTTCGGATTACTCTCTAAGTGGTGGCCATGTCTTGGTGTAATGTAAAATGATGGTTTTGCATGATGTGATTACTGTTTTGGAAAGCATGTTTTAGCATGATAATTGCTGATGTTTTAGCATGATTTATGCTGATGTTAAAAGCCATGTGTTGAGGGTAACACTAGGTAAGAGTACCTTGATTTTATGCATTGTTTAAATGTGAATTTAATGCTTGAGATGCATGATGAAATGGCTTGGTTTAATGCTTTAAAACAGTGGATTATATGATGTATAAAGTGTATATTGGCAAGTGATGGTTTGTAAAAGTGAAGGTCACTAAGGTGGTTAAAAGTCCTTGAGTGAGCCTTGTTACCTAAGATCATCAAGGTGGTTAAAAGTCCTTGGATGAATCTTGTTGCGGACACTAAGGTGGTTAAAAGTCCTTAGGTGCTCCTTTCCATGGTGTTTAAAAGTCCATGGGGCCAAGGTGTTTAAAAGTCCTTGGGGCCAAGGTGTTTAAAAGTCCTTGGGGTGATTCAAGCTACGGACACAAAGGTGGTTAAAAGTCCTTGTGTGGTCCTCATTCATGGTGTTTAAAAGTCCATGGCCAAGGTGTTTAAAAGTCCTTGGGGCCAAGGTGTTTAAAAGTCCTTGGGGAAAGTTGTTGAACTTGATTTCATAAATGAAATGTATCACTTGAGCCAATATGACATGTATAGTACATTGAGATGCATGAGATGCATGATTTAATGTTTATGTTGAAGCATGAGATGCTTGTTTAAATGAAATGAGGAAGCATGGGAATTGCTTGATTTAAAGTATGCTTTGAGCATGTGTAAAGGTTGTCTATAAGCATGTTTTACAAATGGTTTTAATTGCATTATTGAATGGTTTTAAAGAGCACTCCTCACTAAGCTTTGGCTTACGCTCTCTCGTTTTCTTGATTCAATAATGCAGAGCACTAGAGTATCTTGAAGGGCAGCAAGAAGGGGCAAGAGTACAAGTACAAGTAGAGCTCAATGTATGGAAGGTTTTTGTTAAACATTTTAGCTTTTGGATGATTTGGCAATGGGGGACCAATGTGTATGTTTTGGGAGGTGTTTGGAACTCCCTAAGTATGTTGAATGTTGTTTTGAATGCTGGTTTTTGGATTGGATCCTTATATGCTTGTTTTTAAAGTTAATGCTTGAATAGTTAGCTTGTGTAGGAAGCATGCCTATAGAATTGGGGCTTTTTGCTTGTGGTGTTGTTTTGATGAATTGGTGTAGCAAATATGTCTTATACATGTTGAATTGCATGCTGGTAAAGTCTGGTAGCATTTGGAGCATGTTTGAATGATCAATTGCATGTTTTGGTATGCTAGTTGCTGAAATCTGAGCAGGCGTTTCGGAACAGTGTGCACCGTTTCGGAACGGGTGCCTGGAATGAACCTAGGGGTCCGAAACGGGGTGCACCGTTTCGAAACGGTTTGGTCTCTGCCAGACCCCCGTTGCGGAACTGGTTTCGGAACGGCCCGTGTTTCGGAACAGGGTCAACCTGTTTCGGAACGGTCGACCGTTGGGGGCTGACATGGGCAGTTATATGTTTTGAAATGTTTGCGTTTTGGTCCTGAATCTTGTTTGTGCAATTGTATGAGTTTGAGAAGTCCTTTTGAGCTGAAATTTCACAGAGAAGCATGAAACCTGACTAATTTCAAGTTGGTAAGATTAATTTGGGTTAAGTCCTTTAATTTATCAGAATTTACAATTTGGTCCCTAAAGTTGTAATTTGTTCAATTGGGTCCCTATTTGATCTCTGATGTTTGTGATCTTTTGGTATGTTGTTTGTGTGATCACAATTAAGGTTAATGTGCATCTAGACAAGATTAAAAAGAAAAAAAAGGGTCGTTAATCAAGGTTGACTTTCGGGTTGACTTTGGTTTTCCCCGTGTGACTTTCTTAATTCGGGTCAACCGTCTAGACCGGGTTAAGGGGGTTACATTGCGCATGCTTTTTTGCGCACTCAGATCGGACATGTACTCAAAGATGTCCTTTTGTAAAAGTTCAAAAGAAGCGTGGGACACGCTTGAGACCACCTACGAGGGCACCAACGATGTTAATAAGACCAAGATTGGACTCCTCAACTTAAGTTATGAGAATTTCAAAATAGAGCTCGACGAGAGTGTCACGAAGATGTTTGATGGTTTCTCGGTCAACGTCAATGGTCTCAAAGGTTTCAGAGAAGTCACCCCTGAAGATAAGCTTGTTCGGAAACTACTCTAATATTTTCCCGAGTCATAAGATGGGAAGAGAACCACCATCATTGAGGTAAAAGATTTGAAGACATTGAAGCTCGATGCACTCATGGGTTCTCTCCTTACTTATGAGATCATGAAGCGAGGAAGAGAAGAAAAAAGAAGAGAAAAGAGAAGAAGATGGAGAATAAGAAAGTGAAGAAGAAGAAAATCGAAATAGCTCTCAATGTTTCTCAAGAAGAGAGCGATTCAAGCGATGAGGAGCTTGAAGAGATGGCTATGCTAGCCAAAAAATTCACTCGTTTCATGAAGTCCAAACGGGGAAGAAAGTTCTTTAGAAAATGAGACTTCAAGAATAAGAACAAAGAAGAAGAAAATGATCAACTCATATGCTATGAGTGCAAGAAACCGAGGCACATTAGAACCGAATGCCCGCAAATCAAAAGGAAGAGATTTGGTAAGAAGAAGAAGAAGCTCAAGCCCAACGTTGCTACTTGGAGTGATGAGGAATCATTATCCGATGAAGAGGAGTAAGAAGTTGTCAACCTTTGCCTTATGGCCCTTGAAGAAGATCCTAAGGTAAACCCCAACTCACCTACTTTTGATGAGCTTCAAGAGGCTTATGATGAATTTCAAGAGGTTTACGATGAGTTGGTAGAAAAGTTTAAAGAATCAATTTTGAAAAACAAGAAAACTATTTCCGATTTGAAAAAACAAAACAATTCTCTATCCAAAATCAACCCCTAACATGAAAAGAAGGTTTGTGCTTTAAAAGAAAATTTAAATTATTTTGAAAAAAAAAACATTGATTTGAACAACCTTCTTTCTAAGATTAGTGATCATCACCAAAATGAGGTGAATGATCTTAAAGCTTCTCTATGAAATATTGGGAAATCTAGCTTTGACAAATGAAGTTCTTCAAAAACCCAATATGTGAAGAGAAACTTTAATCACCCTAAATAAAGAGGCTTCTAAAGGCCCTCTAGAGGTAAGATGATTAGGAGTGTTTGGGTTCCTAAGGAACTAATTACTTCTAATAAAGTTAATGCTATTTCTTCTTGGATTCCCAAGGGAACCAAGTTTTTGAGAGCTAACACTCATGGATACAAAATGATTTGGGTACCAAAATCAAGGCTTAACTATTTGTTTGTAGGGGGAACATTGCTACAAGGCCAAAGCTTCAAGTCAAAACACATGATACCTTGATAGTGGATGCTCAAGACATATGACCGGTGACAAGAGTAGATTCTTGGAACTAAAGCCTAAACGTGGTGGAGTAGTAACTTTTGGTGACAACTCCAAAGGCCATATTGAAGGAATATACTCTATTGATAATCATTCTTCCATACTCATTAAAAATATATTGTATGTCAACGGTCTAAAACATAATTTGTTGATCATTAGTCAATTATGCGATAAGGGTTTTAATGTTCTTTTTTATGTTAATGGGTGCAAAATCATGAACATTAAAACTAATAAGATAATGCTCATAGGCCATCGCATAGGTAATATATATATATATATATATATATATATATATATATATATATATATGTGGTGCATTTAGATGACATACATGTTTCTAATGCATGCTTTGTAGCTAAAGATGAACATGATACATGATTATGACATATGAAACTAGGACATGCTAGCATGAGTGTTTTAGAAAAATTAGTTTCCCAAAATCTAGTAAGAAGTTTACCCCAAATAAATTTTTTTGATGCATGTGTTAAGGGTAAACATAAAAGAACCTCATTTAAACCTATTAATGATGTTTCATCTAGTATGATATTACAATTTATCCATATGGATCTCTTTGGGACAATTAGAACTATAAGCTTGGGCAGAAAATCATATGCATTTGTTTTAGTTGATGATTTCTCTAGATACACTTGAGTTCTCTTTTTAATTACTAAGGATGAGACTTTAGAAAAGTTTATCACATTTTCAAAAATCACTCAAAATGACCTTGCTCAAAAAATTTTACACATTAGAAGTGACCATGGAACCGAATTTCAAAACTTAGAATTTGAGGATTTTTGTAACACAAATGGTATAAGCTATAATTTTTCTGCACTTTGCACTCCTTAACAAAATGAGGTAGTTGAGAGGAAAAATCGAACTATAGAAGAAATGGCTAGAAACATGTTTTGTGAAAACAATTTACCTAAGTATTTTTGGGCGAAAGCCACAAACACTTCTTGCTATTTTATAAATCAAGTAATGATTAGGCCACTTTTAAAGAAAACTCGTGAAATTTTAAAATCTAAGAAGCCTAACATTAGCTATTTTCATCCATTTGGATGTAAGTATTTTGTTTTAAATAATGAAAAAGATAATTTAGGTAAATTTGATGCGAAAAGTGATGAAGTTGTTTTCTTGGGTTACTCTTTAAATTCTAAAGCCTATCGAGTATTTAACAAAAGAACTTTAGTTGTAGAAGAGTCAATACATGTGATTTCCGATGATAACCTCCTTTCGAGGAAGGATTCTTGTGATGATGATGATGTAGGAATCATTGAAGCTAATGATGGTGGGCATTCATCAAAATTGGATGAGGTTCCAAGCAAAGAGGAAGAAACACTAGATCCACCTTTAAAAGCTTTGAAGGACAAGACTCTAGAGAAAAAGAAAGTGAGCTACCCAAGGGAGTTCAACTATGTCAAAGGTGGTGAGATTTTGGGTGATCCATCCAAAGGGGTAACCATTAGATCCTCTCTTAGACTTATGAATAATGTTGCATTTATTTCATGCATTGAGCCTAAAAATATCAAAGAAGCATTAAAAGATGATTTTTGGATATTGGTCATGCAAGAAAAATTAAATCAATTTTAGAGGAGTCAAGTTTGGACATTAGTTGATAGGCCTAGTAATAAATCTACTATAGGAACTAAATGGTTTTTTAGAAACAAACTAGATGAGAGTGGTACCATAGTAAGTAACAATGCTAGACTTGTTGTTTAAGGTTACACTCAAGAAGAGGGAATTGATTTTGATGAAACTTATGCACTCGTAGCTAGAAAGAAAGCTATTAGGATGCTTCTTGCATTTGCATGTTATCATTAATTCAAGCTTTTTCAAATGGATGTCAAAAGTGTTTTTCTAAATGGTTTTATTAATGAAGTGTATGTTGAACAACCATCATGTTTTAAAGATCCAAAATTCCCAAATCGTGTATTTAAACTCACTAAAGCTTTATATGGCTTAAAACAAGCTCCAAGAGCTTGGTATGAAAGGTTTTCAAACTTTTTGATTGAAAAAGATTTTGAAAAATGAAAGGTGAATACTACACATTTTATTAAAAAGAAATGGCAAATACATGTTAGTAGTTCAAATATATGTTAATGATATCGTTTTTGGTTTTACCATTGAATTGTTTTGCCAATAGTTTGCTAAGTTAATGCAAGGTGAGTTTGAGATGAGCGTGATGGGTGGGGCTCTCATTCTTATTGGGACTCCAAATCAAACAAAGGAAGGATGACACTTTCATTAATCAAGCTAAGTACATCAAGGACATGCTCAAGAAGTTTGGCTTAAAGAATGTGAAGCCTCAGGCCACTCCAATGAGTTCTTCCATAAAGCTTGAAAAAGATGAAGGAGGTAAGTGTGTAGATTCAAAGCTTTATCATTTTATGATTGGATCTTTGCTTTACCTTACCGCAAGTAGACTTGATATCATGTTTAATGTTTGCTTGTGTGCTAGGTTTCAAGCTAGTCCTAGAGATCCCACCTTATAGTCATTAAAAAAATCTTTAGATACCTTAGAGACACACCTTGTAGGTCTTTAGTATCCTAGAGATTCCTCCTTTTATTTGCATGTTTTCTCGGATGCGAATAATGAGGGATGTAAGATAGATAGAAAGAGTACCTCCGGAACATGTCAATTCTTAAATAGTATGCTCATATCTTGGTTCTCTAAGAAACAAAATAGTGTAGCCTTATCTACCACCGAAGTAGAGTACATATTGACCAGAAGTTGTTGTGCTCAAGTCCTTTGGATGAAGCAACAACTTCTAGATTATGGAGTTGATGTAGGTACCATACCCCTTAGGTGTGACAATACTAGTGTCATTTGTCTCACTAAGAATCTCATCCAACATTCTAGAACCAAGCACATAGAGATAAAACATTATTTTATTAGGGATCATGTATTGAAAAAAGGATGTAGTTCTAGAGTATGTTGACGCCTTGAATCAATTAGAGGACATCTTTACCAAAACCTTTAGACAAAGAGTATTTTTGGTCTCTTACGAGAGAGTTAGGTTTAACTAGCCTTTTTTGACCCTTTAGAGCCTTTTAAGGTTAAAATTTGCTTGTATTTGATTGATGTATGTGCTTGTGTGATTTTGCTCCTTTATGCATCTATGCTTGTTGCTAGGGGAGTATGCACATGTTTTAGTCTATACATGTTGTTCATATATCACATGCATGCATATCGATTCGATTAAAATTAAATTTCTAAGCTCTTTGCTGTAAAAAATGTTATTTCTAGAAATGGAGTACAGATACGAGTAACCGTGTATCGGTACGTTTTCATGAGTGTTCCGGTACACGTAACATTGTACCGGTACGAGTGTTCACGAAGGAATCAGTATAGGTAAAACTGTATCACTACGGTTTTTCAAGTCGGTATCGATACGTCTTTTAGTGTACCGGTACGCATTGACGCTGGAGTGTTTAAATGTCATTAAATAAGGGTTTCCTACTTTAATTAAAACTCAACCACTTTTTTTTCAAAAACCCTAGACCGAAACTCCCTATAAAAACCCTTGATTTCTGACACAATTCTTTAAATCTTTTGTGAGTTTTCGTTTTTCAAATCAAGCCTAAGTTAAATCATCAAGATTGTACATTATTATCTCCTCGTTCATCACAAATCGCACATTCAAGGTATAAATTCTTTTTCCTTTTTCTTATCTTTTTCAAATTCATTCAATTTTATATATTGTTTTTAGTTAGTTTTTTATATAAAATATACATATATTATTAGTTTTAAAGATTTTGTAAAAATTCTTTCAAAACTGAAATTTTTTATGCGAATATAAAAATATATCGTATATTCGTATAAACTATTCTTCAAAATTTTTCTTGCCAAATTTTGTTTATACTTGTATATGCTTTTAAACTATATTATATATTTTTTTAGAAACACCTTGAATTTTGGATTAATAAATGGATCGAATATGATGATTTATGCATGCATTGTTTTTACTTGATTTTGATTTCAGGTTATGTCCCCTAAGAAACGTTTGCGAAAAGATATTGTATCTTCCTCTAACTCCAAATCAAATAGTACTAAACTAAATTTGTCCTACATTTTGCAACATAGTACTAATGAGCCCGGTTTCACTCGAGCGGTGGATCGTTTCAAAATTTTCAAAACTACAAAATTTGTCGTGAGTGTAAGATTTGTATCCCTACTTGACTTCCCCTGAACTTAACTTTTATTATCTTGAGTTACTTACCCAATGAAAGTTCATGCCTTTTTTAAGTATACTTGAGGTCTTTTACAAAAACCTTGTTTTGATCTTTTATTCTAATACTCGATGTATTGTGGATAGAACCAAAAATGAAGTTATAGCTGTTAAGTCATACCTTATGGGCCAAACTTTTCAAATTGATTCTAAGGTTATAGCTAATTGTTTGGGGTTGAAGATATTGGGATAGATGATGAACACTTTTTAGGTAACATCTTTCATAAGATTGGGATTGATTGCTCGTATGATCTTGAAGTGTCTCTCATCGATCCTATTAAAGACAAATCCCTTTCGCAAGGTTAAATTCACTTGGTATAACAACCAATGGGTTCAGAATGTGGATCTACCTCAACATGTTCAGCCCAAAGATGAAGAGAATGTCCCTGTAGCGCCTCATCCGATTGTTTCTCCACCACCTTTCTTTGATGCCCTTATGACCTATTTTAATGGGCAATTTTCTTCGATGAGTGTGAACATAAATGGCGGTTTCTCTTCTATTGACACTCGTCTCACAGCTTTGAATGCTAGAGTCACTTTTATGGAGGCTAGTCAAGCCTCAATGGATATGACTCTTACTGCCTTTCGTGGAGAGTGGCATGGACATACCTTCGATAATGATGCCATGAAAGATGAAGATGATGATGAAGGCGAATATGATGCTCCTTTGGCATATCATATCATCTCATATTATTTAGGATTTTCTTTTATGCTCTTATCTATGTTATTTCTTTCAGAACATATGCTTTAATTATTTATTTTTAAATTATGTTTTTAGGGTTTGAGTTTTAATTTTATTTTGCTTCGAACTTATATGCTTTAAGTGCTTAATGAAGTTTATGTTGTTTTATGTTGATTTGCATTGCTTATATTATTCCCTAAATTGATTTTGATCTAACAAAAAGCGGAGAAGTAACAAGAGCCTTAAAAATTTTCAAAGATACATCTTTTAGTCCTAAAGTAAAGGGGATAAATTTATTTGGGGTTTGTTATATCAAAAAGGAGGAGATTTTAAAACCAAAATTAATTTTGATATAACAACATATTTCAAGGACTTAATTGCAAAATGAATAAATTTTTAAACACTTAAAAGACTCACAAAATGGCAAGGATTCAAACTTTAAGTATTTCTAAATCAAAAGTCAAGTATCCTACAAATTTTCTAAGTTTTTTTCAATCTAAATTTTTGAAGTTTAGTCTAGGCGTACCGATACGGTTACATCCATATCGATACGGTTTTTAGCTACTGAAAACGAGTCAAGAAAAGTGTATTGATACGCTCTTTGTTGTATCGATATGATTTTCAGACTCGATGTAATCCTAGAAACTAAAAACTACTTATTGTATGAATACGCTCATTTCCGTATCGATGCGAGTTGGTAAGATTTAAAAAATCTTGGCATTTAATTTTTTACTGTTACCTTGTCATATTATTGGAACCAAACATTTTAAAAATTGGTTAACAGTACTGATACGCCTAACTACCGTACCGATACATTTTTTGGTTAACCAATTCTCCAGATTCTAGTGAGTAAAATCGGCACCGATAAGCACTATGTTGTACTGATCCCCTATGTAAAATGTGGTTTCCATATCGATACGCCTCTTCGCGTATCGATACACTATTTGTATACAATGATTCTTTCTTCTTTTGACAGGTACTGATACGGTGACGTAAGTACCGATATAGAATATTGCATAACTGCATTTATGGTGGAAAAAAGAGAGCCCAACGGCTCTATTGGTGATGCCAACCACCCAAACAATTAAAATTCTATGAATAGGTATAAAAGCAAACCATTAAAGTTACAACAACAACTATTGAACAAGTCAAGCAGATTCAAGCAAAAGCTCAATCCATTTAAGTTATTTAGAGACAAACCCTCATAACCCAACTTGTGTATTTTTCTTGTATTCATTTATTTTAAGTTTGGGATTAGAGTGAACTTGTATTTGGGCAATTATTCACCTATTGTGAGGTATTTTCTTTGTTGCCAAAACTTCTCTTGTAAAGAGTGAGTCTTGGTTAAGCTTTTGGTACAAAGCTTAATCGGTTTGTAAGGTTTCCTTCTAATTCGAGAAAAGGGGGAAGAATTTCTAGTGAAATTGGTCAAAAATCCTTAGTGGGAGCTAAGGTGGTGGATGTAGAGCTTGTTCTAAGCTTGAATCACTATAAATCGCTTTTGCCTTCAATTTTAATTTACCAATTTCATCTTTCAAATTTTTAAAAGTCAATTCACCCATTTTGGCCATTTATTCATCGATTGATTCACTCAACAATAATACAAATAAAATGCATCAAAAATAGAAGGGAAAAAAGAGGACTAGTCCACTAAAAATTTCATACAAATGTGCAAAAAAAAGCAAAACACTTCCATAGAAATTAACATACCATCAAAACCCAAAAAACTTCACGAATCTCCTTGTCTCCAGCCAAACAAGACGATGTACGGAATGAAAAAAGAGTGGTGAGCGAACCAAACTATCAGACAGATTGTTCTGCTACACAGTTCTAATTACATTGATTAAAAGACCATCAAACGAATGGGGATCAAACCTTTCAATGACCACCGATAGAATCAAATCATAAAATTAAAGCCGTGAAGATCTCTATACGAGCATCAAACGACCATTAAGGTGTATTGAAACTGTGTCAAACAACATATAAAACGAACCACAAATCCAATTAAAAGTGTTCTACAAAGTCAGAGAAAACACGTGCCACAAGAACATATATTCTTATTAAAATTAAAAAAATAAAATATGAAAGAAAAAAAATAACGGGAAAAATTAAGGATTGGCGGTCGTTGACTAGCCCTAAAACTAGTAACATCGCCGGCAAAAGCTAAAAAAAAATTAGAAAAGTTATGTAAGAAAGAAAGCAAGCGGGCTTAAAGTTTTTTTTTTAATATGGCGCTTATGAATTTTAGATAGGTATACAAAAATTTATTTTATTTACTTATAAATTTTAACTTTTTAATACTACACATATTATATAAATAAACTATTTTAACCCGAATCATTTAACGATGAGTTCGATTAACTTAAATCTTAAATGAATTGGATGAATTTAAAATTTTTAAAGTCAATTGAAGTAATAAACTGTTATACGATTAGATTGACTAAATATTTATTAATTCCATTAATTTTCGCCAGATGGTTGTACTTTGAAAGTAAAACAGCACTTCCCTTTTCTTTCTTTCTAGTTCTACTCCTGAAACTAGGGCACCGCTCATTTCTATACAGCTCCCGGTTCAATCAAACCAAGGTGCGCAGCTTTTTCTTTTGTTAATTTTACTTGTTTCTTAATCTCTTTGCAAAATTAGGTATTTATCACTACTTCTTTTAGCTGTTTACTGTTTACTAGGGTTTTGTTTTTTTAGTGAATTAGAGTTTTTTATAGTTGCTTTTTTTTATGTTTAGGGTTCAATAAATGTCGAACAAAGCTCCTGAAGAAATTGACTTGAACTGTGATGCGGTTCCTGCTCACCAAGAAAACGAGAGAAATGATGTTAATGTTGGGCAACCTGCCTCTGGGTCGACCACCACTTGTTTAACCGAAACTGAGTTGGGTGATGGTGTTGATGAGTTAGGGAAAGAAAGCAAATTTGAGAGTGTGAAGAGTCAAGGGATTGATTTGGAGGCTGATATTGGGTCTTTAGGTGAAGTGGTCGATGATAAAGTTAGTGCCGGGTTGAGTTCAGGAGGGGCTTCTTTGATGGAGGTTGGTGGAGGAACTGGAGATGGAGATGGAAAGAGTGGTTCCATGGAAGACAAGAAACCCGTGGGGGTGGAACAAATGGCTTTGGGGTCTTCTGGTTGGGCAACCGAGGACCTTAAAGTTAGCGCCTCTCCTAACGAGGACTCGTTGATAGAGGGGACTAGTGTCCGGTCGAGCTCACTTGCTGATAATACTATTCATTCTGGTGATGGGAAGCCTCTTTCTCCGGCTGATCAAAGCTCATTACCTTGTGAGGATCAGAAAATGAGTTCAAAGGAAGGATCTTCTGATGGATTAGAAAGTTGTGATATGGAAATTGGAACACCCGATGATACCAAAAAGAATCAAACTACTGTGATCCAAGCTGAAAGGGATTCACAGACTGCAGAAAACTCGAATCAATCTACAAGCACCTATGAGGATGGATCATCTGATGTCGATGCAAAACCTGAAGAGCCAGAATTTTGTGTCTTTGATTTAGTTTGGGGTAAAGTGAGGAGTCATCCATGGTGGCCGGGGCAGATATGTGATAGTTCAGCTGCTACAGCGAAGGCAAAGAAGTATTTCAAAAAGGGAAGTTATTTGATTGCATATTATGGTGATCAGACATTTGCTTGGAATGAGGCGTCTCAGATCAAACCCTTTAGGTCTCATTTCTCACGTATGGAAAAGCAGAACAATATGGAAGAGTTTCACCATGCTTTGGATTGTGCTTTGGATGAGGTTTCTAGACGGGTAGAGTTCGGTCTGGCCTGTTCTTGCATTTCCGAGGAAGTGTATTCCCAGATTAAAACTGAGATAATTATTAATGCTGGGATCCAGGAAGAATCTAGCAGACGAGATGGTGGGGATAGGTTTTCAAGTGCTTCTACCTTTGACCCTTTGGAACTTGTTAAAACTATGAAAACATTAGCTCTATCACCTTATTCCAACGTTGATAGACTGCAATTCACAATATCACAGGCACAATTGTTAGCATTCCATCGTTGGAAGGGTTACTCCCAGCTACCGGAGTTTCAAAATCTTTGTGGATTGTTGGAGACTGATGCTGAAATCCCTCTGTCTGAGGAAGTGAAGAAATGTAGCAAACTGATTAAAAATGAAGTTCCTAGTGTCAAAGTTGACAAAAGAGTGTACTCTGAAGAAGAGAAGCTAGATAGCCGAGATGGTTCTTCTAAACAAAAGAAACTCCTTACAGTTTCCGGCAAAAAGGAGAAAAGCTTGTCAGAGTTTATAGCTGAAAGGCGCTTGAGTTTGCAAAATGTTAAAAGGAAATTGAATAGAAAAGGTGATGACAAGTCAATGTCTTCATCCCCTGCTAAAAAGCTAAAGGCTGTTGACCCTGTGCGTGATAACTTGGCAGTGAAACAGAATAAAAGTAACGCGTCAACAGCATCTGCTGATAAGCCTCTACAGTCTAAGCAAACTTTCGGAGTTGGAGCTAGCATTCTTAAGGTTGCAAACCAACTGAATGGTTCAATATTTTCGACGCCTTTACTAAAGCATTCTGATGGGAAATCTCCGAAGATGGCAGTTGATAATAAAAGTAAAGGAAAATCTTCTTCAGGTAAATCACGAGGGAAGAAGGATTCTCAAACAGATATCTCCTCCCCTGATGAGATGCTCTCACAGCTTCACTTGGCTGCCACAGATCCCTTGAAAGGGTACAATTTCTTGGCCTCTATAGTTTTTTTCTTTACTGAGTTGAGGAATTCAATTGCTATGGATCTTAACAACTTTGAAATGTCTGAACAATCTTTGGAACAAGGAACTGATGCCATAATGGGGGAGAAATCAACCAAGTTCAAGCCTACCGGAAAGTCTGAGTTCACCTCAATGAAAGACTATTCTTTTTCTGAAAGGATAATCCAATGCCTTCCTGAAGAGCAGTTAGCAGTTGACGACTACAATCAAACCATGGAGAAGATGAAGTCGGTGCGTTGCTGAAGCATGTGCCAATGTGGATTCTGAACAGAAACATGCAGCCGTAGATGAAAATCTTGGAATGGGAGCAGAGGATCGATCTCCAACTTCTTTGATCCTAAAATTTTCTGACAGAGATTCAGTTCCTTCGGTTGAAGAACTGAATAGGATATTTAGCCGTTATGGTCCTTTGGTTACACAAGGGACTGAAGTGTTCAAAAAGAGCATCCAGGCCAAGGTAGTTTTTAAAAGACGAACAGGTGCAGAAACAGCTTTCAGAAGTTCTGGAAAATACAACATTTTCAGGCCCTCACTCGTTAGTTACCGCCTCAAGCGACTGGCTTCCACAGCAGCTAAAGCTTCCCATGGTGATGGTAAGAAGGGCAGAGCGGATGAAACAAGTGGAGATTAAAATGGTACTTCATGGCTTGGATTGTAGTGAAGTTGATGTCCAGAGAGAGGTTAAGAATTCACAGGACAAGGCTTGAACTTCTAAATGCTTTTGTTTTATGAGGTTATATTTTACAACAATTGACTGTGGTAGGTTGTGATTGGATCTAACAGTTGGCATAGGCATAGCCATCAAATTCCTAGTGGAAGGGGGTTAATTTATATGACTCACCACTTTGCTCATTTTTATTTGTAGGTTTGAGATTCAAATTTTGATTTTTATACATTCTTCTTTTCAGATATATATATATATAGATAGAGAAACAAAAAGCATGATAAATTGATATTCTTGTCTTGCCTAGCTAATGTAAACCCCCGAATAACGAGTATGGAAGAAAACCTTAAAAAAATGAGTATGGAAAAAATAAAATTGGTTTCCCTCGATTTGGTACCATTCTCGTGGCTCACCCCGAAACAGTGTTTTATCCTTAGATTTCCGGTCAATACACATTTCTGGAGAACCAGCTAGTTCCATTTTAACTCTAATTCTTTGATTCTTAAACATCAGCCAATAAGTGACCCAAGTTTTGTCCTGGACTAATTATAGTATGTCTGGAAAATATAACAATAAAATTAAAATGTATCGTTAACCAATAACCACCGTTTTTGACACGTTTGTTTTTGTCTTTGTGACATTTTTTTTTGGTATATGTTTTACTGTTTGGCATGTTTTTTTCATATCATAGTGGTCATTTAGTGCTGATACATAGATCCTCGTGGTACTTGTATTCCGATTTGAACTTACCGATGGTCATAAAAAATTTGATGTTCTTTGATGGTTATTTGCTAATATAATCAGAGCCATGTAGCGGAACAATCTGTCTGATAATTTGGTTCGTTCGTTACTTTCTTTTGTCTCATAAAACATCTTGATAAAGATAAGACGATTCATAAAACTTTCTCTCTTTTTAAGTACATTGTATTTGTAATATCATCATTTATTTTAAATAAGGATTAATATCCTATACACTGGCGGTGGAAATTTTTTATTTCCACAAGCGCCTCAATTATAAGGTTTAGGGTTAGGGCTTAGGGCTTAGAGTTTAGGGGTTTTAGTGTAAATGTTTAGAATTTAGGGTTCATGTTTAGAATTTAGAATTTAGGGTTTAGGGTTAGGGTTTAGTTTTAGGGTAAAATGGGTAGGGATTTAGGTTTTAACCTATAAACCTTAAATTTTAACCTTAAACCCAAAATTCTATCAACAATCCCTAAATTCAAAAGTACTACATTTATAGCCCTAAATTTTAAACCCTAAACGGAGTCCTTAACCCCTAAAATTAAGACGCTTGTGTAAAAAAAGTTTCCACAAGCGCTTGTGTATAGAACAATTACCCTTTAAATAAAGGGTTAATATCCTATACACAGGCGGTGGAAACTGAAAGTTTCCACAAGCGCCTTAGTTTTAGGGTATAGGGTGTTAGTTTAGGGTATAGAGTTTAGGGGTTTAGGTGTAGTGTTTTAGAATTTAGGGATAGTTGTTTCAATTTAAGGTTTAGGGTTATAATTTAGGGTTTATAGGTTAGGATTTAGTTTTTAGGGTAATATGGTGAGGATTTAGGTTTTAAGCTATAAACCCTAAATTATAACCATAAACCTTAAATTAAAACAACTATCCCTAAATTCTAACCCCCTACACCTAAACCCCTAAACCCTACACCCTAAACTAAGTCACTATACCCTAAAACTAAGGTGCTTGTGGAAACTAAAAGTTTCCACCGCCTGTGTATAGAATATTTATCCTTAAATAAAATTCAGTTATCATTTTAAAAAAATCAATAACAACCGTTTAAAAATATAATGATGACAAAAATAAATAATTAACCCATAATACCAACTGAAGTTATTGATGTTTTTCTGATCACTTTGTTATAATGTTCTACGCTTTCGATTAAAGTTATGAATTTGAAATAAAAAATATTTGATATATGTTAATTTTTTTTTGGGTAAATTATTATGGTGACCACGTAATTATAGGTCGCGACCTGTTTTGATCATTCAATTATTTAAATAGACCTATTTTGATCACCAGTCGTTAAAATCTAACGGAAAAGTGATGTGATCCCTAAGTAAAATTTGTATTATTACAGATTTACTCCTTGTTAGTTTTTTATTATATCAATTTAGTCCTAATTTTAATTTAGACAAATAAATAAAATTAAGGGTAAAGTACACAGACGGTCACTGAACTTTAGTAAAAAAAACAAAATGGTAACCAAACTTTCAAAAATCACAAAATGACAATTAAACTTTATGTTTTATAACAAAATGGTAACTAGACGTTAAATCTCGTTAACCGACTGTTATAAAATTTGGTATAATAACACATTTAGTCCTTCATAATTATATATTGAATCAATTTTATCCTAATTCGAAACAATTAACTAAATTTAACTCTCATTATTTATGCATTCTTTTAATTTGGTCCTGAATTCTCTGGGACTGAGCTTGAGCAGGCATGACAGCTCTCTATTTAAGAAATCAACTACTCTTTTTGATTCCACTGGGTCCAATCCTCCATCATTCGCGCTGAGTCCCGCTGCCACGACTTCATCTTGAGGCAAGTAATTTACGAAATTTTTGTTGGAGAGACTGGATGGAGTTGTTGTGTTTGGTACCCAATCCTCATTCTCACCCATTCGAACACGGCTGCTGGTAGAGCCACTAGGTACGGCTGCAGTACTGCTAGAAGCCGAAACATCGTGCTATTTGGGAAGGGAATGCCTGATGGAATTTGAGAGGGAGGTCGGATTAGGGTTTTGATTTTGATTTTTAGGGATAAATTTCTTCTGGGATTTTTGGAAATTGTTTCTGCTGTCACCATCTTGCCTGTTTCCGTGAGTATACCTATGAGACATGGCTTTGGGTTTTCCTTTTTTTTAACAAAAATGAAAATTAATTGTTTTTCTCAGTTTTTGTTGAGATAGTTTTAGTGTTAAGAAGGAAGAAAGGCAGACCTTTCAGATTTTCTTCAATTTGTGGTGTTGCTATCAAAGGGTTGTTTATATTTTTCAATTTCCCTAACATTATAACCATATTATTAAATTTATTATACTATGATTAATCTAAAAATATAAAATTTAATTTTTCTAATCTAATTTATTTTATTCATGGTATTAAGATTCTAATTCACTATTTTAAAAAAACACTCGCATATGTCAATTAAAAAAAGATTTATATTCAATACGCATGCGGGAAAACAAAAAATTTCCACAAACTCCTTGATTTTTGGGTTTAGAGTTAGATTTTAGGGTTTATATGTTATGGGTTAGGTTTAGAGATTTATATTGAGATTCTAATTAATTATAACCATACTTTAAAATTTTGCTTTAAGGACCAAATTAAAAGAATGCATAAATAACGAGGGCTAAATTTAGTGAATTATTTTAAATTAGGACTAAATTGATTGAATGTATAAATATGAAGGACTAAATGTGTTATTATACCAAATTTTATAACAGTCACTTAACGGGATTTAACGTCTAGTTACCATTTTGTTATAAAACATAAAGTTTAATTGCCATTTTGTAATTTTTGAAAGTTTGGTTACCATTTTGTTTCTTTCACCAAACTTCAGTGACCGTTTATGTACTTTACCCTAAAATTAATTAACCAATCAGGTGACGACACATATCATCACCCGATTGGATTATTTTAATCTAATTTTTATTTAATTTAATTTAATATATTTATTTTCCTCCAATCAGATGGTGACATGTATCACCATATGGTGGAAGGAAAATATAAGAATAAGGACTGTTTGGCGTGGGGTTTACACCCACAACCTCTTGAGGGAAAACCCTCATGCTTTTACCACTACACCAACCCACTCTTTGTAAAATGAATTGCATCCTTTAATATATATCTTATAATGCAGTAAAGGCTAGGGAATAAAGAAATAAAAAATGGTTGCAAGGGGACTCGAATCCCAAGTGGTTTAATATATATCTTATAATGCAGTAAGTATATTCATATTTTAAATATGTTCGTATTTAAATTAATTATTTGAACCGGTTAAGTGATTTGTATCGTTTTACACATCCCAAGTGATTTAGATTCGAGTCCCCTTGCAACCATTTTTTATTTCTTTAATCCTAGCATTTACTACATTATAAGATATATATTAAATGGTATAATTCATTTTATAAAGAGTGGGTTGGTGTAGTGGTAAAAACATAGGTTTCCCCCCAAGAGGTTGTGGGTTTAAACCCCACGCCAAGCACTCCTTATTTTTATATTTTCCTTCAATCAGATGTTGACGCGTGTCGTCACTTGATTGATTAATTAATTTTTATTATTTATTTAAATTCAAATTAGGACTAAATTGATATAATAAAAAACTAACAATGACTAAATTTGTAATTATACAAATTTTACTTAACTAACACGTCACATTTCAGTTAGATTTTTACTGCCTATAGTCAAAATAGATCTATTTAAATAATCGGGTGGTCGAATTTTAAATTTTTTAGTTGGGTGGTCAAAACATGTAGCGACCCATAATTGGGTGGTCACTGGAATAATTTACCCATTTTTTTTACACAAACATACTGATTATAAATTAAAAAAATAAAATTTTAAATCAATCTCAAAATTCTAACTCTAAAATTCTAAACCAAATCTTTAAACCCTAAATTAAATTCATCCATAAAATTATATTTTCACCGTCCGTGTATAAAATATTTTATATAAAAAATAGATATCACAATGACAACAAAATAAAAGAAAATGATTTTTAAACACTATTGGTTGATATTACGACAAATCAAATTAGAAATTTTTTAATACATAAGTCATGTACATTAAAGCTCGTGTAAAATTATTAAATTTAGTGAAAAGAGAATTAATTTAGGGTTTGATATTTAGAGTTTTAAAGTTTAGATGTAGGATTCAAAGTTAGAGTTTATATTTGAAATTTAAAGTTTAGATGTAGGATTCAAAGTTAGAGTTTATAATTAGAATTTAAAGTTTAAGATTAAGTAGATTTAAAATTTTAAAGAAGAATAGTGTAATGTATAAAATGTTTTTACACGTGTTATGTAAAAAAATAAGACACTTATAAATAAATTTAAATATATGATTATATTTTGCTACACAAGTTGTGTAAACGATACTACACACTCCTTTTTTATAATCTAAATTATAAATTAATAAACCAAAACCCTAAACTAATCATATATCCAAAATTTTAAACACTATAACTTAAATCCCTAAACCCTAAACATAAACTAAATCTAACTATTTTTTCCAATTAGTGCAGAGCTGACTACCTTAATACATATATATCTTATGGTAATAGGAAAAATCTCTCTTGCACATGCACCTTAGCTAAAGTTTAGGGAACTAATTTAGAGTTTATGAGTTTAACTATAAAATTAAGAGTTTAGAGGTTAAAGATTTAAGTTTTAACTTTTAAATCCTAATTTTAACCCTACACCTTAAATTCTAACCACTCACAAAATTCAAAACTCATATACTTAAACCCCTAAACAATAAAACCACTAAACACTAGACTCTAAACAAAATCCCGTGCATGGAATAATTACCCATGGTAATATTATGCAGTGTTTGTAGTACATGATTATATATATTTGTGCCAAACTAAACAGCATGCAATTTTCTCCAAGCTAGTAATCGAAAATTGCTGTACTTGTTCTTTTAACAAAATTACTTGTAGTTAGGAGTACTAAACAACGCATCACTTCCATGTACAAAATCATTGGATATTAACAATCTTTCCTTAAATACACAATCTCAGGCTCCAAGTTTCCAATCAACGAGACAACAAACGATAAACAACATGACAAAAACTTGGGACTAGTCTACAGTTGGTAGATACTGAAGTACCCATTAGGCCAAATAAGCTTCAATCGAACCTAACTAGACTGGACCGAAGCAAAAAAAAAAGTTCAGTACAATCCTAAGCAGTTCTATATATACATAAACGAATCAAAATCAAAGCATGGAGAACAGAGAACAGTTTGGAACTGAAATAAAGCACCAAAAATCCTTTTATCAAAAGCTGACACCAAAAATCCAATACAAAGATAGCCAGAAGATAAACAAAACGAAGCCCTACAGAAAAGCTACCATGCAATATAATGCTCTCAGTTTTAAGTAGAACTGCTAAAAGATCATCAAAGAAACACACCCCATTGCAAACTTAGGATCTAGGCTTCTCCTTTTTCTCTTTGAAAAGTGCCAAGAGGGAAACACCAGAGACCTTCACAACCTTGAATCGAACACCGGGAATATCACCCACTGCATGACCCTTTCGTCCAAATCCAGCAATCAACACCTCATCCTACATTAACATATTGTTAATCATCAGAAGAGAAACAGAAAAAACAGTACTTGAATGATTTCAGTTGTATACTAATGCTCACGTTCTCTTCAATGTAGTTTAAGCAACCATCGTTCGGAACGAATGCGGCAATCTTCTTGCCATTCTTGATCAACTGGACTCTAGCACACTTTCTGATAGCAGAGTTCGGCTGCTTGGCCTCAATACCGCTGCATGTTCCAATGCAGTCAGTTAAGTTGCTTGAATTAGAGTTAAATAAAAACAACATGAGAATAAGATGAAAAAGGATATAGTGTTGCATTACATCTTCTCAAGGACAATTCCTTTGGCATGAGAAGAACCGGCAAATGGCTTCTTCCATTCATTTCCAAGGTTAGACTTCTTGTATGCCTTATCAGCCCACCTCTGCCTCCTGCGGTGAGTCCTCAGCTTGCGCCCAGCTCCCATGCCACGTGTTTTCCTATAAGATTACATAATTAAGCCATAAATTAATAATTTTTATATTCTAATTTCTAATTATCATTTACGGTATAATTTCAAACAAGCTTTGTTCAATGGTATTCCTCTGGAATTCTCCTAAATCTTTAAACCCAAAACGAAATTAACATTTTCTTCCTGTAGATAAGATAATATCAACACTTAAAGCTTAGTTCTATAAACCCTAAAACGGCAATTAAGATTTAAACTTTCGGAATATCTAAAATTAAAAGCAGAAGCTGAAAAATATATTTCCCTGTCCCATCTAATTCAACATCCACACCAAACAAAGAAAATAATCAAGAGACTTAAATATCAAAACCCACATTTTAGAATTGTTAGTTTCTCACGAAAAACAATTTCTTTCGTCGAACAACCAAGAATAATTAGACACTTTAAAAATGGAACATAAGCGAGTAACGATAAAACAAAGCAATCGAATTGAGGTATAACTAAGAACAAGAGAACATACCCCATGTTGGTCGAGAGAGGTTGTTCCGACTGGGATGTAGGGTTAGAGAGATTTGGAGGCGAAGACAACAAAGAAGAAGAAGAAGTAGCGGCAGCGAAATTTAAACCGAGAAGACCCTAACCCTAGAAAATGGTGCGGCAAAATAACATTGTGAGTTACTGAGTTGTAACTACATAATTGGGTTGTTGTATTGGCCCAATATTAGCGGTTGTAAACCATTGTCTTTCGTCTTCTTGTTGTAAGTCCAATTGTTCGGCCCTATAGATTATAATCGTAAGTTCATTGTGAGTAAGTATGGGGTTTGAGCTTAAAATCTTAAATATTTTGTTTTTTTAACTATCATATACGAATTTAACATTAAAAAATCAATTCTCGATCTAGCACCCATTATTAAAATTTGTCATACTAGTATGACAAGTTTTCAGGATTTTATAAAACTCGTGTGGCTGATATGACGAATTCTATAAAAAAAAATAGTTATTTTTGGGTATTAGAATTGGACGAGTTCCATAAAAACTTACTAAAAAATATAAAAATCATACGAACTTGTCATAATGAACACATTATTGAATTTTAGGGAAAACACACAAACCCTAAGAGAACAAATCAAAAGAAAGATGAAAACAAAGTTTATGTAACTATTAGGTGTTAACCTAAAAGTTACGGCCCGAAGGAATAATCTCCTTGTTTTTATAGCCAACATAGAGACAACTAAATTGGTATAACAGACCAATAAGTTATTCTATAACAGGCTCAACTAAGTTTAACAAATATGTAACAGCTTCAACAGCTTGCAACCAGTCTTTAACAGACACTCAAATAACATGTGACTAATCACCAGATTCAACATTTCCTCTGCTCCTCTCAACATCTGCACCTCTATTAACAACCAGCTAGTTGCTCAACACACTCATTTTATTTCGAAAAAGCTGAAAGTAAGACTTGAACAGAGGTTTAGTTAATCCATATGCAGCTTGTTCTTCAGCCGGGACATAGTTCAACTGAATTATTTCACGTGATATTTTCTTTCTAATGAAGTGAAGGTCGAGCTCCACATGCTTGGACTTGGCGTGCAGAACAGGATTTGCTGACAATGTTACATGTAACACCCCAATTTTAGGCTCGAGAGTTATCGGTTTTGATTTAAGATTAGTTTCGGGTTAAATTTAAATTAAAGGGATGATTTTTTATAAAAGTTCTCATTATTTACGATAACGGCATTAATGAAAATTTTTAAGAGGATTTTGAAAATCAAAAACCACTCATCTTCTTAAAAAAAACAATATTCTCTCATCCTCTTCTCTTTTCCTCCTTTGAAGGTAAATCCTCTTTTTTCTTTTCCTTGTTTTACTTAAATTTAACTTAAATTAAAGTTGGATTTGCAAAGCCCATTAATTCTCAATCTTGAAATTTCAAGATTTATGAAAAGTGGGGATTTTGGGTGAAATCCCGTATAGGTCTTTTAGGGCAGTGTTTTGGGGTGCTTTTAAAGTTTATTTTGAAGTCATAACATGTTAAAAATGTTGCTTAATTATAGTATACCCGAAACTAGTCTTGGGGTGGATTTTAGAAGTGAAATAAGTGAGTTTTTGGCTTGATTTTGTGGTGAAAAGGGGGCTGGAGGTATGTGGACCTTATATAGGTGTTTTTAGATGTTATTTGATGATTTTTGAGTGGTGATAGTGCTAGTTTGATTGGATTCCCGAAACCACTGATGTATGTGATTTTTAGGAGTGGAAAATAAGAGTTTTTAAGGTGTTTATGTAGGGAAATGAAGGGTTGATGGTTGTACAGCCTTAGAGTGATGTTTTGGACATGTTTTGGAGTATTTTAAGTGTTTAAATTGAGGGGTAATGGCTGTGTTTTGCTGGAGTATGAAAATGAGATTATTTGGGAGGATTTTTGGCTTTGAATTGTTGAGAAAATATTGTGGAATTGTGAGCTGATGTATAACAATAAATTTTTGGTTGATTAAGAGGTTAATACATTGTTTTTTATTGTTTAGAAACAGCGGATTTGGCCTAGGGTGGTTCAGACGCGGTCCCAAGAAGTTCGGAAGCTTGAAACGACTTTGTGGTTTGCATTGGTGTGCGAATGGTGAGTGGAAATTTTTTTAAGCAACGTTTTGGTTCAATGATGGTTTTGAAAGAGTTTAGATTGAGCTTGAAAGGTAAATCTAAACTCAAGAGTAAGTTGATGTGTGTCGTCTCTTTAAATTCCCCTTTTACCGTTTGTTTTTCATTACTTGTGGTGATAACTTGTTATGCATGAAATTTTAAATACTTTGGAAGGAAGCATGTTGTTTGTTATTATGTTGTTGATCATGCATGGTGAAATCAATGGTGTTGTTGATATGCCTTGTAAAATATATGTAAGTTGGTGCAGGTTGTGCACGGAAATGGTAAGTAAGACCATTTGCGGTTGGTAAGATTGTAAGTAGTAAGTTTGTGCATAATTGTGGATTTTGTTACAAGGTGTTTTGGTCATGCATGATATAGTGTATCCATGTTGCATGATGGTGATTTGTATATCGTATTGCATGGTTGGTGGAATCTTATTTATGTTCAACGAAGGTTTGGGGTTTGGGTGGAGTCTTAGAGACTAACCTAGACCCAAGAGTAAGTTCACCTAATCTCGTTGTTGGTTGATTTTCGACTCTCATGATATGTGTGATGTGATGGTGTTTTTAGATTGTTTCTACTTCATGTTTAATGTTGTTGTGTAGTCGTTGTTGGTGTCGAACCTCATGTGATGGTTTTCGTTACTACAGTGATGTGTGGTCCCACCGGTAATGACTAGTAGAAGACTACGGTGATGTGTGGTCCCACCGGTAGTGACTAGTAGAAGAGTACGGTGATGTGTGGTCCCATCGAAAAACTACTAGTCGAACGGTAATGTGTGGTCCCACCGTGTTTTGGTTATGCTTGTGCTTACCATGTATTGTTCATGTTTGTGTCTCACTATATCATTCCATCTTAATGGTTTTGCTTTAAATATAAGATTATGCCTTTATGCATACCATGAAGTGTGATGCCATGATAAATGTCTATGTTGTTGACTTATGGTTGATCTTGTGTGTTAGTAAGAGGATTATGTCGTTGGATGAATTGTATGTGTTGGCTTTTATTTTAAAGAAAGCTTTGAACACTGCATTGTTGTTGTTATGTTTTCGAGCTCCGCTCACTAAGCTTTATGCTTACGCTCACATTTTTCTGATAATGCAGATCATTAGCGCGGAGTTAGCAAGGAGCAATGAAAAGGGCGTCCAAGCGTGTGGTAGTTGCTCAAGTACGGTTTGGTAAATAATGTAGTAGTTTAGCAATGGGAAATGCTACATGTTTTAGGAGCGTGTATCTAGACTCCTTTGTGTTGGCTTTATGTTGTTATGCTTTGTGTTGATGGATTTTGTAAACCATGTTTATGTTGATGCCTAAGTGTTTTGTATTTGAAGGTTTTTAACCATGTGTTTATGAGATGCTTATGTTCTTATGTTGAAGGCATGGAAACCATGTTATGCAACGTTTAGGTAGGTGTTTGTTTTCTATGGATGAAGTGGTTTAGTATGTATGCTTGTATGCACTTCCCTATCTAAATGCTTATCTTGTGTTGGTTGCCTTGATTGTTGGTTAAGTAGCATGATATGTTTAGCTTTGGTTAGCCTTGGATGTATGTTCTTTTGAATGGTTGGGTCTTGGATGTATGATAAGTGTTGATCATGCTTGAAGTAGGGTGAAATGCCTCTAGAATTCGTGTATGCATATTGTATCTTGTTTCTTGTTGTTTGAGGCATGTTGAGAACTTTTGGAGATGCCAAAACTGATTTTAGGAACACACAAACTGCAGGCGTTTCGGAACAGGTGAAATGGTTTCGGAACGGGTGTGGTTCCAGGGATACCCGTATCGGAACGTGTTTCGGTACGGTTGGACACTGTGAGCCCTTGTTCCGATACGCATACCGAAATAGTTTTGCTACTGTGAAGGCTTGTTCCGGAACGTGTTTCGGAACGCTTAGGCGAAATGGACCCCTGTATCGAAACGAAGTGGACCGTATCGGTACGGCTGGTCTGGCTTTTAAAACTAGGGCTCGTGTATCGAAACAGGTAAGCCTGTTTCGAAACACAGGCCTGTAATTTGGGCTTTTGGCATCTTTAAAGGTTCTCGATTTGTTGGGCTTGAGTTCTGTTTGTTGTAAGTTTTCTTGTGAATCGTGTATGCATCGTTTATGTGTAGTTTGGGTCGTTAAGCATGGAAATGGATTAACACGTCACTTGATAAATTTAAATTACCTTACGTTCCATCTTTATCGTCTTCTCCTCTTTTTCCGTTGTCGTTTTCACACTTAGAATCTAACGATACATTTAGACAAGATAATTAAAGAAAATTTTCTAGGGTTACTAATCGAAGTGGATCCTTAACGGGTTTCGCTTCAATTTTCCCCGTGTAACCCGTTCGGATCGGTCTGTCGGCTAGACCTGAACGAGGGGGTTACATTTGGTGGTATCAGAGCCTGAGATTTCCGAGACCTCGGGTAGGTAAGTAAGGTAAGTTTGATGTGTTATGTTGTTGCTATGTCTCGGTGAATGTTTTGCCATGTATGCTTGAAGTGTGCTTGCTAGTACGGTGTTTGAAAGCATGTGTTAGCATGATGGTTCTGTTGAGGCGTAGTGTCGAGTTCCCATTGCTACTATTACTTATTTAAAAAGATTTTGAGTAGAGGAGTACTTGAGCACCTTGGACCCTTGCTTTTGCTAACCCCATATATTTTTGTTTGCGTGTTTTGTTTGTTGTTGTGTTATTGCTTTTGGCAAGTATGAGACCGAGGCGTGGTCCTAGAGCTAGTAATCATGAATCTGAGGTTTCAGAGAATGTGAATGATGAGAGAGTTCATCGCTCTAGTTCAGGGCATTATGGTCGTACCAGAGTTTGAGGTACAATTTGTCAATTTAGGTCAGCGTGCATGTGAGTTGGTTTTTGTTGAGAAAGAACAATGTGACCGATCCTGATATGAGTTGGTGAAAGAAGTGAAGACTTATTAGGTGGCTTTAGAATGATATCGATGTTATAGCAGGTAATTTCTCGATACAATCATTGAGTTTGATTTCTCTGATTAATTATGGATCTACGCATTCTTATATTTTGAGTGAGCATGCAGAGTTGTTGAATTTACCTTGTGAGGTACTAGAGGTAGGTGTTAGTGTTACTAGCTCCTTCGGGGATACAATTGTGGTCAGAAATATGTATAAAAGATGTTCGTTGATGGTTCAGGGTCACGTGTTTCCAGTATATGTGATGGAATTGCCTTTTTACGGTTTTGATGTGATACTGAGCATGGATTGGCTTGTAGAACATAGAGGTATGGTAGACTTTGAGACAAAGAGAGTTTTCTTAAAGCTTGCGGATGACTATGAGATTGTAATGGTAGGTGAGAATGTGAAATTCTTATCGAATGTTGTTTTAGCTTTAGAGGCTTAGAGGATTTTGAGTTTGGTTGTCAGGCCTACCTAGCTTTGGGATGAATCTGAAATTGAACGAGGTCAGAGCACAGGATATCAGAACAGTTTGCGATCTCCCGAAAGTGTTTCTGGAAGAATTGGCTGGTTTACCGCCTGATAGAGAAGTAGAGTTTGCTATAGAGATGTATACAAATTCTGCTCATGTTTCGATTGCTCCGTACCATACGACACCGAAAGAATTGAAAGAGTTGAAGACTCAGTTGCAAGAGTGGTTAGATAGAGATTTTATCCGTCCGAGTTCTTCACCTTGGGGCGCACATGTATTGCTTATGAAGAAGAAAGACGGCAGTATAAGAATGTGTATAGATTATAGACAGTTGAATCAGTTGACAGTGAAGAACAAGTATCGCTTCTGCGTATCGATGACTTGTTTGACCAGTTGAGAGGGGTATCAGTCTTTTTAAAGATAGATTTGAGATCTGGTTATTAGCAGTTAAAGGTAGAGGAGGTGATGTTCCGAAGACAGCTTTTAGGACTAGATATGGTCACTATAAGTTCTTAGTTTGCCGTTTGGGTTGACAAATGCGCCGGCTGCTTTCATGGATATGATGAATAGAATCTTCCATCAGTACTTAGATCAGTTTGTGGTAGTTTTCATAGATGATATTTTGGTGTATTCGCGTACCGAGGAAGACCATGACCGGCATTTGAGGATAGTTTTGCAGACCTTGTTAGACAACCAGTTGTATGCAAAGTTGAGTAAGTGCGAGTTCTGGATCCGAGAAGTAGTCTTCCTAGGACATGTAGTGGCAGCCGATGGGATTAGAATTGATCCGAAAAAGATAGAAGCCATTGTTGAGAGAAAGCAACCGAAGTCTGTGACAGAGATTCGTAGTTTTCTAGGCTAGTCGGATACTATAGGAGGTTTGTGAATGGTTTCTCGAAGATAGCCGCTCCTTTGACAAAGTTACTTCAGAAGAATGTTCAGTTTGAGTGGTCAGATGCGAGACAACAAGCCTTTGAGAAATTGAAAGAAGCCTTGACTAATGCACCGATTTTGATTAAGCCAGAGTCGGGGAAGGACTATGTGATCTACAGTGATGCTTCATATGTAGGATTAGGTTGTGTACTCATACAAGATGAGAGAGTTATGGCTTATGCCTCAAGACAGTTGAAGACTTATGAGCGTAATCATCTGACACATGATATAGAGTTAGTTGCAGTTGTGTTTGTTTTGAAGAAGATTCAGAGGCATTACTTGTATGGTAAGAAATGCACAGTGTATACAGATCACCATAGCTTGAAATATTTGATGACACAGAAAGAGTGGAATCTTAGACAACGTAGGTGGTTAAAATTGTTTAAGGACTATGATCTCAAGATTGAGTATAATCCGAGAGAGCCAACGTAGTAGTCGATGCTTTAAGTAGAAAAGTGGCAGCTGAATTGCGAGCTATGTTCGCTAGATTGAGCTTGTGGAGTGATGGTGGTTTAGTGGCCGAGCTTCAGGTTAAACCTATGTTGAGCCAGATGATTAGAGAGAAACAGTTGCAAGACAGATCTTTGGCACCTCACATGCAAAATATAGTGGAAGGAAGACACACGGAGATTAGTTTCAGGGATGATGGGGTTTTGTGTTTTAGAGACAGAATAGTTGTGTCGAATGACGGTGATTTGAGACGTACTATTTTGAGTGAAGCTCATAACAGTCTGTTGGCTATACATCCGGATAGTACAAAGATGTATCGTGAGTTGAAAGATGATTACTATTGGGTTAGTCTGAAAAGAGATGGTGTCGATTTCGTGAGCAAGTTCATGGTTTGTTAGTGTGTTAAGGCAGAATATCAATTTCAGTATGGTTTGTTACAGCCGTTGAGAATTTCAGAAAGGAAGTGAGAAAACATTACTATGGACTTCGTATCAGGTTTGCCTTTGACTCCTTCTAAAAAGAATTCAGTTTGGGTGATTGTTGATCGTTTCACAGAGTGTGCTTATTTCATAGCCGTTCATACGACCTACTTTCTAGTTAAGTTGGCCGATTTGTGCATCAGTGGGATTGTAAGATTGCGTGGTGTGTCGAAGTTGATTGTGCCAGGTAGAAATTCAAGGTTTACAGCTAGATTTTTGGAATGTCTGCATAGTGCTTTGGGTACCCGTCTGAATTTTAGTACATCGTATCGCCCTCAGTCCGATGATCAGTCAGAGAGAGATATTCAAATATTAGAGGACGTGTTGAGATGTGCATTATTGACCTTCAGTGTTGCGTGGGAGATCTATCGAGCTTGTCAGGGTTAAGTAGCGACATAGAGGTGTGGAAGAAGCCACTTGGGGTAGAGAAAGGAAGATATAGAGAAACGGTTTCCGTATCACTTTCCGTCGAGTAATTTCGAGGACGAAATTCCTTAAGTGGGGGAGAGTTGTAACACCCCGGTTTTTGGCCCGAGAGTTATCGATTTTGATCTAGGGTTAGTTTCGAGTTAAATTTAAATTAAAGAGCTAATTTTTTTATAAAAGTTCTTATTATTTACGATAACGCCATTAATGAAAATTTTAAGAGGGTTTTGAAAATAAAAAACCACTCATCTTCTTCAAAAAAAAACAATATTCTCTCATATTCTTTTCCTTTCCTTCATTGAAGACCTTTGAAGGTAAATCCTCTTTTTTCTTTTCCTTGTTTTACTTAAATTTAACTTAAATTAAAGTTGGATTTGCAAAGCCCATTAATCCTCAACCTTGAAATTTCAAGATTTATAAAAGGTGGGGATTTTGGGTGAAATCCCGTATGGGTCTTTTAGGGCAGTGTTTTGGGGGGCTTTTAAAGTTTATTTTGAAGTCATAACATGTTAAAAATGTTGCTTAATTATAGTATACCCGAAACTAGTCTTAGGGGTTGATTTTAGAAGTGAAATAAGTGAGTTTTTGGCTTGATTTAGTGGTGAAAAGAGGGTTGGAGGTATGTGAACCTTGGATAGGTGTTTTTAGATGTTATTTGATGATTTTTGAGTGATGATAGTGCTAGTTTGATTGGATTCCCAAAACCACTGATGTATGTGATTTTTAGGAGTGGAAAATAAGAGTTTTTAAGGTGTTTATGTGGGGAAATGAAGGGCTGATGGTTGTACAGCCTTAAGGTGATGATTTGGACATTTTTTGGAGTGTTTTAAGTGTTTAAATTGAGGGGTAATGGTTGGGTTTTGCTGGAGTACGAAAATGAGATTATTTGGGAGGATTTTGACTTTGAATTGTGAGATGATGTATAACAATAAATTTGTGGTTGATTAAGAGGTTAATACATTGTTTTTTATTGGTTAGAAACAATGGATTTGGCCTAGGGTGGTTCGGACGCGGTCCCGAGAAGTTCAGAAGCTTGAAATGACTTTGTGGTTTGCATTGGTGTGCGAATGGTGAGTGGAAATGTTTTTAAGCAACGTTTTGGTTCAAGTATGGTTTTGAAAGAGTTTAGATTGAGCTTGAAAGGTCAATCTGAACTCAAGAGTAAGTTGATGTGTGTCGCCTCTTAAAATTCCCTTTTTTATCGTTTGTTTTTCATTACTTGTGGTGATAACTTGTTATGCATGAAATTTTAAATACTTTGGACGGAAGCATGTTGTTTTTTATTATGTTGTTGATCATGCATGATGAAATCAATGGTGTTGTTGATATGCCTTGTAAAATATTTGTAAGTTGGTGCAGGTTGTGCATGGAAATGCTAAGTAAGACCATTTGCGGTTGGTAAGATTATAAGTAGTAAGTTTGTGCATAAATGTGGATTTTGTTACAAGGTGTTTTGGTCATGCATGATATAGTGTATTCATGTTGCATGATGGTGATTTGTATATCGTATTGCATGGTTGGTGGAATCTTATTTATGTTCAACGAAGGTTTGGGGTTTGGGTGGAGTCTTAGAGACTAACCTAGACCCAAGAGTAAGTTCACCTAATCTCGTTGTTGGTTGATTTTTGGCTCTCATGATATGTGTGATGTGATGATGTTTTTAGATTATTTCTACTCTCTGTTTAATGTTGTTGTGTAGTCGTTGTTGGTGTCGAACCTCACGTGATGGTTGTTGTTACTACGGTGATGTGTGGTCCCACCGGTAGTGACTAGTAGAAGACTACGATGATGTGTGGTCCCACCGGAAGTGACTAGTAGAAGACTACGATGATGTGTGGTCACAACGGAAAACTACTAGTCAAATGATGATGTGTGATCCCACCGTGTTTTGGTTATGCTTGTGCATACCATGTATTGTTCATGTTTGTGTCTCACTATATCATTCTATCTTAATGGTTTTGCTTTAGATCTAAGATTATGCCTTTATGCATACCATGAAGTGTGATGTCATGATAAATGTCTATGTTGTTGACTTATGGTTGATCTTGTGTGTTAGTAAGAGGATTATGTCGTTGGATGAATTGTATGTGTTGGCTTTTATTTTAAAGAAAGCTTTGAACCCTGCATTGTCGTTGTTATGTTTTCGAGCTCCGCTCACTAAGCTTTATGCTTACGCTCTCCCTTTTCCGACAATGCAGATCATTAGCGTGGAGTTAGCAAGGAGCAATGAAAAGGGCGTCCAAGCGTGTGGTAGTTGCTCAAGTACGGTTTGGTAAATAATGTAGTAGTTTAGCAATGGGAAATGCTACGTGTTTTAGGAGCGTGTATCTAGACTCCTTTGTGTTGGCTTTATGTTGTTATGCTTTGTGTTGATGGATTTTGTAAACCATGTTTATGTTGATGCCTAAGTATTTTGTATTTGAAGGTTTTTAACCATGTGTTTATGAGATGCTTATGTTCTTATGTTGAAAGCATGGAAACCATGTTATGCAATGTTTAGGTAGGTGTTTGTTTTCTATGAATGAAGTGGTTTAGTATGCATGCTTGTATGCAAGTTCCTATCTAAATGCTTATCTCGTGTTGGTTGCCTTGATTGTTGGTTAAGTAGCATGGTATGCTTAGCTTTGGTTAGCCTTGGATGTATGTTCTTTTGAATGGTTGGGTCTTGGATGTGTGATAAGTGTTGATCTTGCTTGAAGTAGGGTGAAATGCCTCTAGAACTCGTGTATGCCTATTGTATCTTGTTTCTTGTTGTTTGAGGCATGTTGGGAACTTTTGGAGATGCCAAAACTGATTTTAGGAACGCACAGACTACAGGCGTTTCGGAATAGGTGAAGTGGTTTCGGAACGGGTGTGGTTCCAAGGATGCCCGTATCAGAACGCATTTCAGTACGGTTTGACACTGTGAACCCTTGTTCCGATACGCGTACCGAAACGGTTTTGCTATTGTGAAGGCCTGTTCCAGAACGTGTTTCGGAACGCTTAGGCGGAATGGACCCATGTATCGAAACGAAGTGGACCGTATCGGTACGGCTGGTCTAGCTTTTAAAACTGGGGCCTGTGTATCGAAACGGGCAAGCCAGTTTCGAAACACAGGCCTGTAATTTGGGTTTTTGGCATCTTTAAAGGTTCTCGATTTGTTGGGCTTGGGTTCTGTTTGTTGTAAGCTTTCTTGTGAATCTCGTATGCATCGTTTATGTGTAGTTTGGGTCGTTAAGCATGGAAATGGACTAACATGTCACTTGGTAAATTTAAATTACCTTACGTTCCATCTGTATCGTCTTGTCTTCTTTTTCTGCTGTCGTTTTCACACTTAGGATCTAACGATACATTTAGACAAGATAATTAAAGAAATTTTTTCTAGGGTTGTTAATCGAAGTGGAGCCTTAACGAGTTTCTCTTCGGTTTTCCCCGTGTAACCCGTTCGCACTAGTTTGTCAGCTAGACCGGGACGAGGGGTTACACTACAGCACTCGTGTTGTCATTCCATACAACTGGAACTAAGGTGGACTGGATTTTTATGTCTCGGAGCATTGCAGCAACCCACATAACATCAGCAATATAATCTACTATGCTTCTATATTCGGCTTCGGTGGTTGACCTGGAAATAGAATTTTGCTTCCTCGAACACCAAGTAACAAGACAATTGTCAACATAAACACAGAAACTTGTGGTGGAGCAACGATCGTCCAGGTTGCTGCCCTAATCTGCGTCGGCACACGCAAAAACATTTGCGGACTTCCCTTCTGATGTAGTGAACTACAGCCCAAACTCAATTGTTTCTGCAAGATACCTCATAATATGTTTGACAGCAACAAGGTGTCCTTCACACGGCTTATGCATGAACTGAGCCACCTTATTCACACTATAAGCTATATCGGGACGGGTGTGACACACATAGAGAAGGGCGCCAACAATACTATAATATTCACGTGGGTCTGACAACGAACTTCTATCATTTTGAACCAGTTTACACGAAGTCAACATAGGAGTAGGCGTTGGTTTGGCTTGAATCATTTTCGTCTTTTGTAGCAGCTCGAGCACATATTTTTCGCTGACACAAGTGGAGTGTTCGATCACCTCGTTGAACTTTGATGCCAAGGAAATATTGAAGCTCGCCAAGATCATTCAAGGCAAACTTCTTATTCATGCTAGTAATTACATTCTCAACATCAGCTTTGTCCGGGTCGGTGACAATGATATCATCAATGTACACTAACAAGTACGTGACAATATTGACATGAGTGTCACGAATAAATAAGGAAGCATCAGCCCTCGATTCTCGAAATCCAACATCCAAGAGATGCGCTCGAAGCTTAGCATGCCAATTACGAGGGGCATGTCGAAGCCCATACAATGACTTCTAAAGACGACACACTAGGGGAGTCCCATCAGCCAGTGTTTGTTCAAACCCCGGAGGAGGCTGCATAAAAACCTCCTCATGAAGCTCTCCATTTAGAAATGCATTGTTGACGTCAACTTAACGAAGAGGCCAGTTGTGTGGAACAGCTTGAGATAAAATAACATTCAGAGTTGAGAACTTGACCACCGGACTGAAGGTATCTTTGAAATCCTGCCTTGGGATTTGCGAAAAACCCTTCGCAACCAGTCGTGCTTTGTACCTAGAGACCGAGCCATCTGGATTTTTCTTAATCTGAAACAACCACTTGCAGCTAACTATCCTCCGGCCTGCAGGTAGCCTGACTAAGTCACATGTCCCTTTGCTCACAAGTGCAGTATATTCTGCCATAACAGCATCTTTTCAAGCAGGAGACAACAATGCCTCAGAAATATTCTCAAGAACAGGCTCATTTAACTCCTAAACGGTTGTAAAAATCTTCGATTTGAAAATTCCACGCTTGCTTCTGGTAACCATAGCATGGTTGTTACCCAGGGTGCACAGCTCAACACCTTCATCACGCTGATCATCGTGGACTATGTCAAGAGAAGGACCAACAGTTGTTGTAGATTTAGGAGGATTTTCTTGTGGTACACAGATTGAAGGACTCTGCCTTGTATTCGATTCAACACTTGTGTGCTCAGGTGTTGTAGTGGTAGTGGCATCCTGTTGAACCACGGGCTCAGACACCCTTTCATCAGACTCTACAGGTGTTGGAGAGCTAGACACCACCGGACTGGTCTGCACAGCTGCTTCAGTGTCATGTTGTTGCACCGGGCTGGACGCATCCATCTTAGGACTCTGTATCTCAGAACCGAAACGCAAAAATTTGGCACAAGGAAGCCAAATAGGAGGTAACTCAAAAATAGTGGATGCAGTCCGCTGCTCCTTTGAAGGTTGAGCACATGTGGCTGCAAAAGGAAACACATTCTCGTTAAAAACCACATGCCGCAAAATCACAACTTTACCATGTGGTGTAAGACATTGATAACCACGATGCTGGCTGCTATAACCAAGAAAAGTGCATGATTGAGAGCGAAACTCCAACTTGTGATTGTTGAACGGTTGAAGGTAAGAAAAACATTAGCAGCCAAATACTCTTAAGTGCATATAATCAGGTTTCTGACCCAAGAGCTTATCACATGGTGTACATCCATCAAGTACCTTTGTGGGTAAACGATTGATAAGAAACACGACACAACTTGCAGCATATGCCAGTAGCAGATAGGGAGAGATGCTTAAGCGAGCAACGTGAGAGCAAGCTCGACAATGTGTCGATGCTTGCGTTCAACATCGCCATTTTGCTCCGACGTATAAGGACACATGAGACAATGTCGTATGCCTGCAGCAGCTAGAATTGGGGACAAGCTTCGGAACTCACCACCCCAATCACTTTGCACTTCCTGAATATTTGCTCCATAATGTGTGTGCACCATCTTAGCAAACAACTGAAAAACATGAGCAACTGGTGACTTATTCTTTAAAAGATATAACCATGTATGTCTTGAAAATAATATTAAAAACTAAAATATTTTGCATAAAAATGCCTAAAATATCTTATTTTAGTATATATTTTTTCTAAAAAAATTAACATAATATTTATCTGAGATATAATTTCATTACTCTCGAAAGAAGTAGTGAACATGTTAAAAAATTATAATATGTTATAGGTTAACCTGTAACGAAACTATTAATAACAATTAATCGCTAACGGCTAATTATTTTTTAACGATTAAATTATGATTAACAAAATTCAATAATTGTCATAACAATTAATCCACCATTAACACACCTAATTCTTATAGATGGACATGGACTTGAGAATGGTGCAATATAAATGGTAACGATGCAAAACTTTAAGTATCTATTTTAAGAAAATAAATGCCATTTTAGGGGTTATTTTTGAATTAAGCTTTTTGATTCATCATAAGGGATAAGCTATATTTTAGTCTATGAATTTGTCCATTTTTCTCACATTAGTACCTACAACTTTTATCCACGTTGATAGCCGAGCTTGTTTATTTTTTATATTTGTGCTTAAATATTTTTTGTCCAGGTTGACATTAAAAATTTTCTACTTTTCTGACATTAGAACCATTTTAACAATGTTAAAAATGACGTGACACTAACACTATAAGATTATGTATCATTACCAAAAAATCAAATATAAAATGTAAAAAATAAATTAAGCTAAAATGTGGCAAGAACGAAATGACAAAATTCCACGTCATTAATTATGTGCATATTTAATATTTATTTGTGTTAAATTAGGAAAACAAAAAAGTATCGATTTTTTTCATTTCTTTTTTTTCTTTATTCAAGTCAGAAAATTTCCACTCACCTTCTTTCTCATTTTCTTATTAATTAATTTTTCTTCAAGATTTGAACTCAATGCAAAAATATGTGAAGTTGTGCACTCAATGGGATTCGAACTTGGATTAATATCCTATACACTGGCGGTGGAAATTTTTTGTTTCCACAAGCGCCTCAATTATAGGGTTTAGGGTTAGGGTTTAGGGTTTAGAGTTTAGGGGTTTTAGTGTAAATATTTAGAATTTAGGGTTCATGTTTAGAATTTAGAATTTAGGGTTAGAATTTAGGGTTTAGGGTTAGGGTTTAGTTTTAGGGTAATATGGGTAGGGATTTAGGATTTAACCTATAAACCCTAAATTTTAACCATAAACCCAAAATTCTATCAATAATCCCTAAATTCAAAACTACTACACTTATACCCCTAAATTTTAAACCCTAAACGGAGTCCCTAACCCCTAAAATTAATACGCTTGTGTAAAAAAGTTTCCACAAGCGCTTGTGTATAGAACAATTACCCTTTGAACTTAAGACCTTAAGCATAAAAGTTAACCTCCTAACCACTAAACCAACCTAATACCTTTAATTTATTTCTAACCACTAAACCCTAAAACCATAAACTCATTAACAACCAAAATAGATGGATTTGGGGTTTAAACTTTAAGATTTTGGTGAATTTTTGGGGGTTTTGTAAATTTTGGAAATTTTATATTTTTAAATCAGTTTTTTAGTTTTTATAATAATATATTATTTGTTTATATATTTTAATATTATTTGTTTATGAATAAAATTTTAGGGTTTAAATATTATAGTTTAGGGTTAGGGTTTATGGGTTTAGGGATTAAAATATTGTCGAATTTTGAATTTTTTAAACAAATTTTGTTTTAAAAATTAGTCTTCTAGTTTTATAATAATATATTTATCTATTTATATATTTAATATTATTTATAATATAAAAATGTTTATATATTGTCATTTTATTTATTATTTATGTATTAATATATGTATACCAATATTTGAATATTTTTATATTAGAAATAATATATTTATATTATTCAGATAAAGTAATATTATTTATATGAAAAACTACAGTTTGGAATATATATATTATTTGTGCTAGAAATAATTCAAATATATTAGGTTGACTTGGTAGTTAGGAGGTTGTCTTTAATCCTTAAGGTCCTAGGTTCAAATTCCATTAAGTGCACAACTTCACATATTTTTCTCTAGCAAAATGATGTCATTTTGAGTCATTTAGTATCAAAATAGCGGCACCAAAACGAAGTCGTTTTGGTTCCAAGATGTTGGTCATATACTCATATTTCCATGATTCCTTGCTTCAATTCCCTTTACCATGATTTGTTACTTCTTTACTTTTAAAATATGAGATAATAAATAAATATAAGAAATGATAATTAATTGCAAAATAGTAGTTTAGCCTTTTTTTTTGTTCAAAGATAAAATAGTAGTTTAGCCTGATGGTTAGACATTTAGCTCTTTATGCACAAAACATAAGTTCAATTCTCAGTATAGAATGTCTAAATTTTTTTAAACCAATCGAATGATGTTACTTGTCATCTGATCAGTTATAATTTAATAAAAAAATATTTATAATTAATCTAAAAATATTTGTAATGCCACATTATCATCTAGTTACACGTGGACATGTCTCGTCGTCAAGTCCACATGAATGTGTCACATTAGTAAAAAGTTGACCGTTAGTTAACTAACAGTTTCTATCTATATAAAATTATTTTGACATAAATTGAAACGTTAAGGCTTAATTTTGACTTTATACTCTAACAAAATTATTTTGACAACTTCAAAGTTTAAAATACAATTCAACCCCAACAAAATTATAATCCTACTAATTTTGTTTGCATTAATTACTACCAATAATATCTAATAAAAACAATCTATAGTTTTAATGTGTTTGCATAAATTTCGAAGAAGAAATCTAATAGAATTGTTACTTTTGAAAGAAAAAAAATTTGTTTACTAATTTAATAACGTATTGTTTTTTCCCGAAATCCATTGAAGAAATCTAATACAATTGTTATTTTCCAAATCCATTTCCTACACCGCCTTTCATAGATTTTTGTCGGGAAAGTATGATTAAATAGGATATACTATTATTTACCAGAATGTTGAAATTGGCTTTGTTTATCGGATATAACAGGGCATTTTGATATTCTTCTCATCACCATTGCCATTCTCTCCATTTTCTCTTTCTCTGCAACTCAAAACACCATGGATAAAGAGCAAGAAGAGATGCAGTTCTTCGGCTGCTTCGGCATCTTCGATGAATCCTACAAAGCAATCTTCGCATGGCGAAAAATCTTCAGCAAAATCACTTTATCTTTAATCCTTCCCTTATCCTTCATCTACCTTGTTCACATGGAAGTTTCCAATATCTTCTTCAGGACAATCATCTACGACGAAATTGAACTCCACCGTACTCCGTCGGGCACTCCCAAATACGAGAAACTTTCCGACCTCATCTCCGACGAGTGGGCTTACTTTTGGCTCTTCAAAGCTGCCTACTTCACTCTCTATTTTATCTTCTCCCTTCTTTCGACTGCCGCCGTCGTTTACACCACCGCCTGCATATACACAGACCGGGAACTCACCTTCAACAACGTCGTCAGCGTGGTTCCCAAGGTCTGGATGCGGCTGATGGTTACTTTCCTATGCATTTTCATGGCCATGTTTTTCTACCACGTCTGGGCCGTGTTGTTCGTTTTCGCCATTTCAATGGCGGGAAGCGATCTGGGTTTGGCGGCGCTGGTTGTTTTCGCGGTTCTGTACTTGGTGGGGCTTCTGTATTTGACCGTAATCTGGCACTTGGCTAGCGTGGTCTCCGTTTTAGAAGAGGCCTACGGTTTCAACGCGATGGTGAAGGGGAAAAACCTGATAAAGGGGAATGCGTTGGTGGCGGTTGTGATATTTCTGATACTGGGGATGGGCGCCGGCGCCGTGCAGTTTGCATTTCAGATGCTGGTGATGCAAGGAAACGAGTCCGGGAGCGGGATGGGTGGCAGGGTTGTGTATGCGATGCTTTGTTTGTTTGTGCATTCGACGTTGAGTCTGCTTGGATTAGTGATCCAGACAGTGATTTACTTTGTGTGCAAATCTTACCACCATGAAAACATCGATAAATCTGCCTTGTCGGATCACCTGGAAGCCTACCTGGGTGAGTATGTTCCTTTGATGGCCAAGGACCTTCAGCTACACCAATTTCATAATCATGTTTGATTTGGCTGAAATGCTTCTCAATTCTAATTTGATAAAACTGTGTTTTTTCTACCTAATCCACATATGTAATGTGATTATAGTATGAAAGTAGTATGTATATATTCAATGTTAATTCTCCTCGTAATTTTTGTATTCCCCAAGTCTGAAGTTGTTCGATGATCTCTTTGTCCATCTCCCTCTTCTCTTTTATTTTTTGTTTGCCATTTTTTAAGAGATTTAACGACCTAATGAAAATAATAATGTAACACTTAAAAAAATTTATAATTGTACATTTAATTCTACTATTTATATATTTTATCGATTTAATTTAAAAAATTTAATATGGCACAGGTCTAATGTTAAAAAATTTAAATGCAAATAGTATTGGCATGAATCAAACATAAGACAGGGAGGCTGTTAGAGTCTTAACTAGAGATGGCAACGGGGCGGGGCGGGTTTTTGGTCGCCCCGAATTCGTCCCGATTTATAAGATATTAAACCCGATCTCGCCCTGCTCCGAATTAAAATATTAATTTATCTGTCCGACCCGACTCGATATAATAACTTTTAAACTCGATCCTGTCCCGACCCGCCTCGAAAAATTTAAATTTTTTTAATTTTCGTCGACGATAAATGTTAGATTCGACCAATCTTCCACCACAATCACAAATTATGGCTTCAAGGGACTTCAAACTTATGTAAAAAATAAAATAAAACCAACTTTAAATTATCCACATGTTAAATTACATATTTAAAAGAATAAACTTGAGTCAATGACCGTTAGAATCGAATATATTAAAACTTGAACAACATCTAACAAAATTTTACGATAAGCACGAACCAAAACAAAAATAAAAAAATAGCTTAAAACTCATAAAAGTGTTTATATATAGTGATATTTTTTATAAATATAAAAATGTACCGGGGCGGAGCGGGGCGGGGAATTTCTAGCAAATACTCGAATCCGCCCCACCCCGACTTCATGCTTTTCACACCCGTCCCGCCCCTATCCCAAAATTTTAGCAAAAATACTTGGTCGGGTCAGGTCGAGGCCGAGTATTTTTGTCATCCCTAGTCTTAATCATTAGGCCAAATCCCTTTTCTGCAACATTTTATATAAAAAAAATTCCATAGACATGTGCAAGGACCAAGGTACAGAATATATATCACAAAAATTCCATGAATTATTCATGATCAATCTCAATACATGATATTCTCGGCTTACAATATTCTGGAGCTACCAAGTGCAGCTACAAAAATGTTACAAACCTTCAAAAGAAAGTAATGCTTCAAGTCATGGATCTATTTGTTGCCATCTTAGGTGCAGCAAATATAATATTAACCATTGTTTGAAGTAGACTGGATAAACAAGCCTAATCTAGCTCCAGAAATTTTCAGCTCATTAGTGGCTGCTTGTTTGAAGTATTGTTCTGAGTTTGGGTGGAGCATTCAAGCGGTTCCCCGCGAATGGAATGCCACAGCCGATAGATTGGCGAAATCTGGAATTTTCAGAACTGTGCCTTTTATTTGGGTTCAATCTTCGTCTTGAGTCAGCTTCAGTATGCGATGGTGCTGACAGGTTGAACAACATCTGGGCAATCAACACTGTGGCTGAATGCTGATTCGAAACCAATGTTTGCGGTGGATGTGGTCCCATTGTTTGTCAATTGAGTTTGCTGATTGTTCTGGGTAAGGGACTGTTAGTTCTACTTTTCTGTATGCAGCATTTAGCCATTTACCTTGTGAACCTCTTGTAATATACACTATTTTGGTGCACTCTTTTTCCTCCATTCTAAGTTTAAGGAAGTTTTTTAACGAGACCTAGAATAGTGTCGGTTCTAATAATACCAAATTTTCACACAAAAAAAATATTAACCATTGTTGAAGTATAGTAGGCAGTACAATTACATCATTTATTTCACATTGAAACATATATTAGAAAAGCATACAAATTGAAGGATTATGAATGAAAGGTGATTGGAGAAGAAGAAGAATTCAGAGAATATTGAAGGCCAAAGAAAGTTACTGTATTCATTGATCATAAGAGCATTTATACAAGGTTGATACTTCTTGAGTATAACGGCATAACAACTAAGGGTAACAGAATAACATAAATATAAACAAGACTTTATATCTTGACTCTACAAACAGATATGACTTTGACTATAGCTCTAACATACTTCCTATGTCTTTCGTCTTCTTTCTTCTTTTGAGAATCATGAATCTGAAGTAATGGAGACAGTTGGGAGTCTCAACTCTTCTGCAGAATAAACATTGAGCTGCTGGCGAAGTTGAACAAAAAAAGAAGCTGATAAAGGCTTGGTAAGCACATCAGCAATTTGATTAAATGCTGGAACGTAATTTATCTGAAATGAACCATCAAGAATTTTTTCTCGAACAAAGCTAAGGTCAAGCTCTACATGTTTCAGCTTGGCATGATGCACAGGATTAGCAGAATGTGCTATGGCACTGGTATTATCACACCAGATAATAGATGGTGAAGAAGGATGAATATCCAACTCAGTCAACAAAGATTTTATCCATAAGACTTCACACATTGCATTGGCAATACCTCGAAACTCAGCTTCAGTAGAAGATCGAGACACCGCTCCTTGTTTTTTCGAACTCCAAGCAACCAAATTTCGACCCAAATATATGCAATATCCTGCTGTAGACCTACGATCATCTGGACTAGATCCCCAATCTGAATCAGTGTAACCAACTAGACTAGAAGCAGAGGTTGATGTATTAAAAAACAGACCATGCCCCAATGTTCCTTTGAGATATCTAACAATTCTCTTCACTGCTTTCCAGTGTTTATCAAGAGGAGACTGCATGAACTGACTCACCTTATTAACTGCAAATTGAATATCCGGTCTTGTTGAACAAATGTGTTGTAAGGTACCCACAACTTGTCGAAACAGAGTAGCTTCAGCTTCTGAGCAAGGACTACCATCACGAGCAGATAGCTGACGTGTAGTAACTATAGGAGTAGGTGTTGGTGTTGCATCAATCATTGTTGTTTTCTCAAGCAATTCTAATATGTGTTTCTTTTGACTAAGAACAATGCCTTGATCAACAGTTTGAACTGACATTCCCAGTAAAAAACCCAATTTTCTAAGGTCTTTTAATGAAAAGGCTGTGTTGATCTCTTTAATAACCATGTCTACATCACTTGACACATTTTCAGTAATAACTACATCATCCACGTACACCATGATATAAATCTTGTTGTCATTTCTATTTTTAAAATATAAGGATGCATCAGCTAAGGATGCTGTAAACTGAAGTTCATTCACAAGATGAGTTCTAAATTTCTCAAACCAAGCTCTAGGTGCTTGCTTGAGTCCATACAAAGATTTCTTCAGTGGACACACTAACTTGTTTCCATCCTTGTCAAACTGCTCGAACCCTGGAGGTTGATCCATGTAGACCTCTTTAGTCAAATCCTCATTCAAAAAAGCATTATCAATGTCAATTTGCCTTAAAGCCCATCCATTAGTTATAGCTACACTAAGCAAAACCCTGACAGAAACAGACATAACCACAGGACTATATGTTTTACCATAGTCAAAGCCTGCTTGCTGTGAGAATCTTTTAGCAACTAACCTAGCTTTATAACGAGCAATATTTCCATCAGCATTTCTTTTCACTTTAAACAGCCATTTACACTCTATTGGAACTCTATCAGCAGGTAAACTTACTAATTGCCAAGTACCTTTCTGAATTAAAGCAAGAAGCTCTTTTTCTACAGCATCTATCCATTCACTTACTAACATAGCCTGATAAATATTTCTAGATTATGATATAGTAACTTCAGTATGAAAAGCTTTTGGTTTGAATATACCAAGCTTAGACCTTGTTACCATAGGATGAGAAGAAGTTACCTTTGAAGTGGTCTGAAATTGCACTAAGCTTTGAAGATCCCCAGCATTTTGACCTTCTCCAGGACAACTTCTATCTAGCTGTTCTTCATGCACACTTGAGGAGTCATGAGCATCATCAGAATTTATGTGAACACCATCAGACACAGGACCATGAGAAACATTGAGAGGTGCAGCAACTTCAGAATGTATAGCAACATCAGGAGAAACACCACCAGGAGGATCTGTATCACCATTAGAAAAACCATGTTCAGCAACACCAGGATCAGATAGCACATAAGTATCACCAGGTGAATCTGCATCATTAACATGAACATTAGGCTGAGCTGAAGAAGCAGCACTATAACTAGGAGAATGACTACAGTGATCTTGAGTAATAGCAGCATTTTGTCCAGAAGTTTGAGTGTTAAACTGTTCAACAACTGAAGGCTGTGCAATATTAGCATAACTTTGTTGAATTACTTGAATACCAGCATTAGGAACACTTGCAGAATCATGCTCAGATATATGCTCAGAAATTTAAGTATGAACAGTATCTGAAGAACTGGAGGAAATCTCAACACTAGTAGGAGGCCAAACTTTTTTTTGAATAGCCTGAAAACTTGAAGACAACAGGTTCTTCATTCTGAGAAGAATCTTCAGGGGAACTTTTCTTAAAAGGAAAACTTTCCTCATTAAACTGGACATGACGAGACACAAACACCTTTCCATCAGTACTTAAACACTTGTAACCTCGCTGACTTGAGCAATATCTTATAAAAGTGCAAGGCACAGATCTGAATTGTAGCTTATTCTTGTTATAGGGCCTGGTAAGTGGAAAGCATTGACATTCATAGACTTTAAGGAAGTTATAATCAGGTGCCTTTGCAAATAACCTCTCATGTGGAGAAACTCCATTTAACACCTTTGTAGGTAATCTATTTATGAGGAAAACAGAAGAAAAAAATGCATCAGACCAGTGACTTAAAGAAATTAAAGCTTGTGCCATTAAAGTAAGGCCAAGCTTAACAATGTGTCTATGTTTTCTCTCCACCATCCCATTCTGCTCAGAGGTATAGGGACAAGTATTCCTAAATCCAATGCCTTGTTGCCCAAAAAAAGAAATTAAAGGTTTAAATTATGTACCACAATCAGATTGAAGAATTTTAACCTTGTAACTTAACTGTTTTTCAACAAGTTTAATAAAAGAAACAACAACATTGAAAACTTGAGATTTGTTAGCAAGGAAATAAATCCAGGTGTACCTGGAATAGGCATCAACAAAACTTATATAATACCTACAATTATTAGAGCTCAAAGGAGCATGCCCCCAAAGATCCATTTGAATAAGTTGCAAAGGCTGATGATAAACAGTAGCAGAAGAATTAAACTTGATTTTACAACTCTTTCCTAACTTGCATGCTTCACATAAAAAATTATCTTTATTTCCATGAAAATAAATATTACACTTTTTAGAAACAAGATCTAGAACAGCAGAAGATGGATGCCCTAATCTTCTGTGCCAAAGTTCTAAACTATGTTTCATAGAAACATTACAAGCAACATGAGAATTCTCAGCAGTTCCTAAAGACCTATCCTAGAACTAGAACCAACATTACAGCCATCAGAAAGACAAAAGAAATCTTGAGATGTATCAAGAACAGAATCAGCCAAACCAGATGCAGCAGAAGACAATTTGTACAAGCCATCACTTTCCAAGCCTTGCATTATTAGCTCCTGCGTTACCAGATCCTTCACCAGGCAACAGTTAGGAAAAAATTCGATTGAAACATTGTTATCCTTGGTAAACCTTGATACAGACAGAATATTCTTACGAATATTAGGAACATGTAATAAATTATTTAAAATTAAAGGCCTAGAAATAGAATTAAGAACTGAATTACCCATATTTGCTATAGGAACCCTCATACCATTCGCAACAGAAACTTTACCTAAGCCAGGATAGGAAATAGGGTTATCAATGTTACCTGCATCAGGTGTGAGATGCGCAGTAGCCCCAGAGTTAGGATACCAGGCTTCATCTCTGTACGACGAAAGCCCAAACTCATTAGAAACTGCAGCAACGGAAGCCACAACGCCAGAGGAATCCGAAGCACCATTGCTAGTCATGACATCCGGATTAGAAGAAAAATCTTGAGACCCAGGTTGATCTTCAGACTCATCATTGAAGCTACAATAATTTGCCGAAAAACCACCATGAAATTGCCCATCGTATGATTGATCAAAGCGAAAGTAGCAACGATTCGCTAAGTGACTTAATTTTCCGCATATCTGACATTGAACACATGGCCTGCTAGGAAAACCACGACCACGACCCGAAAACCAGCCGAACCACCGCAATTGTACGCCGAAACAGCACCTTGACGCTGATCAAGAACTGATGGTCGAAACTGACCACGACCTTGACCATGATCAAGAACCGGTGATCTGCCATTATCTTGAGCCTGTTGAAAGTTAGGAGAATATTGGGCAAAAGAAGGGTATTGGGCATTAAAAGACCTAGGCCCAAAAGCAGGCCTTTGTGCCATGTTAACCAAAAATTTTTTATTAACAAAATCATGCTGCCTAGCCTCTGTATCCAGAAGAACAGAACAGACCCCATCGAGCTTATAGGGCTGCTGACTCGAGGTGATCACAGCAACCACAGGCTCATAGTCAGGAGGAAGACTGGAAAGAATAGCAGATATATGCATCGTGTCTGAAAGTGGATTTCCACAGGCTGCCAAGCTATCACAGATGGACTGAACTTGATTGAGATATTCCTTCATACTTTGATCTCTCTTGCGCAAGTTTCTTAAAGAGCAATGAAGATGCATAATACGTGTGGTGGAAGAAATCGAAAACATTTGATGAACTTTATCCCAGATCTATAGAGCAGTTTTACAACTGACTAAAGACGGCAAGATTGAAGAACCAATTGAAGATAGCAACCAAGAACATAAAGCAGAATCTTGTTGCTTATATGCAACATACTCAGGATTAACAATGGTGTTACCTCCTTCCGCACGAACATTCTGAGCTGGAACGGTCAGAGTTCCACCAACGTGATCTACCAACGCCAAGCTTTCGATCGCAAAAAGAACTTGCTGCCGCCATAGAAGATAGTTGGTGTCATCAAGTCGGATGGATATGGTCTTGTTGGTGAACGGCTTCGAAGAGGATGAAGAGTTTTCAGCCATTGTTGAAACTTATGATACCATGAAGGATTATGAATGAAAGGTGATTGGAGAAGAAGAAGAATTCAGAGAATATTGAAGGCCAAAGAAAGTTATTGTATTCATTGATCATAAGAGCATTTATACAAGGTTGATACTTCTTGAGTATAACGGCATAACAGCTAAGAGTAACAGAATAACAGAAATATAAACAAGACTTTACATCTTGACTCTACAAACAGATATGACTTTGACTATAGCTCTAACACAAATCTTCTACTTTTTCGGTGTCCTTATTTATGGCCCTACACTAAAAATTAAGTTTAAAGTTTAGGGAATTTGGGGTGAGGTGTATTTAGGGTGTAGGGTTTAGGATTTAAAATTTAAGGTTAGTGCTTGAAATTTAATTTTAGTGTTTTTTGTGTTGGGGCATAGAAAGGGACATTGAAAAGGAGCAAATAATTTTTATCCGTTAAAAAACAACTCGCAATTTATATAATATTATTTTACATGCGGATAAAAATCTTCTGCCCCTTTCTATGCCACAACACTAAAAACAATAAAAAGTTAAATTCTAAGCCCTAACCTTAAATTCTAAATCCTAAAGCCTACACCCTACCCTAAATTCCCTAAACCCTAACCACAAACCCTTGCCTTCAATTCTAAACTCTAAACCCTAAAGATAAACATGGACACACAAAAAAGTGGAAAATTTCTATTCAAGTATAATTTTTTTCTATACTATTGGTGAATTTATAAAGTCATATAAATATATTTAAAAAAAATCGTAATTTAATTTATGGTTTAAATATATATATGTTTCATGAATTAGGCACATTCTCCTAAGTTGGTACCTAAAAAATTTTTGCTCTAAAATTTGTACTTAAAGAGTTTTTGCTCTCAAGTAACCAAGTTGGTATCCAGACTTTAATTGCATTCATTGTTTTAGTTTTTATTAACAACTTTACTCCCCAAAACTTATACATTCTATCAGTTTGATCCAAATTCAAAATAAGTCAATAAATTTAACCCTTCATATTTAAAAATCATATCAATTTAGTTATTTTACGATACTGTCAAACCAAGCGAGTCTAACAAACAATTTAGGAGAATAACAAAGAGTAAATTGATATATTTTTTAAATATAAAGGATTAAATTTTTAATTTGTTCCGAATTAGGATCAAATTGATAGAATATATAAATTTTGTACCAATATAAAAGAAGATGTCTAGTTCGTGTACCAACTTGGAAGGAAAAAAATTTTAAGTACCGATTTGGAAGAAAGTGCCTAATTTAAGTACCAATTTAAAAATAAAAAATCTTTAAATACTAACTTAAAAAAATGTACCTAGTTTAAATACTAAATGTATATTTAATCCTTAGGGGGCGTTTGGTTCACGGAAAATATTATTACCTGGGGTAATAATCTTTTTCGAAATCTTATTCCCATGTTTGGTTTGTCCTCATTCCCACCAACCCGGAAAAGATTATTACCAACAGTAGCACTTTTTTGTCAACATTCCAGGAATGTGATTCCCACCCTTCCCTTAGGTATTTGTCAATTCCCGCCACTTTGGACAAAATTACCCTTAAAGTAATAGTTTTTTTTTAAATTTGGATCATTTGTAGCATATGTAAATGATGTAAATTTATTAAATAATTTTGTTTCATATTAGTTTGATATTTAAATGGTTTTACACATATTTAAAAGTAGTTTAATATTTAAATAAAAAAATCATGGCTATGAAAATTTTCGATAAAATGTCTAAATACTCTGTAAATTTTTTATAAAATTTTATTAATAAAATAAAATAGACACATAGCATATTACAAAGAGAAACTTTGTGTTTATTGGTTTTATGTTCTAATTTCGTAGAAATCCTCGTAACTTAGTGTTTCATGATACGATCATCATCTCTTATTTATCATTTTTCCTTGACTTTATGTGATTTATTATTATTTTATTATTTCAATCGTGCTTTAATATTTGGAGAGTATATTTATTTAAAAATATTTTATATAATTAGTTTAAGATTTAAATGGCGTTACCCATTAAATATTTATTTATTTGAATTTAATTTTAAGAATTTTAATATTAATAAAAATATATATTTCATATTGTTTATAATAATTATATTAGTAGTATGCTAAGTATAAGTGTATGAATCTTCAAGCAAATGTTTTTAAACTAATATTGAAAGTTTAACTTGTTAAAAAAATATATTACAAGGACAATATAGTAAAATTTACTTCCATGTAATCTTATATTCCCTCAACCAAACAATGTAATCTTACATTTCTACCAAATAAACCAAACAAAGTATTTTAATAATCCCAGTAATATCTCAAGTAATGTTATATTCCAGGAATCCTATTCCCAAAGGTAATCTTATATTCCGTGAACCAAACGCACCCTTAATGTATTGTATGTAATTGTTTGTGGATTCACGGAATGTGAGTAAATCAAATATAATTTTAGTTTAAAATAATCTAATGTTTATTACTCCATTATGGAAAAGAATAGGTATATGATCTATGGGGTCTCATTGTTTTTGAATTTTGATTAACCAATTGCTTTAACTGTATTTGCTACAGTTGAAGCTTAGATCCCAAGTCTCCACCCTTTTACTTTTGGGTTAAAAAAAGGTTTTCTTCCTTACTCTCAATATTACAATGCAAAGCCCCTTGATTTCTTCCTAACCCAAACATTAATTTCAACTTTAAAATAGTCTCCGCTAATTTCTTTGGCGAATTATGTATCTTTTAAGTAAGAGCACTAATAGTGAGAGAATTAGTTGACGATGAATATTTTAAATTATATTAAAAAAATATTTTTTGGTACAATAAAACAGTATTATTGGAGGAACTCAGTTGACGATGTAAAATAACAGTACTCGAAATGTACATAAATTTCGGGTTTGGGTCAGGGCGGAACTTGCTGTTCACATTTTATTTATGTAGAATATTCCACCTTTTCTCTCCATATTGATTCTTTCTACACGTTTAGAGCCCACCGGATGCTTCAAACCGAAAGGCAACACCAAATCTTTGTCCAAACAAAACCCATGCACAAGCACAATTTAAAATTTCCTATAGAAAACGAAACCCTGGCAATACAATTCAATTGGCTAGAAAGCACTACTTGTGATATTAGCCATCGTATTTGGACTAAGGCCTTGAAACAGAATGTGGATGCCTGTCAACTATATCTATAAGTACTGCTTAACATCCTACTTTTGTAATCAATTAACTCCCAAGTATTTTCTTTGTATTCTCTCTTGTACTATCTAAAATTTTCGGACACTTTTGATCTTAGGAAGCCAACTAAAGAGCTGTAAGGATGAGTGTTGAAGTGTTGGACAGTGCCACCATTGTTAGCTTCGTCGAAGATGATGAAGCGTTCAACGTCACAGTACTGAATCGGTTCGCTCACCTGGATGCCGGCCATGACGGGCTACTGTCTTACGCGGAGCTGTTGAAGGAGTTGCAGAGCTTGAGGGTGTTTGAGACTCACTTCGGCATCGATGTTAAGATGGACCCGAATGAGTTGGCTCATGTTTACGAGTCACTGTTTGTGCAGTTCGATCATGACTCGAACGGGACAGTGGATTTGGAGGAGTTCAAGTCGGAGACCAAGCGGATGATGCTTGCTATGGCAAATGGGATGGGGTTCTTGCCTGTTCAAATGGTGTTGGAAGAAGGCAGCTTCTTGAAGATTGCTGTGGAGCATGAATCTGCTAAACTTGCTGCTTAAATTCTCTTCATTTCCAAACACCTAAATCCTTATTTGTTACAAGAACTGATTTTGTTTCGACCATTTCACATGTTTTACAATTGGAGCTAATATTGTATCAGAGTTTGTGTTTGAATCACAACAATCATTTCGTTTCTTATAATAATATTGATATGTACCCCTGCACAAGTTTTATATCCAAAACTAGCAGAAATGTTGGGTGAAGCAGAATTTAACAAAATGGGCATGTTTTCCAGAAATAAAATAGTCTTCTTACAGGTTTCTACGGCATTGAAACCCTGATCAGAATCACTTCTGACCAGACATGTTAAGGTAACTTTTCAATAAACTGAAAAAACATCCAAAACCATTCTAAGTTTGAGACCAGAAATATGTGCAACATTGCAACCTGTCACGCATTTGATATTACTTCGGCCCTTTCTTCCATAACACACCAATCTTTTTCAACATGTTTCCATTCTTCTTCTTGGGTGAATCATCCTCATCCATGTCTTCCAAGTTCGGCGAATCAGTTCCAGGGTTATAGCTTCTGTCGAGAGATTTTGTCCTGTCAGAATGCTTCCCGTTGTTCCCGGTCGAAAGCATTGCAGTAGCTGCCTCAGCTGCCTTTCTCCATTGATCTAACTGCACCTTCAGTCTCCGCAACTCGGCTTCCATTTCAGTATTTGCTTCTTGTGCTGCATCGAGCTGCTCGGTCGCCCGTGCTGCTCTCCGGCTACTCTTATCTGCTTCCTCAGTTAAATAGCCAAGTTTCATCAGCGCCTCTCGCTCTGCAGCCCGTGCTGCTTCTAACAACGCAACAGACTCTTCACCAACTTTATTGCTATCCATTTCCATGTTCTTAATTTCCATTTTGAGCATCTCATTTTGCTCAGTTACGCCCTGCAATTCAGTTTCCTTAGCTATCAAATTTGCTTTCAATTCAGTCAAATTCGCCTCTAAATTCTTCAGCTCCATTGCAAGCTCGGGTTCTCTTTGGTCAGACCGATTTTTCTCAATCTTCAAATTCAGCCCCTCGTTTTCCTCAGAAATACTCTGCTTTTCAGTCTCCTTATCCATTAAGTTAGCTCTCAGCTCGTCAACAGTAGATTTCATTTTCTTTAATTCTTCCTCCAGCTCCACTTCCTTCTGGCATGATTGCGCTTTTATGCGCTCCACTTGTTCATACGCACCTCTAATTTGCAGTGTGCTCCGAATATATTCTTCTTGGTACCTGACCTCAGCAGCATCCAGTTCTGATCTCAATTGACTCGCTTCAAGTTTTGCGAAATTAAGCTCCATGTTAAGCTTTTGTATGTCCTCTTTTTCAACATTCTGCTGTAGTAGTTTATCGTCTTGGGGATCCTCGAAAGTTTTGCCGCTATTACCAATCAATTCAGCCTGGAGCTTGCTCACAAGTCCCTCCAGTGACTTAACTCTAGCTTTTGATTGCTCTAATTCCAACGTTAATGTGTTGTGAGCTTCAGTTTCTTTTGTCACATCAGAACGCAGCATTTCAACGGTTTTATTTGCTGCTTCGAGTTGTGTTTGAGTTTTTCGAACAACTTCAAGAGCATGGGATTCAGATTGTCTGCAATCAGTGAGCTCGGACTTAAGTTTTTCAACCAAGGAGACAGTTTCGGATAGTTCGATCCTCAAGTTCTGAATCTCAGCATGCGCGGATTCAGTTTGAAAAGCCTCAGATTCATGTGCCTTTTCCAGCTGAGCTTTGAGCTTTTGAATTTCATTAATGGCAGAAGCCAAGGCAGAAGAATCCATTGAGTGTTGTCTCTGGACTGCCTCAAGTTCAGATTGCCATGCTCGATCTCGGTCTTGAGAAATTTTACGTAGTTCTTGCACACGGTCATCCTCAGAGGCAGAAATTTCCTGCAATTGCCGTTCGTTTTCTTGGAGCTTGGCTGACATTGCTGACAGCTGCTTCTTGGCCTCCTCAGCCTCTTGCATGGCTCGCCTCTTCCATGACTCGGAGGCAGTCAGCTGGTCTTTTGTCTTTTTTAGATCATCTTGAAGTTGAGTGAGCTGTGACTCCACTTCAGTCACTCTGCTCGGTTGCTTCTTCTACAGCTCACAACACAAGTGCAGACATTATGATTTATGTAAATGGTAATAACTATAAGTTAACACAAAAACATCCTGTAATATCCTAATTTACAGTGAATCCAAATATCTTCATTGCCGTTGGCCGTTGGCCTACTTAAGGTGTAAATGACAGAAGAAATACCTCAGACACTGGGCTTCTCAACACTTTGCGCTCAGTAACCTTTGGACTTCTATCTTTGGGTGTCCTACTTTTAGTATTTGGCGAAGACAATGTGTCCGAATCAGATCTTGGTATCTTCAGCTGACGAGCAGTCCGAGGTGTGGCAGGAGATTTTCTCTGAGGCACTTCTGCAGAGCTTGTTCTACTGTCCAAATCAATGGAAATGGAAAAAAAAAAGTAAACATCTAGAAAACCTTATAGTCGACGACTCCAAATGCTGCAATCTATGACCAAACAAAACAGGTGCATCATATAATCGGTTCTTCCAAGACGACGTAACTACTTTCGGAACTTGTCGACAAGTTAAATCCATATATCGCACATCTGGTGAGACAACCCTTGATAGACTACCAACAACTTAAAGATTTTACAGCCAACCACTACCATGAAGCTGATGTCCCACCATTTATATATATATCCAGAACCATGTAAGCAAGCAACATATAAAACATCTAAAATTAGTAGACAATCACTTATATCTAACATCAATCATCAAGAACAAGACTTTTATTTTTCCTTTCAAGGAAACATTAAGAAGACGTATGAAGGATTCAAGGACATCAAGTACAAAAAACAACCTACATTTATTTTCTAGCCATTCTGTCAAATTGATAATTAAATTATTCTCATGCTATTTGATAAGTAAGGTCTTAAGTTCTTTTTATAAGCATAAAGCCTCACATTGGCGAACGAATGTTACCTTGCTTTAGGCGTCTGCATGATTCGATATCCCCTTAGAGTTGAATCGAAGTGATGAAAGGGCAAAATATGTGTGCTCTGTTTCAAAGTTCAAACCCCACAAATGGCCACCTGACCCACACCACCTGCAAATAGTTCAAGAAACTGCAGGCTGAGAAGCAACAAAGAAAGGGCGAATTTGAACACATAAATATAGAGAAAAGAAAAAATGGTTCATGAAAGCAGCTTTCAATCTCTTATCATTATACAAAAAGACCCAAAAACACAAACAAACAATACAATTACAGTGCCTTCTAAGAAACTACATGAAACTACTCCCACTATCACCAACCATAACCAAATGACAAGATTTAAAAGGAAAGACAAAGGAGATTAAAGTAAATGAATAATAAGGTTGCCATCAAATTAATTCATTAAAATATCATTACTGAGAATGCCATCTTTTCCAACCCTTTTTTTGCTTCTTTTTTTACCTTTGTAGTGAAAAATATGTTGCAAAACCATATTATTATAACAGGTGACCCTCCCAGAAAATATAATAAAAGTAGAACAGTAGAACACACATAATTGAAACCACAAGGGGCCTGCAAGAAATGGATGAACTTAGTAACCCATGTTCTGCAATATTCTTGGACCAAAAACTGAACCACTCAATCTTAATGAAATCTTGTGCAAGTATTCGCATGCAACAGTGTTTCAATCCTATCAAAGAAAACATTTTTCCCTATTTTTTCATTTTGATACAGCAAATTTATGACCAAAGCTCTTTTAGCTCCATGAAAAATCTAGTATTTTCATATTCAAATATGCTTGTTAGCTGGGAAAGTAAAGCATGGAAAGCCTAGTTAACAAAGCAAAACAAAACTTAGGAATATAGTAAGTCAAATGAAGTTGAACAAAAACAAGGTAAAGCTAAAAGCAGTGTTCCAAGTTAAGTCCAATGCACTTGAGCAGCAAAAAAACTGAGAAAGAAGGGATGGAAACTTGACTGTTCTTCATTTACTGGGCAAAGGGGAAAGGAAGTGAGAGAGTTTTTAACAAGCATTTGCAGTTCAAACTTCAACGGTGAAGTCACATTTTCTTTTCCTATAAGAAAATCAGCAGAGGAAAATGGGGTTTTCTTGGAAAATAAAGAAAAGCACAAAAGGAGACATTATCATAAACATAAAAGTTAGCAAAAAAAATCCCCAGAAAGAATTTGACAACTCACTCACTCTTAAACACTTGGGGGAGGAAAAAAAACTCTAGAAAGAAAGACTGAAAGAGCAGCAACACCAAAGGAAAAGCTACATTGCTGAGAAATGAACCTGAAAACACACATGTTTTTGTCACACAGTAAAGAGAAAAAGGAAAACACAGAGTTGGTTTTACCTGAAGATTAACTAAGTAACTAGCTTTGGTTGGAAGAAAACCAAAGAGAGGGATAAGTTAGAGAAGAGCTTGTTTTTGAGGTAAGGTTGTGCAGCTGCTGCCCAGTTCCCTAAGGCCAAAACCCAGTGTTTCTCTTTCTTCTATGTATTTTCACTGTTTTTGTTAAATGTCAGTGGAGACAGTCAGCAAAAGGTGCTGCCTTCTTGGGACGTTTTCCTATACAGGAGAGATTAAAGTACCACGCTCATTTCTCACGCGCTCTTTCACTCTCTCCTCCCCCAAGCTTAGTTTTCATCCATGTCACAACAAATACAAAATTATTATGAGAGATAAGTATAAACTCTAAACATAAACCACAAACACAAGAGGAACATAATCTCATTTTGTCTTCTTCCTTGCTATAAATCATGCAATAAGCGAGATATTTCATGCAAAGGGAGTAGTTGTACCATGTTCCTGGAAAACACAAAAATTTCCATAGGAACTTTCCTTTGCATCGACAGTGGTGAGATACCCTAATAAACCAATTTAACCGCTGGTGTTGTTGCTGGTTTCAGGCTTTCGGCCATTACTTTGGCATGTGCAAGGGCTTATTTTTTAGGGTATTTTTTGGTTTGATGGGATCGGCATTTTTGAAGCAATAATCCCTTTTAAATAATTATTTGGGAAAATGGCTCCCAAAAAATATTATTTGGTAAAATGACCCCCAAATTTGCCACGTCGGTGAACCTCGCGTTGTGTAGGATGCGAGGTCTGATATCGCGTTCTGCACAACGCGAGTTCAGTCTACGTGGCCTTGTTGTTTGTGTTAATGGTATTACAGTACCTCGCGTTCTGCAGAACGCGAGGTCCACGAGAATTTAAAAATGCGGTTAAATATATCGCATAGACCTTGCGTTCTGCAGGACGCGAGTTCTGTGCAAATCTGGGCATAAGAACAAGGGAAAACAAGTGTGGGTAGGCATGTTCGAGCCCAATTTCGGGCGTGTAAATCGTATATTTTTAGCGATCATCGAGTTTGGGGTCGTAGTACTGGAAATTCTCTATCGTATGATACCAACATGGTTAATTTTCGTCCATTCTACAATGATTTAAAATGGCTTGGAAAACCCTATATTATCACCCTTTTTTGAATGAAGTTGCATTTGAACAAATGTCGATTTTCGGTTTAGTAATCCCATAAAAGTTATTCAAAACTGAAATTAAATAAACATTTTAAAGTTTAATTATAATAGATAAACAAAATTATAATATGACATTATAAAAATCAAATGTGTGGAATATAAATATTAAAAACATAAGTACAAATCAGTAAAAAAAGACTAAAAATGCCTATGTCCACCCGTTTCGCAGTCGGGTGGACGACGAGCACGATCTGGATACCTCCGACCATCGTGTGGTGGTCCCTGGTCCCCATCATCCTGACCATCGTGTGCGATATGCGGATCTGTGCTGGGCCCAAGCGGGGAGTAAAACAAGCTACCCACCAGCGTATTATCCACAATGCTAAAGTCATACTGAGATGGCAACTGTGGATAATCGATAAGCTGAAGGTCAGTCGTCGGCGTATGGGGACGATAGGCATCGGAGGAGCCGAACTGGGGTGGAGGCATCATCTGCTGGAAACTCGATGGACCGCTATAAGTATGAAATGCTGCGGCAGAAGATGAGACCCCTGTAGTGTCATGTCGTGGTCTCGGACCGCGCTGCGTCGACTGCCTCTACCTCTGGCTCTGGGTCGCTCGACGGCTGCCGCGTGGGCAGTTTTGGGGAGCCTAGGAAAGCCCTGCATCGCGCTCGGCCTGAGTAAGAATATGCGGCATCCCATTGAGCGCATACCACTGGCGGTAATTGAAAGCGACCGAATCGGCCCCTTCCATAATGTGTTGGAGAATGGGTGGGCGTTGGGCAAATCAATTAGCCCAAACCGCTATCCAGGCAGCGTGGTACTCGGACCAGTCAACCTCCGTCTTCTCTTGGCGTGTAAGATTGTGGAATCGGTCCATATTTTGCGGAACGGTTGGAACATTTTGAACGAACCCGGACTGGCGGAGAACCCTATCTGTAGCATGTCACACGACAATTTCGTAGTTGAGCAGCGGCACGACAGAAATTAAGAGCTGTTGGTCACGCAGAATATCGGGTGGAGTAATCTGCTGAATCTTCTCTAAAGCGTAGGGCCTCCACACGAACTAAAAAAAATGAAAACGTTTGTAACGGTTATATGAAATATTATTGGAAAAAATAGTATGAAAAAATTTAAATTAATTTTCGAATTACATGGTCGTCCGTCAAGCTATCGAAAGCATGTCTGAATTCTTTTTGGGACTTCGGCAGGCCGATGTGGGTCAGTGTGCCGCTCCACCTATAAATAATGAAAAAAAAATACATTAAATAAAATAATTTAAAAATAGGAAAAATATAGTAGATTACGTAGTACCTCCGTAGAAGCGGAAATAACATAGTGGTGGGCTGTCTAAGCTGTGGCCTTAAAATAGGCATCCGAAACCAAACCCAAAATTGTAGGATTAAACAACATCCTCCCATCGATGATCTTGAGGCGTCAACGTTTCTGCAGAGCTCTCTGTAAAGAAACGTCAAGACAGTTGATCCCCAAGATTTTCCTCTAGAGTTATTTAAATTTGTAAGATGACGAAGCCACATCACGTGCACCTTTGTGCGGGATTTGTCTGGCATTAATATCCCGCCGATAATGCGCAAGATGTGGGCACGCGCACACCGCTGTGAAAATAAAGATTTAATAAAGACATTCTAATTTAAAAAAATTAACTTCATCCTAAATTTAATAAAGGCATCCAAAAAAATTAATAAAAGCATCCTAATTTGCAAATAATTATTTGTAACTTCATCCTAAATATTTAATAAAGGCATCCTAAATATTTAATAAAGACATCCTCATGTTCAAGTAATTAGAGAACTCGGGCCCGACGGAGACGAGCTGGGGCCATTCTATGATGAACCAGAAGACTTGACAGTTCTACCGGAAGACGATACCGTTCCACCACCAGATTTCGACGAACAGCCGACTACCACCAACTTTCCTGTATACGCAACACCAATTTCTATGTTCCAGCCACCATCCCACTTCACAACGGTTGATATAGATGCAATGGACGTCCTTCACAAAGGTGAAATGAGAATTGGTATGACGTCCACCATCAATTTCCTGTAGACACAACACTGGTTTTCCGCATGACGACACAATAGACGACAGAGTCAACCGTTCTGATGATGAACTGAGAATTGGTATGACGTTCTTCACAAAGGATATTGCGGTGGCGGCAGTTAAGTAGTACAAACTTCGTCATAATGTTGAGACGACAGTGGATAAAACCCAAGCCAAATACTACAAGGCTCACTGCGTTAAAAAAATCAAGGCTATAAATGGAAAATCCGTATATCACAATTGAAGAGGGCAAGCGACCGTTGGAAAATAACAAAACTTGAGGGGCCCCATACATGCACCGTTGCTAGCCTCAGCCAGGATCACAAGAACCTGGATGCAAAGTACCTCGTGGACATCTTTTCAACACTAGTGAAAACAAATCCCACTGTGTCGGTCCCCACATGTCAGGCTGCAGCTCTAGCTGTCACTAGCTACCGTCCTCAATATTACAAAGCATGGTATGCAAGGAAGCGAGCCAAAGAGGAAATGTATGGCCGATAGGAGGAATCTTACAAAGAGTTGCACTCGTGGCTTAATCTCCTGCAGAAACACATCCCTAGAATGGTTGTCAAACTTGATACGGTTCCGGCATACGAAAATGATTGTGTCGTCTGAGGTGTTTGTCAATTCCACCGGTTATTTTAGACTTCCCCCAGTGCATCAACGCATTCAAGCACTGCAAACCGATGGTCCAAATCGACGACACATGGTTGTACGGAAGATATACGCAGACCTTACTTCTAGCTATTGCACAGGACGGCAATCGCAAATGCGTTCCTATTGCATTCGCAATCGTCTGAAAGGAGGATTTGGAGTCTTGGAAGTTCTTCTTTTAGAACCTACGAAAATATGTCTTTGATCCTGTAATACGATCAAGGGATTGAGGGGTATGTGTTATTTCTGACAGAGGCACAACGTTGTTGTGGGCGATAAAAATTTTGGGTGACTATTGGAAGCCTCCATACATTCACCACCGTTTTTGCTTGCGGCACATAGTCGCAAACTACCTGCTGTGATACAAGAACCGTGATGAACGTCAAATGGTGCTCGATATGGGTACGTCCTTTATGTCATTTTCATTTACTATATTACTTGTTACTCGCTTTCATTTTACGACCTTTTTGTATGTGTTTTTCGCCCATAACTATTCAACTGTCATCCCGTAAGCAACTCACACTACAAACAAGAGGTGGCTGACCTGCTCGAGGAACTGAGAGCGAGAAACAAACATGGCACAGAATACCTTGAAAAAATCCCAAAGGAAAAATGGCTTCAATCGTATGACGAGGGTAAACGTTATGGTCACATAACAACGAACTTGGCTGAGACAGTGAACTCATCACTGAAGGGAGTGTGGCAGTTGCCTATCACTTCCATTGTCAAAGCGACCTATTATCATTTGGCTACCCTTTTTGCAACCTTGGGAAGGCAAGCAACTGAGTACATGGCAGGTGGACACAAAGTCCATCCGGATTTCCGCACAAAACTGCATACTCAATTGGGCCAATCAAGACAGATGACTGCAACTCTCTTCTCTCGAGAAGGATACATGTTTCGTGTTGCAGAATTTTCCAGGCGGTTGGAAGGCATTCAGCACAACGCGTACGTGGTAAATCTGAGGGAAAGAACCTGCGAGTGCAGAATTTTCCAAACATTCAAATACCCGTGCGCACATGCCATTGCTGCTTGCACTAACCAACGGATACAATACATGCATCTGGTTGATCCGGTATACTTACTCGAAACGGTGTTTAAGGTTTACGAAAAAGAGTTTTCTCCAATCGGAAATGAGGTTGATCCGAATACCGTGGACACTGAATCGATCATACGCCCAGATCCAGCACTACTAAGAGCCAAAGGACGTCCACGTTCTACAAGAATACACTGTGCCGAGGATATGGTCGAACATCGAGAAAAAACCGGACAAAGGAAGCATTGTAGTGTATGTAAAAATCCTGGACACACAGCTCCTAAGTGTCCTAATCGCTCAGCCCCTCGTCTTATTTTTAATTTGTATATGCGAGTTCGCCCATGACAATCGAATCAATAAACTCAGTCTACTTCGATTTATACAGTAGACCATCTTATATTTTCAATCATTCAAAAAATATGTTATGATAGCGTTTTCGAAGCGACTTTAAGTCAGTGTAGAATGGACGGAAATTGACCGTGTCGGTGTCATACGATAAAGAATTTCCAGTACTACGACCCCAAACTCGATGTTAGCTAAAAATTTACAATTTCTACGAATGAAATTCTGCTCGAACATGCCTATCGACATTTGCTCAAAGGCAACTTCATTCAAAAATGATGGTAGCATAGGGTTTTTATAAGCCATTTTAAACCATTGTAGAATGGACGGAAATTAACCATGTTGGTATCATACGATAGAGAATTTCCAGTACTACTACCCCAAACTCGATGATCGCTAAAATTATACGATTCACACGCCCGAAATTGGGCTCGAACAGGCCTACCCACACTTGTTTTCCCTTGTTCTTCTGCCCATAATTGCACAGAACTCGCGTACTGCAGAACGCGAAGTCTGTGCGATATATTCAGCCGCCTTTTCAAATTCTCGTGGACCTCGTGTTCTGCAGAACGCGAGGTATTGTAATACTGTTAACACAAACAACAAGGTCACGTAGACTGAACTCGCGTTGTACAGAACGCGATATCAGATTTCGCATCCTACACAACGCGAGGTTCACCGACGTGGCAAGTTTGGGGTCATTTTACCAAATAATATTTTTTGAGAGCCATTTTCCTAAATAATTATTTAAAAGGGATTATTGTTTAAAAATTGCCGATGGGATCCCTCGAAATAACACCCATTCGGGGACCATCTTTTTTGTTTTATATATTTCTCCCAAGACATTGCTATTTGCTATTTCCTGTCAAAAGTGAAGCAAAATTGGCAGCCAACAACATCTTGTTAATTGCCAATTGTCATGTATGTGCAATAAATCAAGTTGTTTTTGCCGATGGATGTTAAAGCCATTGCCGATCATTAGAGCTGTCCTCTGGACCGGGGAGAATTTAAAGATCACAAATGCTAAATCCATGACTTGGACGAATTCCTTCTTTGTGGGCGCATTAAAAAAGAGCAACAAATACTCCTTGTGGGGTTCCAATTATTAGCTTGCCCTAAGGTTTGTATGCCTTGCATTGTAATGCAACTTTTTCCTTTTGATTTTTTTTTTAAAATTACCTGCGTATTATCTATTGCCCATTAATTTAGCTTGTGTATTATAGTGGATCATTATGAGGAGGACTCTTCCAACTAAATTTATTCCGTATTAATATTTGTTTTGCGAAGAGTACATTTGTGTGTTGTAATGTGGAATTGAATATTTGGGGAGCAGTATGAGCTACAGCTCAGGGTCCTACAATTCACAATAAATATTAAATTATGTTTCTATGATTTGTTTGAGATGTTTATTAGTTGTATTTACAAAACAATAAAAATAATATGTTTGACTAAGTTTAATTATGCTTCTATAGTTTATTAATGAAATATTAAATTAATAGTTCAACGAGATGGGATATGCTTTCGTTTTACAAAAAGCTAATTTTTAGTTTTTGGTCCTCACCCTGAAAATATACAAGACAACCCTGCAAAATATTGTAGAACCTATAAAAGTCCACGAGCTAAATCGAGTTAGGTTGTGACATATACAACTCTAGAGATTTGCCTTCAAATTCTACATGATTGAATTGAATAGATCTGTGTTGAAGTTCTAACTGTTTGGATGCCAAATTTTTACATTTGGGGTTTACACATACGATCGACAATTTATAGTGCAAAGTCATTCTGCCATTGCATGAGTCAATGGCAAACACATGCTTTCACCATCTCCACCACACACAAAGCCATTAAAAAAAGCTCGCTTACCTTTCCATTGAAGTTAAGTTGTGCATTGGGCCCTTCAAATTCATTATTTACATTATTATATATATATATATATATATATATATAGAGAGAGAGAGAGAGAGAGCTCCTTCCCATTTTTTGCTTCACTTTTTGTTAGTGCCAATATAATCATGTAAATGTGTTATTTTCTATTCAAATAAGCAACTCATATGCGGTTGATATCTTTGAGAGGGAATCAATAGGGAGTAAAAATAAAAGTTATATATTTATTCAGTCAATTGACTGTAATTTAAATAAGGGTAAACTACTGTGCAGGTCCCTTATGTTTTACAAGTGTACAGAGTTAGTCACCACTTTTGAAAAGTGCATATTAGTAGTCCTTCACGTTTTCGATGTGTAAAGAGTTAGTCACTCCGCCGTTAGACTCCGTTAGAGACCTAACGGATTGCTGATGTGGCTTAGTTAATTTAAATCAATATACACGTGTTTTTCCACGTGGATTATTACGTGGAACCTTCCCCTAACATTATAAAATCCCCAATTTGTATAACCCTAACCCTAAACATTCTCTGTAAAATTAGATTTAGAAGAAGAAGAAGAAGACCATGGGAAAGAATCCCCAATATATCGCATTGATTATTCGTATATTTCAAGACTCAGGTTAAAAAATCAGTTCAGCATCAATGCCATATTACAGCTTGAAAGACTGAAACAACACAAAAGATAAATAAGAGTTATTCAACCCTCACCGTCATCGACAATGACAATTAAAGTGTTAAAGTGAGGAAGCATTGCTTCCACTTAAGACAATGAAAAGAACAACAGTAAGAAGTAGACCCAGAATGCAACCGATAAAGATCAAATGTCAGTTTTTCTTCGAAAATTACAAAGTTCGCTTTCATCTATGAATGAAGAATTCAAGATTCATTCTAGCATCACTAAAGTACGACCTTCAACCTTGAGAACAGTTTTATCTATTTCAAACAGCTTTAGAAACACTGAAAACATGTTCGAATATGTTAGAGTTTCAGCAAGCTTCCATTCCTTTGCCACTTACTTCACCAAGTAAGCAAAAAAAATTGGAAGCATCGTCTCGGCCAAGGTTAGTCTGTGGCATTGTTGTTGCATTTTTACCACATTCAATTTGCACCAACTTAAACAATAAAGCTTACTTGTCAGCCATCACACACACCACAGAAGAAAGAAAACGAAACCAAAGAACATGAACGTATACCCATATCCGACATTTTAAGCGTATAACTAAGAGAATTGCTTACACAGACTTTTGGAGGATGCAGCCTACACAAAAAGGATTCAGACTAGAGAAATCAGCTCAGAGAATAGCTGTTTGTAACCCAAATAGCCACAATTAAAAGAATTGAGCAAGCACCAAGCACAGAAGCAGTTTAATATAGCAAAGCAATCAAAGGAAAACCAATCAAACAGGTAAAATTGCAAGACATGGTGAAATTATCACACCATCAAAAGGTAATTTTAGAGCATTTCTTTTCCCAATCTAAGCATAAATTGTATTAATCCAATGCAGTAATGAATTAGTCAAATTCACTGAAATACATTTTAAGTTAGCATATTAACCAAAAAAGGTGCAAACTTTGTCACTATCCAGAATCCATAAACTTACCGACAAATGAAAGAGTCATAATTCCAACAAAAAATCCACTTCAAATTCAGCTAAAAGAACATAATTGTACCAATCTAGAAACTACAATTATAAATCATAAATTACAGAGAGAGAATAACCTTCTAAAACATGATCTTCAGGACCAATGGAAGAATCAGCACAAACATCACAGACAACTCTGCCATGAATCTCTCCAGTCCAAGATTTGACACCTGAGATCAAGGATACAGCTTTATCAACAATGATGGTCGCCATTTATTGCAAATCCCTGTCAAGAATCAATCCCTGACTATTTTGATCATAATTTCCATTTCTCTTGGATGCTCAGTTCTTGCCTTCTTCTTCTTCTTCTTCTTCTTCTTCTTCTTCTTCTTCTTCTTCTTCTTCTTCTTCTAAATCTAATTTTACAGAGAATGTTTAGGGTTAGGGTTATACAAATTGGGGATTTTATAATATTAGGGGAAGGTTCTACGTAATAATCCACGTGGAAAAACACGTGTATATTGATTTAAATTAACTAAGCCACATCAGCAATCCGTTAGGTCTCTAACGGAGTCTAACGGCGGAGTGACTAACTCTTTACACATCGAAAACGTGAAGGACTACTAATATGCACTTTTCAAAAGTGGTGACTAACTCTGTACACTTATAAAACATAAGGGACCTGCACAGTAGTTTACCCTTTAAATAAAAATTTGGAGTCATTAATTTGTGTGAACAAGTAATAATATGAGTTGAATCTCACTTTGGCATTTTTAAAAAAATTAAAGTATTGAGATTTTTTTTAAAATTTTTCGGTCTATTTTTATACAACTTTTAAGGGTTGTCATGAGTTTTATTTTATTTTATCAAGAAAGGTAATTCATTCATAAACCGGTCTAAGAAATAATTGGACTAAAAAGCTTCAATAGACATGGTTTGAACAAAAGTCCAACACAATAAAAGGATAAAAAGGCCCAAAATATAAACCAAACAAACGCTAGCCCTAGCTGAAAGTAGCAGATGCGGGAGACAAAGAGCATTGCTGGTGGAGAGCCGTGGCGGACCCAAAATAGTTTTTGAGGGTAGGCCGTGGGCACAAGTCAGAATAATTTTTAGGGTCGGCACAAATTATAAAAATCTCAAAATTTTAGAATAAGTATAAGTTATAAAATTTAAGAATTAATTTATAAAAATTAAAAAATTAAAGCTAAATATATGAACCTTAAAAGTTTAGGGTGGACATAGCCCACCCAAGCATATATGTAGCTCCGCCACTGGTGGAGAGCAACACCAAATGTCTGGACCACTGGTTAGATGCACTAAACGAGAAATTTTTGATGGTCAGGATCTCTTATGAGTATTTTAAGAGGTCGAGTTAATATGGTCAAAAAAAGAAAAGCATCTGAAGTCATTGAACGAACTCGATTTTCTTTCTCGACGAAACTACCACCAAAGCAATATGCAAGCACCAAAAAAAATATTATGAAGGAAGTAGATCTAAAGAGTCCAGTCATCAGACAACCGTCTAAAAATAAGTCAATAACTCAGATCATCAAACAAAAGTACTTAAAATATCTGCATAAATGAGAGACAAGCAAGATCGCACAAAACAAAAAAAAGATAAAGGAGAACATAGCTTATCTATCTTGTCCTTCGTAACTTTATCCAACAAAAAGGGTCTACGTTACAAAAAGGTGTATACGACTTAACATTTTACGTTGTGAGCATGTACATGTATGTTTTTTGAAAAATAACACACTAGCAAGTTGTGAAATAGATTATATAGCATCTCTTATAAAAACCGTAGATATTGATTTAGTTTTTGAGAAAGATAAATCATTTAGTCGGTGTGTGGTTAGATATGTTTGTTCTAATTATACTGGTGATTTGAATAAGCATCAATTAATTACGGGGTATTTGTTTACTCTAACAAAAGCCCTAATGAGTTAAAGGTATACTTTATAGTGTAGGATGACTTTATTTACTATAGAGATAAAGTACAAGACAACTTTAAAAAATATTAAAGAAATTTAACGAATTACTGAAAGACTTGAGAGTTGCTCAAAATCACATTACTATGTATTGTAACAGTAAGAATAATATTCTCTTAGCAAAAAAAAATCAGTACTGTTCAAGAATTAAACATATTTGTGTGAGGTATATCACTTTGTGCTGAAATGTTTGAAAAAAAAGAGAGACTATATCAGAATATTATGACAATAGAAAATCTTGTAGATATGCCGATTAAGGTGACAATAACAATCAATTTCAATTATTGTTTGTATTTGATTAATATCTTGTGAGTTTCAGCACTTTCGAGTGTATGGCACTCGTGAGCATATTTGGATACACTACAAAATATAATTTTATTTGGTAAACAGGGTCGGTCCTGAGTTTTTGGAGGCTCGGGGCGAACTTAAAAAATGGGCTTCAAATTGAAGATTTAAATTGTAATTATAGTTACAGTCGTATTTTCGGTTGTGTTGTGTTTATTATTGTTGGGATTTTAGGGGCTCGATTCGATCAACCAAATTAGCTCACCAAGTGGTGGAGAGATGGAATTTTGGGTGGAAGGTTTTTGGAAGCTAGAATGTAAAAAGACACAATGATTTATAGTGGTTCAACCTTCTAACCAAGGTCTACATCCACTACCTTAGCTTCCCACTAAGGATTTCTCAACCAATTCCACTAATTGATTCGTCCCCTTTTCTAGGATTAGGAGGAAACCCTTACAACCGATCAAGCTTCTACCCAAAGCCTTGATCAAAACCCTCTTTACAAAGAGACAATGAAAGCAAACTTAAAACCCTCTAATAGGTGTTTGTTTGCACTATTAAGCACTCACCCAAAACCTAAAACACTTGAGCAAATTTGACAATTTTGGCTCACTAGTGTTTGTCTATACAAAGAAATGACAATTTAAGTACAAAGACAATTCTTGATCATTTGTTGATTAACAATTGAAGCATTAGTCTTCTCTTGATGCTTGGAGGTCCCTTTTATACTCCCAATTGAGTTTGTAGCCGTTACTAGCCGTTGGGATCAAATTGGAGCCGTTGAGGACTTTATTTCCCTTCATAAATGCTGTTCTGCAGCTACCAGTATCGATACACGTGGAACGGTATCGATACGACCTTCATATGAACTAGCCGTTGGGCTCTTGCCAGCATAGGCGTATCGATACGCTTGAGGGCGTATCGGTACGGGTCCTCATTTGAATGGCCGTTGGAAAATAGCCGTTGGGGTAGTTGAAATGGGATCGGTACGCTTACCTGGCGTATCGAAACGATCCCGACCGTATCGATACGACAAAGGCCTGTATCGGTACGGGGTTCGACAGTGGCCAAACTGGGGCAAAAAGGTATCGGTACGGGGGTTTACCGTATCGATACTGGTGATGTGAAAACACAAGTTTGGCTGTTTAAAACATGAAAAATCTTTGCCAAAAACCTCTTAAAATACCTCAAACATAAATTCAAGTTGTTTGGACTTAAAACCAAGTTTTAAATTCTTTTCAAATTAGTCCAAAACATTTTTCAATTATTATATCAAAACATAAGTTCTACAATCTCCCCCTTTTTGATATAATAAAACTCACTTGAAAAATTGTTTGGGTTTCTCCCCCTTTAACTTTAAAAATGTGAATAAGAGATTAAAGATATGAAATTAAGTAAAGCTCCCCCTTATTCATTAAAAAATTCAATTTTTCAAACCATTTCTCCCTCTTTTTGTTATATCAAAAAGAATTTAAAAACGTTAAGTTTTAAAATAACTACAGGGATAAAAACTTTGACACAAATAAGAATTTGGTTTAAAAATGGCCCCCCTTACTCAAAGCATCATCAAAAATGTTAGTCCAACATTTATGATCATCTAGTTGAATAAACTAAAAATAAAACAAATAAAAGCAAAACAACTAGAAAATTTTACCCACACTTGAACCCAAGGGAGGATGTGAAGCCTTCATTCTTCAAGTGTTCTTCCTTGTGTGCATGGAGCTCCCCCTCAATGTTTGACTTGTTGAACATCTCCATCACACCTAGCAATAGACAATCAAGTAATTTTTGGTATCCAAATTGCTTTGGATCCATAAACGTTAGTTGCACAAATTTTAGTCCCCTTAGGAATCTATTTTTCAATGTCATCCTTTTTAATTGAAGTGGTTAGTCCTTTTGGGACCCAAACACTTCTAAAACATTTTCCATTCACAAATCTAGGGGCACTAGATTGTCTAACATAAAAGTTTGATTTTCCAAAATTGTTTTTCTTTTCAATCTCTTTGGAAATCAAATCTTTTTCTTCTTGAACTTTTTGAAGCAATTTTTGTAAATCAAAACATTTTAATTCAAACTCTTTAAGTTTTGCTTCAAGTTCAAGTTTGGTTTTAGAAAGCAAATCATTTTGAATTTTTAACTTTGAAATCAATTTGTTGTTTTTCAAAATGTGGCTTTTAAAATCTAAAACCAAATCATCATAGGTATCTTGTAATTCATCAAAGGAATAAGAACATGAAGTAGATGAATTAGAAGTTACCCTTGAATCTTCTTCGATGGCCATAAGGCAAAGGTTGGCTTGTTCATTGTCGGTGGAGTCTTCATCACTCCAAGTAGCCACATATGCCTTCTTCTTATGGCTTGAAGTGCTTGCCTTCTCCTTTCTTTTAGGTTCTTGTTCAAGCTCTCTCAAGGCTTTCTTCATGAAAGGGGCACACTTCTTGAAGAGATGAACTATCTCTTCATCTTCATCCTCCTCTTCACTTGAGTAGACATGATGGCAAGTGGAGGATTTGAGAGCCATGACACTAGCATTGATGCCAAGCCCTTTGATTTTCTTTTCTCCCATAGCTCTAATTTCTTCCATCTTCTTCTCATCCTCTTTGTTCTTCTTCATGATTTGATGAGTAAGGAGAGACCCCATGAGTTCATCAAGCTTCAAGGTCTTCAAATTTTTGGCTTCGATGATGGCGGTCCTCTTTGAGTCCCATGACTCGAGAAGTGAGTAGATGAGCTTTCGAACAATCTTCTCCTCCGGGATGGCTTCTCCATAACCTTTAAGACCATTGGTGATAGTGGAGAACCTATCAAACATCTTCTCGATGTTCTCTTCCGGATCCATTTTGAAGTTCTCATTCTCTAAGGTTAGGAGCCCAATCTTGGTCTCCTTGACTTCATTTGTCCCCTCGTATGTGACTTCAAGCTTGTCCCATACCTCCTTGGCACTCTCACAAGAAGACATCTTCTCATAGATGGATGGACCAAATGCACAAAATAGAATGTGCAAGGCTTTGCAATTTAGCTCCATCTTCTTGCGATCGTCGGCACTCCACTCCGCTTTACTTCTTTGAGGCACGAACGGGCCATCCTCAACTACATCCCATAGCTTGTAATCTCTTGATTTGATGAAGAACTTCATCTTTGTCTTCCAATGGGCATAGTGAGCTCCGTCAAAGAAAGGCGGTTTGTCTATTGATTGTGCCATTGAGCCGGTTGATGAAAAAATGATCGAGCTTGCCGGATCTTCTCAATAGGATGTTAATCCTCACCGATTGAGCCAAGCTCTGATACCAATTGTTGAGATTTTAGGGGCTCGATTCGATCAACCAAATTAGCTCACCAAGTGGTGGAGAGATGAAATTTTGGGTGGAAGGTTTGTGGAAGCTAGAATGTAAAAAGACACAATGATTTATAGTGGTTCAACCTTCTAACCAAGGTCTACATCCACTACCTTAGCTTCCCACTAAGGATTTCTCAACCAATTCCACTAATTGATTCGTCCCTTTTTCTAGGATTAGGAGGAAACCCTTACAACCGATCAAGCTTCTACCCAAAGCCTTGATCAAAACCCTCTTTACAAAGAGACAATGAAAGCAAACTTAAAACCCTCTAATAGGTGTTTGTTTGCACTATTAAGCACTCACCCAAAACCTAAAACACTTGAGCAAATTTGACAATTTTGGCTCACTAGTGTTTGTCTATACAAAGAAATGACAATTTAAGTACAAAGACAATTCTTGATCATTTGTTGATTAACAATTGAAGCATTAGTCTTCTCTTGATGCTTGGAGGTCCCTTTTATACTCCCAATTGAGTTTGTAGCCGTTACTAGCCGTTGGGATCAAATTGGAGCCGTTGAGGACTTTATTTCCCTTTATAAATGATGTTCTGCAGCTACCAGTATCGATACACGTGGAACGGTATCGATACGACCTTCATATGAACTAGCCGTTGGGCTCTTGCCAGCATAGGCGTATCGATACGCTTGAGGGCGTATCGGTACGAGTCCTCATTTGAATGGCCGTTGGGAAATAGCCGTTGGGGTAGTTGAAATGGGATCGGTACGCTTACCTGGCGTATCGAAACGATCCCGACCGTATCGATACGGCAAAGGCCTGTATCGGTACGAGGTTCGACAGTGGCCAAACTGGGGCAAAAAGGTATCGGTACGGGGGTTTACCGTATCGATACTGGTGACGTAAAAACACAAGTTTGGCTGTTTAAAACATGAAAAATCTTTGCCAAAAACCTCTTAAAATACCTCAAACATAAATTCAAGTTGTTTGGACTTAAAACCAAGTTTTAAATTCTTTTCAAATTAGTCCAAAACATTTTTCAATTATTATATCAAAACATAAGTTCTACAATCATGATTGTGGATATAATAGATGTTATTTTGTTTATTGCGAGTATCGTTGTTATGAATTTTTTTAGTAACATATGCTATTATGGACATAATGGTTTCATATATCGCGATTTTAAATGATGTCACTATCGTCATATAACGATCGTTGTTGTGGTTCCGTCATATAACGATCGTTGTTGTGGTTGCATGCTGCTATTTAAATCTTTGTCCCTAATAGCAAGTTGTTGGGATTTAAGGGGCTCGATTCGATCAACCAATTTAGCTCACCAAGTGGTTGAGAGATGGTTTTTTGGGTGGAAGGGTTGTGGAAGCTAGAATGTAAAAAGACACAATGATTTATAGTGGTTCGGCCTTCTAACAAGCACCTACATCCACTACCTTAGCTTCCCACTAAGGATTTCACAATCAATCCACTAATTGATTCGTCCCCTTTTTTAGGATTAGGAGGAAACCCTTACAACCGATCAAGCTTCTACCCAAAGCCTTGATCAAAATCCTCTTTACAAAGAGACAAAGAAAGCAAACTTAAAACCCTCTAATAGGTGTTTGTTTGCACAATAAAGCACTCACCCAAAACCTAAAACACTTGAGCAAATTTGACAATTTTGGCTCACTAGTGTTTGTCTATACAAAGAAATGACAATTTAAGTACAAAGACAATTCTTGATCATTTGTTGATTGACAATTGAAGCATTAGTCTTCTCTTGATGCTTGAAGGTCCCTTTTATACTCCCAAATGAGTTTGTAGCCGTTACTAGCCGTTGGGGATGAATTGGAGCCGTTGAGGACTTTATTTCCCTTCATAAATGTTGTTCTGCAGCTACCAGTATCGATACACGTGGAACGGTATCGATACGGCCTTCTTGAGGAAATAGCCGCTGGGCTCTTGCCAGCATAGGGGTATCGATACACGTGGAACGGTATCGATACGGCTTGATATTTAAATGGCCGTTGGGAAATAGCCGTTGGGGTAGTTGAAATGGGATTGGTACGCTGACGTGGCGTATCGAAACGACCCCACTCCGTATCGATACACTAAACCCTTGTATCGATACGGGTTTTGATAGTGGCCAAACTGAGGCAAAATGGTATCGGTACGGGTACAACCGTATCGATACTGGGACGTTGAAAATACAAGTTTGACTGTTTAAAACATGAAAAATCTTTGCCAAAAACCTCTTAAAATACCTCAAACATAAATTCAAGTTGTTTGGACTTAAAACCAAGTTTTAAATTCTTTTCAAATTAGTCCAAAACATTTTTCAATTATTATATCAAAACATAAGTTCTACACAAGTAATGAAAGAAATTAAATTTTAAGAGCTGGTCTATCGTAACAAGTATTGAAAAAATCGGCCCCCTAATAACAAGTATTAAAAAATTTAAATTTTAAAACTATTAAAAAAACTTTGATACACATGCCGTGTAAACTTTAGTTTACATGTGCCTTTTAGTTTTAGGGGTTAGGGTTTTAGTTTAAGGTTTAAAGTGTAGGGGTTTATGTTGTAGGGTTTAGAACTTAAGATTAATGTTGAGAATTTAGGGTATAGGGTTTAAGGTTCATGGTTTAGTTTTTTAGGGTTAGAGTTAGAATTTAGGATTTGAGTTTTATAATATAAATATGCAGACTTGTGTAAAATTAGTTTTACCAGCATGTTTATCAAAATTTTACCTTAAAAATATGCTCATAATAACAAATATTGGAAAAAACTAGAGCTCTAGTAACAAGTACTAGAAAAAATTGAATATTAAGAGTAGATCTCTAATAATAAATATCGGAAAAAACTCAGCCCCTAATAACAAGTATTAAAAAATGGGCCCTTAATAACAAGTATTAGAAAAAAAATTGAATATTAAGAGTAGACCCCTACTAATAAATATTAAAAAATACTCAATCTCTAATAACAAATATAAAAATTAGGCCCTTAATAACAAGTATTAGAAAAAAAAAATATTAAGAGTAGATCTTTAATAATAAATGTTGGAAAAATCTTAACCCCTATTAACAAATATTAAAAAATAGGCCCTAATAACAAATATTAAAATAAACTAAATCTTTAAATATAATTAAAAAATATACAATATTTACTTTTCCTGAGCAATGGGCCTTGCGCGGGCGCCCTTGCTGCCCCTGCTCAGGGCCGGCCCTGTTGGTAAGTTAGAAAAAATTTGAAAAACTTGATAAGATTTCAAGTCAATATGAAGATTTGTTATTTCAGTAGTTATGATTTAAATTTCATATCCAATAAACGTAACATAAGTTAATAGGTGCAATCACTTATAAGAAACAAAATATGAAAAGAGTGATTAAAATGTGGTATGAGAAAATTGTTGTTTTGCTCTGTATACTGCTATACTATTTATAGGTTTAGTCTTTGAAGCTCAATTATAAAGAGATCTAAACATTTTTCATTTCAATAGCACAAATTCATCCTAATTATCTCTTTCATTTGGTTCTCTTTTTTTATTTGTAATATTTGAGATCTTAAAAAATTTCATTTGTTCATAACATTTTGACCCTAGAAACGTTATCATCTAACAATGGTGCATGGGGAACAAATGACATTTCGTCTTAAATTTGATATGTTCTCCTCATTATTTCTTTTATTTGTTCAACATTGTTGGTAAAATGAACTGCAAAAAGGCTGTTAGCACTGACTGGAAATTATAAACAAAAACAAAACTTAAATATTGTGGACCGTGTCGTGGTATGGTGGCCACTGCCTTAGAAACAAAACTGCCCCGAACAGTGTAGTCGCTTCACGGGCAGACTGTCCCCCGAGGTGCACACGGACGCTCCTGGAAGGCTGGAACCGTACACTCGACTCCCGGAGTGAACAACAGTGGAACTGCTCGAACAAGTGGAGAAACCAGAGAGAATTGGAATGCTTTGTGAATGTGTTTGATGATCTGAAATGGTGCATGCAACACCTCTATTTATAGGCTGTATAACATGTCTATAATAGACATTTCACTTGCACAAATAATTACAGAATTAAATCTGTATAACAGCAATTTTTAATCTGCTGTAACAGCTTCACATAATCACCATTTTAATTCTGTAATAATCATGCCATTACAGTGCTGTTACACCTTGAATTTGACTGAAAAACAGTCTAAATTCATCCACTGAACAGACTGTACATATTCGAATAAATTCGAATAAACTGCACTGAAATCAAACCGTTCTGAACGTTCGAATTAAATCAAATAAAAATTATGAACGTTCGAATCAAATAAATTCGGATTGATTCAAACAGTTTTATCAAAAGCCTATAAATAAGAAAAATTCTTTCACATATAGTCTTTTATTCATAAGAAAATTCCTACGAATTTTCTCCAAAAAGAATATATACGCGCGCATACGTGTTACCCGAGCCGGCCGGACGGCGGCGGCGACGCGCGAGGACTTCCCTTGTTCTTTCCCACTCAACAAGGGAGGGAGGAAGCATGGGTATAAATACCCTTCCCTAGCTATTTTCCCAACCAATGTGGGATATAGCTTTGGCTTTGGTAACTTCTTGAAGCATTACCAACAAACATTATTTTTTATGGTATTACAATATTCAATAATTTATATTTCAGTATTTTTAATATTGACATTTCAACTCAATTTTAAAACTTCATTCATAAAGAAAATAACCCAACAAAGACACCCAATTCGTGCATTACGTGTTGAACCCAGTTCAACTCAAATATATAATAGGAGTGGAAGGGCTAAATAATGATGATCCTAAAGAAACATCAGTATCGCATGAAAAACAAGATACGAAACCCAACGTTACAAAGATTCACGTTTGTATAGTATATGATAGATATCCTAAGTTCGAACTTGATACTGAAATGGACCGTTCATCAATGTCATTTTTGAAGTTCACCTTTAAATTAAACAGTTATAGAGAGTCCTGAAACTTGGGGGCTTTTGTAATTTGAGTTTGGAGATATTATATTTATATATGATAAGACTATATGTAACTAACAATCGAATTTCAAGCATTATTTCGTTAAAGAATTCAACTCAACTTTGCATTCGGCATTGAATTTAAGCAAATCTTTTTAGAGGTCAATTAAATTTTAAACATTTTATCTCGTTAAAGAATTTGACTCAACAGAAATGGTGATTTTGGAGGTGGGGAAGGTATTTGTTTATAAATGTCTTGATGCATGGTTTCATAAACACATCAGATCCAACTACAATTACAAAAGACATGATCCACGAAAATCACATACCATTGGGAGTCTGTCCGGACCCAGTGTCCACCATTCAATATATTATATATATGCTGCAAATTCAGAGCAATCAAGCTGCCACTTTCTGGGTACAATATCTTTATTTTACTATCTACATGTCTGCTTTAATTCTTTTATTTCAATTCAATCTTCTAAAAGGATGCTTATATACTTCTGGATTGTCTGAAATTGAACTAAAATTGATTTCGATTAGCAACTTGGATGATGACACTCGATAAATTCGAATCTAATTTTTATAATTTTTTCTTAAGTCATGTTATACATTATTTTTCAAAAGTGTTTTTGAATTTAAAAACACTTTTTGGATCAAAAGCAATGCAACACATATAACAAAAGTATTTTTTTAATTGGTTTGAAAATGAAAACTGCATTCAAAACCTAATTTTTTAGTTTTTAACTTTTTCAAAAGTTTAGTTCAAAAAACCTTTTTAATAGCAATTTTGAGTAAGAGTACTTGTCTTCCTTCATATCGTTTTTTTATATTTAAAAATAATGTCTAAAATAAATATTTTATATCAAATTAGGGGTTGAGGAGTTTATATTTTAGAGGTAGGAGTTAGAGTTTATGGTAGTAGAATCAATGAGTTAGGTTTTAATTTTAAACCCTAAATTCTAACAATAAACTATAAATTAGAAATCTTTATATCTAAATTCTTAAATTCTAAACCCTAAATTAAATTTTGAACCTTTAAAATTAACCTAAAAACGTTTTTTTCCATAGAATAATTACTCAACAAACTAACCCTTAGTCTGACATCAGTTACATGAAAAAAATGAACAGATTGTTTTGATAAATCTTAAGGTTTAAGAAAGATAAGTGTAAAATAGAAAAATAATGGAGGGTAAAAGTGGTAGTTACTAGTTTAAGGAGTCTCGTGTTATTTTGCAGAAGTGCCAAGGGTATTATAGTCAAATCGCGGAGAAAAATATCGAAAACCCTTAAATGGCTGATGTGAGATGTCGAATGTTAGCCCTTGGATTGTTTTTATCCGACGGTCAGAAAAGAAACCCTAGCAAAAACTAAGCTGAGAGCGTGGCTACTTAAGCTTAAGGAGGCAGCTAATATCCTACTCTCTCGCTTGCTCTTTACGATCTCTTCTTGTAGCTACGAGAGGAACTTACGGTCAAGCGAATCTCAAAGTCTCCATTCTATAGTTTACAGGTACCGATCATTTTATTCTTAATTTGTTGCTTTGGTTTGAAGTAAAATCTGATCCTAATGGTTGTAAGCTGATGTTTTAGTTCCTTTATTTATGTGTTTTGAGTGTGCTTTTTATGATTTATTATAGTTTCATCTGCCTGATTTGTTCATTTTTAAATGATTCTGATCTGATCCGTTTTGCTCACATGATTCTATATTTTGTGTAGTATCGGATCTGGCTCTCTTTTCTTTTTGTTTCAGCCGATGTTTTTTTTTATAGATTTTGTGCATCAATTTTTGTTTAGAATCCTTTGATTTCAAAACTCTAAAATATATTTTCTGAGAACACAGTTCATGTGATAATCATAGATCTATCAAGCAAATATAGCCGTAGCGAAATTTGTTAGCAAAGAATAGGATGATCAAAATGGTCAATGATCATCCTCTCTTGGGCTTATTTGTTCTGAATCGGAAAGGAAATGTTAAGATCCGGTGGCTGTAGTTTAGTGGAAAGAACTCCTTATTATGGAGGATCTGGGTTCGAATCCCAGCGGCTACTCTTCATGGATGTTGAATTCTATTAAAGCTTCTTTTTATTGTATAAATTAAGTTTTATTATTTCTTGTGAGACTCACTTTTACTATTGGATGTCAGTTTTGTTTGTTTTCTGTGTTTCTTGATGTCTCATTCTTGTTGTTGTTAGTGAAGAGGAAATTTATTAGTTTTGATTTGTTTTATGAATATGTTGATGATGTTTAGCTTCTTTCTCCAGTTCTACAATGGGAAAAGAGAAGATTCACATCAACATTGTGGTCATTGGCCATGTCGATTCTGGCAAGTCTACCACAACTGGTCACTTGATCTACAAGCTTGGTGGTATTGACAAGCGTGTGATCGAGAGGTTTGAGAAGGAAGCTGCTGAGATGAACAAAAGGTCGTTCAAGTATGCCTGGGTGCTTGACAAGCTTAAGGCCGAGCGTGAACGTGGTATTACCATTGATATTGCCTTGTGGAAGTTTGAGACCACCAAATACTACTGCACTGTTATTGATGCCCCTGGACATCGTGACTTTATCAAGAACATGATTACTGGTACCTCACAGGCTGACTGTGCTGTTCTCATTATTGATTCAACCACTGGTGGTTTTGAAGCTGGTATCTCTAAGGATGGTCAGACCCGTGAGCATGCTTTGCTTGCATTTACCCTTGGTGTGAAGCAGATGATTTGCTGCTGCAACAAGGTGAGCTTTAGAACATGTTTGTGCTTATTTTTATAGTGTTTTTCTTGATGGAAGTTGTTATTGCAACTTGTTTATCTTGACTGAGCTCAACTGATTTTTCAATTATCTTTTGTTGTAGATGGATGCCACAACTCCAAAATACTCCAAGGCAAGGTACGATGAAATTGTGAAGGAAGTTTCTTCTTATCTTAAGAAGGTTGGGTACAACCCTGACAAGATCCCATTTGTCCCTATCTCTGGTTTTGAGGGTGACAACATGATTGAGAGGTCTACCAACCTTGACTGGTACAAGGGTCCCACTCTCCTTGAGGCTCTTGACCAGATCAATGAGCCCAAGAGGCCCTCGGACAAGCCACTCCGTCTCCCACTTCAGGATGTCTACAAGATTGGTGGTATTGGAACTGTTCCTGTTGGTCGTGTTGAGACTGGTGTCCTTAAGCCTGGTATGGTTGTGACTTTTGGTCCCACTGGTCTGACCACTGAAGTTAAGTCTGTTGAGATGCACCATGAATCCCTACCAGAGGCTCTCCCTGGTGACAATGTTGGGTTCAATGTCAAGAATGTTGCAGTTAAGGATATCAAGCGTGGTTTTGTTGCTTCAAACTCGAAGGATGATCCTGCCAAAGAAGCTTCCAACTTCACCTCTCAGGTCATCATCATGAACCACCCTGGCCAGATTGGAAATGGATATGCCCCGGTCCTTGATTGCCACACCTCCCACATTGCTGTCAAATTTGCTGAACTGCTGACCAAGATTGACAGACGATCTGGTAAGGAGCTTGAGAAGGAGCCTAAGTTCTTGAAGAATGGAGATGCAGGAATGGTGAAGATGATTCCGACCAAGCCCATGGTTGTGGAGACTTTCTCAGCGTACCCCCCACTGGGACGTTTTGCTGTCAGGGACATGCGACAGACTGTGGCTGTTGGTGTCATCAAGAGTGTTGAGAAGAAGGACCCAAGCGGTGCCAAGGTCACCAAGTCTGCTGCCAAGAAGAAATGAGGTGTTGCCTACCATTTTTGTTTACAAGCGTTACTATATTTTAATATGCCGGTTAGCTTTTTGGACCAATTTTAATATGTTGTAGTTTGTCTTGTTGTTCTGGTTCAGACTTATGTTCAAGTGTCGAGGTTTGCTTCATATCGTGGTGCTTACCAATTGTGATTGAATCGCTTTTAAACAATTTTAGTTTGATATTTGTGTTCTATTTTAGTAGTACTATTTTCTTTACCTTATATCCCGGTTTTTGGAAGGCAAGCTTCATTCTGTGTGTAAACTGAAGCTCTTGGCACTTGTATGCTCTGGATTCCTTACTAAAGTATCAAAAGTGAATTTAAGTTGTGAAATTAAAGGAAATTGTGTTTAAAAATGAAGTTATTCGTGTGGGGTATTCATTAATTTACAAGAAATCTCAATATGGTAATTTTGCTAATTTATGGATTGAAAAAACCATAAAATTGGAGAAACTAAAAAATCCAGAGTATTGAACAAATTCATACAGCAGCACCAGAAGAGTATTACTACGTATCCCCCCTCTATCCATCTCAAGTTCCTTCTAATGTTACAAAATTATGGCCTCAATCAATTAATTGGTGTAGGAATAAATAATGGATTTATATTCAATACACGAGCAGTGGGAACAAAAATATTTTATAAGCACTTTAATTTTAGAATTTAGAGATTTAAGTTTAGAGTAATATAATTAGAGTTTTTTAACTAATATATCCTAGATTTTTACCTCAACCCTTAAATTCTAAGGGCGACCTATTAATTATAAATCACAAAACCTTAACCTTAACCTCTATGTATTAAATCTTAAAACTAAGTGGTTTGTGAAATAATTACCCAGAAATAATAGAAGGTCAAGAAGCTGATTCAACCGCGTCCTTCATTAGATGGCATTCTTAGCTCTCAGGTTCATCTGTGTTGCATGTATAAGATGGAGTAAAGTGTAGAGATTTGCAAGAAAGTAAGTTTTGGAGTAAGCATGCCGCCACACCCACACTTGAACCTGAAGAACATTCTGCAACTACTTGTGTTTCTGTTCATGCGAATTCAAGTTTTCTAATCAAGGAACACAATACTAACAACAAGGCACCTTTGGTCAACTCCAGTTACTACAAAAAAAAATAAATTTATGGTATGGATTGTTTTTTGTAATAATATTTAGTTGATGGGTTCCATCTCAACAACCATTTGGTGCAGAGACAGCAACTCAAGCCCCCCTCGTTTCTTTTACTTCAAGGGACAACCAAGTGAAGCAATCAGCAATGCCCTCACCATTTGTCCTAACATAACTTAAATACAGAATCAAACCCCCATTACTCCATTGTCTTTTAAATCCCCATCTCTGTTTATTTTTCCTCCATATAATCCAGACCTTGAATTTCCATTTTTGCTCATAATATGGGGTCTGCTGAGAGATCAAAGAAGAAAGTTCAGTTATGGAAGAAAGCTATTGTCCATTTCTCTTTATGTTTCGTTATGGGGTTTTTCACAGGCTTTGCTCCTACTGGTAAGGATTCGGTTTTTTCCAGCCATGCTGTTGCCACGGATAATAAATCACAGAGTTTGCCTCAGCCTGTGAACCACTCAGTTACAGCAGTGGTACATAGCAGTAATGTTAACCGAAGTTTGAGAGCCGAAACTCCGGTTCCGGTTCCAGAAAAGTCTAATGAGCTAGAGAGTTCGAAACAAGTGAATGATGTTGTTAATGAAACCAAGCAGCCATCCGGGAGACTTTTAATTGTTGTTACACCGACAAGTACGAAAGATCGGTTTGAAGGCGTGTTCTTGAGGAGGCTAGCGAATACTATACGGCTGGTTCCTCAACCGTTGTTGTGGATCGTCGTGGAAGGGCAATCGGATTCGAATGAGGTATCGGAGATACTTAGGAAAACAGGCATTATGTATAGGCATCTGGTGTCCAAGGAGAATTTTACAGACCCTGAAGCAGAGCTAAACCACCAACGGAATGTTGCATTGAAGCACATTGAGCAGCACAAGCTGAGTGGGATAGTTCATTTCGCCGGACTTTCGAATGTTTACGATCTTGATTTCTTCAAGGAGCTGAGACAGATCGAGTACGTTTCCTCACCTAACTCTTTTCTTATGAAAACAAGTTTCAAACTACCTGTAGGGCATACATAGACAAATAGTTCAAATATGCTAGGAAAAAGATGTCTCACCAACTTCCGGGATGAATAATATTTAATGTGTGTTACAAATGTGGCAATGTGCAGGGTGTTTGGAACCTGGCCAATGGCGTTACTATCAGCAAACAAGAGAAAAGTTGTGATCGAAGGACCGGTTTGCGATTCGTCACAAGTTATAGGATGGCATCTGAGGAAGATGAATAACCAAACAGATGCAGACGGTGAAGCGGAGACGAAACCTCCGATTCATATATCCAGCTTTGCATTCAACAGCTCAATCCTTTGGGACCCTGAGAGATGGGGTCGTCCCACATCGGGTCAAGGCAGTTCCCAGGTAACCAAATATTCTCTCAACTAAAATATTTGCCTCTTGTTGCTGCATTCCAATGATACCCTTAATCATGCATTGTAAAGAAAGGAAAAAAAAAACTATTATTTAGCTGACTATCTAACAGTTTGGTGATAAGTTCTATTAAGTAAATAATTCAGTAGAGATTAGACTAACTACCATTTAAAATTATAATAAAAGACAGAAAAATCAATAGCAAAATGCATGCAATTTTTTTTAGAGATTAGGTAAAGGGTTAATTTATAGGATGCTTTGTCACGTCATAAAAAGATAAGGAATATTAATCAGAAGAAAAAAGAGGACTTGAGATATAAATGACTTGCAGCGAGAATATCACGAGGTTGAGTGGGGGAAAATATCAAATCTTAAAATAACAAAAAACATTAATTTCACATCTTATTAGATATGTCTTTTAGAAAGATGATAGTAATGACCCGTGATAATGTGTTTGTTCATTCAAAACCTTTAATAATGTTTGTTTCTTTGTTTTTATTATCATTATTTCAGAATTCCCTGAAATTTGTGAAACAAATAGCTCTAGAAGATGAGAGCAAGTTAAAGGGTATTCCAGCAGAAGAGTGCTCCAAAATCATGCTTTGGCGTCTTCAGTTTCCAATTGGAGTTTTGCCTACAGATATTCTCAAAACATCCTCATTGTCTGATGTAATTAATCAAAGATAAAATTAAAAAATACATAAAAAAGAGGCTGAGACCATAATCTCAAATTTTCCATTTCTCATGTATTTTTATAATTCATTTTAATTTTTTTCTTTATAATTAGTGTCAATAACATTCCGGTTATCGAATTATTGAAATATTCGAATTTAATCCAATTAATTTGTGCAATCATTTTGATTGGAATTAATGTCCAATGGAGTACTTTGGACATAGAAATCCAACAAGTAGTTGGAAGTGGTTATACCAAATTACTTGATTATAAAGCAAGCAAACAGCATTAATGTGAAAACTAATACTATCATTTTGCTCTATAATTTCTAAAAAAGGTTGGAATATAGCATTTCTCATACTGTTATCATTTCTTTCCCCTTCAGGGCCAGCATTATCTTGCAAAATTTTCAAGTAATGGGTGTACCATTGGACCCAAAGGTTTAAATTGTGATTTACAAATATGTTTTCCATCGGATTATGTTTATTATCATAGACATGTCCAAAATAATATTATTTTCGTAACCTTACATAATAATAATTATGTAATTCTTTATATGATCACTTTTTCATCGGTGTATTCACCATAATACGGCCCTTTAAAAAAAATTCTTAAAATTTGGTCCAGGAAAAATTATTTCTAAATTTATGGTGATTCACTATTCAAGTTAGAAGTTGGAGTGCTTTTTACCCGACTTTAAACAGTGTTTATCCAGAAAAAAAACAAGGCTATAAAATAGCTTGAAGACGGAGGGAGGACACCCCGACTTTGAACAATGTTCATGACTTTTACTATTCAAAGACGGATTACAAGCAATCCGACTTTAGTTGTTTGATATGAACATGAGAAAAACATTGTTCAAAGACGGATTGCAAGTAATCCGACTTCTGATTTTGCTACAGTGAAGATTGAAGAACCATAGTTTAGGAAATAAAATGGGGAGGACCATAGTTTGAGGAAAAAAAATGAGGGATAATATTTGAGTAAAAACGCCTTTTTTTCATGAAAGATTTACCTTTATATTACTTTTGAAATTTTTTATTCTAAAAATAGGGATCCCCTCACATTATGGACGAAAATAGGGATTATTACTGTTAGAATTCTGAAGACCTGTAGTTCACAGCCCGAGTTTGAACAGTGTTCTTCGAGCTGTGTTATTGTTCAAAAAACGGGGTGCTTTCCTCTCCTTTATATGTTTTGCTCGACGCCACGTGACACGCAGTGGGCAGCCCAAGCACTATTTTAAAAATGGGTTGTCCACCCAAGGGCTATGAACAGTGCAACGATAAAGGGATTGGAATGGCAAGCGGTGCAGGGTGTTGTGGCCAACCCCTTTTCACCGAGTCTCAACCATGTTTCAAGGCCACAACTGAGTCACCGTGTCACCATGTCCCCATGTCCCCGTTTCAAACACATCAATGTTTTAGAAAAAGTCTTGGTTTTTACTATTCCCTAGGTTAACTAAAAAGTGTCCTCGTTTCGAGCATTTCAACGTTTACTCGGTGCATTTCTATAAATTTGTTTTCGCATATATGTAGGGGTGGGCATTTGGCTGGGGCTGCTCACTTGCTTGTGTGTGTGATTGTGCTAGGATTTCCCACACCATCGGGGTGACGTCTACTACCATGTTCGAAGATGGTGTAGATTAATTTCTGTGTAACCCGATGTTTTTCCTTTTCTTTTAATAAAAACCTTTTTTTTCCTTCGGGGAAATAGGGGGTCGATCACGGGCATCTGCTATGTCTAGAGGTGGCAATCGGGCCATTCGGTTCGGGTTCGGTTCGGGTCATTTCGGGTCTATCTAGAATCGGTTTAGATTCGGTTCGGGTCAGTTCGGTTCGGGTTCGGGTCTAATTTGGGTCTGTGTTGAGTCAGATTCGATTCGGGTATTGGATCGGGTCAAAATCGGATCGGTTGTTTTCGGGTCAGATCAATATCAGATCGGTCGCTTTCGGTTGGGGTCAAAATCGGGTCGCTTTCAGGTCGGGTCAAAACCGGGTCGATTTCGGGTCGGGTCAACATTTAAATTTTTGGGTCAGTTCGATTTGAGTTGGGTTAAAGGTTTGAGGTTTAGTATTTATGGTTTAGTTTAGAGTTATTGATGTATGAGATTAATTCTGATTCAACTTGTTAATCTATGCATTTGAATTTGATTAAATATTTAAATCAAAGCTTCATATATCCATATCAAATTTTTATGTATAATTATATTAAATCAAAGTTTATTATATGTAATAATAATAATAATAATAATAATAATAATAATAATAATAATAATAATAATAATAATAATAATAATAATAATAATAATAATTTCTGAAATGAATTAATTTATTAAACTTAGGATCTAATTGAGCTAACTAAAATCTAAAAGCATAAATTACGGACATAATTAAAATAATTCTAAAACTAAATGTGAAATTTCAATTAAATTAATCTAAATTAAAAATCAATTAAATTTAGAAAAAAGAAAAAAGAGAAAGACAATTGGTAAAAATAAAGAGGGAAAAGACAAAATTTTGGAGGGAAATAAGCCACCAATTTTTAAGCTAGATTGAAAAAAAAGAAAAAGACAATTAGAAAAAATAGAGAGAGAAAAGACAAAATTTTGGAGGGAAATAAGCCACCAATTTTTTAAGCTAGAGATTAATTACTTTTTAGGTCACGTTGCATTTAAAATGTTACATTTTAGTCAACTTTAAGTTTTAGTTTAATTTAATTTAGTCACAAGTATCCCCACGGTTTAGACTTCGGATATAGAAATCCCCTCCCCGTAGTGATATTTAGTCTCTAAAAATTTACTTTTAGTCGAAATTAACTAATCTTTGTAATTTAGTCTATTAATTTAATATAATGATATTTTTGCTCATTTTAATTTCTAAGATTTAATTTTAGCCAAAATTGACCCCTATTTATTTATATGGTATAATTATAAAATTGTTTATTGGACTCTCAAATTTCTCCACTTCCAAATTGTCAATTTAGTCCACAATTTCAATTTATGCTATATTTTATGGTGAAATTATAAAATTGGTCACCAAGATCTCAAATTTCTATACTTTCAAATTGTCAAGTTGGTCTCTAATTCCGGTTTTAGCTATATTTTATGGTAAGATTGTAAAAATTATCTCTAATTTTAGTTTATGGTTTATGATTTAGGCCTTAGTGTTAATGGTTTAGGGTTATTGATTTTATATTAATTTCTACGGCTTAAGCTTAAGGATGAAATTTAGGGTTTATGAGTTTAGTGTTTAATTAAGCCCCTACAAATCTTTTTTTAGGGGTCATATATGTTATTTTTGTCCAATCTATTTCATAAAATTATATTCTTATCTAAAATTGACTCATAGCATCTTTATTTATAATTTTTATAATTATATTTTTGTAAAATTTAAAATTAACTCGAACTCGAACTTAATCAACACACAATATCACGTCACCCTATCTCTTCTAGATTATATACACGTTTTAGTTTTTTTTTTGTAATTATACTTATATTGTTATACACGTTTAATTATAACCAATTAAAAAATATTATAAAGTAACTATTAAATTTGATTTTTTGTAAGAGATAAATTTAATTATAATTTTAGTCCTTCAAATTTATAAAATTAAAAAAAATTAATGGTGTTCAGCAGTGTTCATCGTTAGTGGTGTTCATTAATGTTCGTCGCCCGTTGTAGAATTTTTCTTTTTATTTTCATATAATCACTAATATTTAACTCATTAGTTGACTAATCTAAATTGAGTATTATATAGATTCGGTATGGGTTGACCCTTTTAACTTAATCTGTTCCATTCACAATGTTAGAATTTAAATATTTGACATTGTTTAAATAATATAATATATTAATATTTCATCTTTTTAAAGCAGTTAATTATTGATGAAATATATTTTTTTATTTTAATTATAAATTATAAATATATATATATATATATATATATATATTTTTATTTTAATTATAACTATAATATATATTATATTTTATTATTTTTAATTAAAAAAATCAAATAGGCAAAAAATTAAGCCATCTGTCCTACCTCCCTCCCGAGTCCCGACATTTTTCAATTTTCCCCAAATCTTAAACTCAAACGGTCAAACCCCTAATCTAGGCAGTCCCCGGTGGTCCTCCACGACTCCACCTCCCTATCGTCGCCGCCGGCTTCAGCAATCCACACTCCACACTCCCCGCCCCGGTCCGTCGTTCACCCTCACCACTGGTCCAGTCGAAAGTTCGAGCAGAAGCCTGTCGTCGGTCCGTCGTTCGCCCGCCGCTGGTCCGTCGTTTGCCCGCCGCTGGTCCATCGTTCGCCTACCGTCAGTTCAGAAAACAGCAAGGTAGTTTTGTACCTTGAATTATAGTCTTATAGAGTTTAAATGTTAAATGTTAAAAACTGTGCAGAATTTAAATGTTAAAACAGTTCAAAAATGTAGTTTAAAATATTGTTTTGATTGGTATAAAACTGTGCAGAATTTGTAAGTTTAATAATGCAGATTTGAGTTAAAGAGACTGTAGAAATTGGGTAAAAACAGTGCATAATTGTGCATAATTTACATGATGCAGAAATTGGGTAAAAACAGTTTTGTACCTTGAATTATAGAGTTTAATTCTTTATTTTTGTGCAGAATTTACATGATGCAGAACTAAGAAAATGTATCCAATTTCAAGGTTAGAATAATCAGGAACTAAGAAAAATCCTAAAACTGCAAAAGCTGATATTTTTCGTTTCAAGTTAGAAAAATCCTAATACTAGCATAAAATAAATATAGTCCAATGATCAATTTCAAGGTTAGCATAAAATAAAAATCCTAAGACTAAGAAACGAAAAAATTAATATAATGAAAAAATCTTGATTTTTTTTACCGTTCAGAAATTTCTTGTTGATGTAAATACTAGGGTTTAAATTCAATTCATGGCATAGTTTCTATCTTCGGATGGACAAATTTTTAACAATGTTCATGTTATATATTTTTTGGTTTGGCAGGCGGTAACCATGGAATCAAATGCTAATGCACGTGAGGTTCAAGTTGATACTGATGCTGTTGATGTACTGGAATCACAATTTTCTTCTAAGAGGCGAAGCAAGGTTTGGATACATTTTCTCAGTCTTAACTCGGCAGAGACTAAAGATGAAAAAGAAAGGGCTCTTTGCAAATATTGTAAAATAGCTTCTTTTATCTCTAACTCGCATTATGGAACTTCCAATATACAAAAACATCTTGAGAAGTGTAAACACTATACTGCACATAAAAAGAGTTTGGGAAACGATGAAGAAGAACCAGAGCATTATGTTTATGACCAAAAAGTTTACAGAGAGTTGGTAGCTACAACAATTATAAAGCATGGATATGCTTTTTCTTGGGTTGAACATGAAGGTAACAGGAGAATTCATACTTATTTGAACAATCAGGTTAGAACTATATGTAGAAACACTGCAAAAGCTGATTGTTTGAAAATGCATAAAAGTTTAAAAATTAACTTGAAAGAAGCTCTTCGTAATGTTTCTGGTCGTATTTCTTTGACATGTGATATGTGGACATCTTGCCAAACTGAGGGATATTTGTGTTTGACTGCTCATTATATAGATGCTAATTGGAAGTTAAATAGTAGAGTGTTGAACTTCTGTCACATTGATTCACCGCACACCAGAAGTACTATGTATACTATTTTACTAGACTTGCTTCAGGATTGGGGTATTGACTATAAGATTTTTTCCATAACGTTGGACAATGCATCTAGTAATGATAAAATGCAACACTATTTGAAGGACACTTTTAATGCACGAGGAGCTTTATTATGTAGAGGAGCATACTTTCATGTTCGATGTGCTGCACATGTATTGAATCTTATTGTTAAGGATGGACTTAAGGTCATCGAGCATATTGTTGCCAAGATAAGAAACTGTGTGAAATATATTAAATGGTCAGAATCAAGAAAAGTTACTTTTTGACATAGTGTGAAATTAGTCAAGATACAAGAAACTAAAGCATTGTGGCTTGATGTGCCTATAAGATGGAACTCTACATATATGATGCTTGATAGGGCTATTTTGTATCGTGAAGCTTTTAAGCAAATGGCTGTTGTTGATTCCTCTTTCCAACATTGTCCAAACACTGAAGAGTGGGAAATGCTTGAGAAAATTCGGGATATTTTAGAACCTTTTTTTGATATAACTATGATGTTTTCAGGAAGTGATTATCCTACAGCAAATTTGTACTTTGGAAATGTTTGGAGAATTTTTATGTTGTTGAGAGAGTTGACGAAAAGCAATGGCACAATTTTAAAAAGCACAACAATAGAACTGAAGAAAAAGTTTGATAAGTATTGGTTCAATTCAAGTGAGGATGACTATAGCATGTTATTTGCCTTTGCGGTAATTCTTGATCCTCGTTATAAGTTGTCTTTTCTCAAGTATTGTTATGAAATCATGTTTGAAGATGAGATAGAAGCTAGTTTGAAGATTAATGATGTTCGTTTTAAGTTGGGTATGCTATTTAAAGAATATTCTCCAGTCTCACATGGAACATCGGACTCAAACTTCAATTTCATGAGCACTTCATCTAGCGACCACGAACGCAAATTTGACCTTTTTGCAGTAAGTTTCTTGTTTTTTAATTATGTGTCGTTTACGTATTTTTTGTGTATTTTATATTTCATTTCATGTATTTTTTTATCATATAATTTTTGTAATTTGTATTTTTTTCCATTTTTCATTCATTTGTATTTTTTTCTATTTTCTATTTGTTTAGTTCTATTTATTTCTTATTATTTATTTTATGTATTTTTAGGATTATGACAAGAGAGAAGCTACATCTTTCTGTGCAAAGTCACAATTGGATATTTACTTAGATGATCCTAAAATGGATAGGAAAGTGGAGCTTGACATCCTTAATTTTTGGAAGGAAAATGAGCATCGGTATGGAGAACTTTCTCATCTTGTTAGGGATATTTTGACTGTTCCCCTCACAATTGTTGCATCAGAATCGACTTTTAGCATAGGAGGTCGAATTTTGAATAAGTGGAGAAGTTCTTATATTCCTGAAAATGTGGAGGCTTTGATAACAACTCGGAGTTGGTTGTTCGGTTATGAATGTAAGTTTTTTTATTTTTTTAATTTAATTTTTGATTCTCTATAGTAGTACTTGATTACTACGCCAACTTCTTGAACTATTAGTATATTGTATTTGTTTATTTTAACTTAAATATTATATTGTTTAATTTTCTTGTTTCACTAGTAAACAAATTAACTTCTTGTTATTATTTATGCAGCTATGGAAGATGAAGAGTTTGTCGGCTCTTTTGTGGATTTGAATGAAAAGAAGTCTAACCGTTGATGCATGTGTTATTTGTGTCTACTCAATGTAATTGAGTTTCATATGTAGGAATAGTTGAGTTTAGATATTTAACTTTATTTGCAGCTAAATGTCACTTTTGAACGAGAACTTTTTATTTAAGACTTGTGCCTTATGTTAGTTGTGTTTTTCAAACTCTTTATCATTTTACCGAACATATATGGGTAAGAATGCTTGTAATCTAATAGGATCATGTTGATCAAACCATTTGAGTCATGTTTGATTTGTGTGTGTGGAACTAGTTTTTTCAATGCATAGACTAGTGATGCAATTAAAGGTTGCCCCTATGAATTGGTCTATTATGTATCCATTCCTTTTAATGCAATCTTTTGACATTTTTTTCTTTGTAAATGTAAGATTAAATATTGGGAGAGAAAATAGTACATTGAAACTCTAAATTTAAAAATTAGTTTATTTAATTAATATTGAAACGTAAAATAACATAAAATGTTATTATACCACAACTTTGACAAGAGGAACAGTCTCTTCCATGATATAGTATAAAAAGATAATAAAACATACTTCTTTTTATTATTTATTATATTGTTAAAAATAGATATTTGGGTTAAAATCAGGTCAAAATCGGGTTAAAATCGGGTCGATATTCGGTTCAGCTTTCGGTTCGGGTCCATTTCAGTTCGGGTCCATTTCGGTTCAACAAAAAATTTCGGTCCGGTTCGGTTTATTTCGGGTTTCGGGTCAACTTCGGATCATCATGTTCGGGTCAAAATCAGGTTTCAGTTCGAGTAATTCGGTTTGGGTTTTTGGTCTCGGGTCAAGTTTGCCATGTCTAGCTATGCCCCACGATTTTGGCTTGTCACTTGGAAATGCATCGTTACGCGAGAACTAATGCGTTGCTTGGTGGCTTTTGACAGATATTTCGAGTGAGAAGGCTGATTTGATCGGGTGAAACTCCTATTCAAGTGCCGCACAACTTAGCTACCGAGTGAACTAAAGGCTAAGATCGTGACACGTGGTATCAGAACGTTGGTTGGGTGTTTGAGTAAGGCCACGTTGCCGCTTGATCTGACCTCGAGCACAAGAGGTGCGTATTGATTGAGGCACAGAGGTGCTTAAAATATAATGTAGTGGAATCAATGCATAGAGGTGCCTGTCGTTAACCACTACAGCGGTCGAAGCATACACGGTGCTCGATCTTGTTAGCATAGAGGTGCTTGTTGGTTAATTATCGTGGAATCAGTGCACAAGTGGTGCCTGTCGTTAACCTCGATAATTACCCCAGTGTAGTGGCGCGTGATAGCACGAGGGTGCTTGCTAGATGATTGGGGTGGAATCAGTACACACGCGGTGCCTGTCGTTAACCACGCCAATCACTCTAGCGTAGTGATGCTTTTATGCGTCAAGCGCGTTGATGCTTATAAGCTAGACTTATAGTGTGTGATATCGTTTGTTGCGTGCATGCATAACTGTGCTGTTTGTTCGTAGAAATGGCGACAACAGGAAAGCGAGGAGCAAGTACAGCTCCCAGGTCTAGAACGAACCCAGACGCTGGGACGTCGACACCGAGTAGTGGAAACCCAAATGCAGGGACGTCGGTACAAGGTAATGGTTTGATTGACCGTGGTCGGTTTGAAGAACTTGAGGCCGCAGTGGCAGCCATGAGGGCTATGGTGTCGAACGATCGGCTCCAAGCAATCGAGGAGACTCAGAAAGAGTTGACTCAAGCCACCAAAGAGTTTGGTAGTGAGGCCAAGGAAGCGATGAGTCACATGAATATTGAGATAACAGAGATCAAGGCCCAGGTGAATCTGATGCAAATAGCTATGGGCAACTCTATGATAGCGGATAAGGGACCGAGGACTAGGATTCCCGAACCTCAACGATATGAAGGAAACATGAATGCTAAGGAGCTTGAGAATTTATTGTTTGACATTGAGCAATACTTCCGAGCGACCCATACTGAATCTGATGTGGACAAAGTCTCAATCACATCGATGTATTTAACAGGGGACACCGAGTTGTAGTGGCGGTCCAAGTTCGTGGATGGTGTTTGCTCTATCGACACATGGGAAAAGCTAAAGAAATAATTGATGAGTTCCTTCTTCCTAGAAAATGTAGAGTACATTGCCCAGAAGAAACTAAGAGACCTGGCGCATACAGGGTCTATTCGTGAATATGTAAGGGAATTTGCTACCATGATGTTAGATATCAAAGACATGTCTGAGAAAGACAAGATGTTCTCCTTCCTAGAAGGGCTGAAACCTTGGGCTAGAGTAAAGGTAATGAAACATAGGCATGAAGAAGTAGCAGTCGCTATGGCAGCTGCCGAATGCCTTACTGATTATAATGACAACTCCACTAAGCGTAAGACCGTGGGTTCTGGTGGAAGTAATAACTCGGTGGGAAACGAGAATAAAGTGGCCAGGAATGACAAGCCAGCAAACTAGGGGCCGGGGAGAAGGGCCTTCAGCAGAGAACAATCTTAGAATAGAGGAAACGGGGGCCCTGGGCAAGGTAATGAACAAAGTCGTTTTCCTCCGGGTTGCTTCCTTTGTAAGGGCCCTCATCGGGTGGCCAAGTGTCCCCTACGCGGTGCAGTAAATGCTGTGGAAGTTTCACCTTTAGGGAGAGCTCCGCCAAATCCCAGTACGGAAAATAACGCTGCCGAACATTCTCAAGTGGGATCTATACATTTCTTGACGGCATTGCAGTCGCAGTTGAGTAGCCTAAAGAAAGAACTAGAGAGGGACTTTATGTATGTAAACATAGTAATAAATGAGATGGCGTCGTGGGCTCTGTTGACACTGGTGCCACAAGTACCTTCATTTCACATACAGAGGCAAGAAGGTGTGGATTGGTAGTGGCCAAAGGTGTTGGACAGATGAAAGCAGTCAATCCAGCGGCCTCATCCATTTGTGGAAACTCCAAGAAAGTGATGATCAAATTGGGTCCTTGGGAAGTGAGTGTCGATTTCACGGTTACACCTATGAATGATTTCGATGTTGTATTGGGGCTGGATTTTATGACATCGTCCCAGGCGATTCCTGTTCCTGTCGCGGGTTGTCTGATGTTCTTAGGAGACTGTCTATGTGTAGCGTCTGCTACGATTGTCCCGCGAGGTGGCAAAAAGATGTTGTCGGCTATTCAATTCAAGAAAGGGATAAAGAAAGGAGAGCCCTCGTTCTTGGTGTTGTCAGTCTGTAAAGAGGATTCATTTGCAAGGGCTTTACCGAAGGGGATTCAGAAGGTATTGGAAGATTATAAAGATGTAATGCCAGGCAAATTGCCCCAAGGTCTGCCTCCTCGAAGGTCTGTGGACCATGAGATTGAGCTATTGCCGGGTGTGAAACCCTTTGCTAAGTGTCCCTATCGGATGTCTCCACCTGAGTTAGCTGAGCTGAGAAAACAGTTAAACGAGCTACTTGAAGTCGGGTCCATTAGGCCGTTTAAAGCGCCATTTGGGGCGCCAGTGTTATTTCAGAAGAAACATGATGGAAGCCTGAGATTATGTGTTGATTACCGGGCTCTGAATAAGGTAACTGTTCGGAATAAATATCATATCCCGTTGATTGCGGACTTGTTTGATCAGCTAAGTAGTGCCAAGTACTTTACTAAGCTAGACCTTCGTTCGGGATATCATCAAGTAAGAGTGGCTAAAGGAGATGAGCTAAAAATGACCTGTGTTACCCGGTATGGAGCGTTTGAATTTCTTGTTATGCCATTTGGGCTAACCAATGCACCTGCCACTTTTTGTACTTTGATGAATCAGGTATTTCCTGATGTCCTTGACAAGTTCATGGTGATATATTTGGACGACATTATGGTATACAACTCGTCTTTGGAGGATCATGAGAGGCATTTGCAGTTAGTGTTGCAAAGGCTCCAAGATAATCAGCTATTTGTTAGAGAGAAATGTGAGTTTGCCCAGACTCAAATCCAGTTCTTGGGACACCTCGTCGGACAAGGATATGTTCGAATGGATGGGGAAAAAGTGAAAACAATCCAAGAGTGGCCGGCTCCAAAGAATGTCAGCGAGCTTAGATCGTTCTTGGGTCTGGCTAACTATTACAGACGGTTTGTCGAAGGCTATTCTCAGAGGGCAGCAATGCTTACCGATTTGCTAAAGAAGAGAGAGAAATGGTTATGGACCAAGGAATGTCAAGATGCCTTTGAGGGATTAAAAGCGGTTGTGATGAGTGATCATGTCCTAGCGTTACCTGATATTGGGAAGCCTATGGAAGTTGAAACGGATGCGTCTGACTTTACCATAGGGGGAGTATTGATGCAGGAGGGTCACCCTGTGGCCTTTGAGAGTCGGAAACTGAATGGGGTCGAGACAAGATATGCTACCTAAGAGAAGGAACTATTAGCGGTAATCCATTGTCTTAGGGCTTGGAGGCATTATTTGTTGGGTTCCAAATTTGTTGTGAAGGTGGACAACACAGCCGCTAGTCACATTTTGACATAGCCGAAGTTGTCGGCGAGGCAAGCGAGATGGCAAGAAAACCTAGTAGAGTTTGATTTTTCCTTTGAACATAAAGCTGGGAAGAAGAATCAGGTTGCCGATGCGCTGAGTCGAAGGGCTGGACTAACAGCTCTTAAGCGAATTGCCCATATGTCAGCTAGTAGGGTAACAAACGATATCCGTGAATTGATACTGAAGAATATGAAGAAAGACCCGCAGATGGTGGCGATAATGAAGATGGTGGAGAGTGGGTAGTCAAAAACCTTATGGATAAAAAATGGAATCTTAATGACCAAAGGTCCGCGAATGTATGTCTTGAGAGCGGAAGAACTCAGACAGAAACTACTGCAAGAATGTCATGACACTCACTGGGCAGGTCATCAAGGTTGGCGACGCACTTTGGCCCTGCTAGAACAAGGATATTATTAGCCGCTCATGCGACAAGACATCATGGACTATACGAAAGCTTGTCTTATTTTCCGACAAGACAAGGTAGATCGACAAAAGACCGCTAGATTGTTGGAGCCATTGTCGGTGCCGGAAAAACCCTAGGAGAAAATTTTCCTCGACTTCATAATGAGTTTGCCTAAAGTGGGGGATCTTGGAGCTGTTATTGTGGTGGTGGATCGGTTCTCAAAATATGCCACGTTTATCCCAGCGCCGAAGTATTGTTCCACGGAAGAGACAGCTCGGTTGGTTTTCAAGCATGTTGTGAAATATTGTGGTGTGTCGTAGGATATTGTCAGTGATAGGGATGGTCGCTTCACAAGAAAATTTTGGAGAGAACTCTTTAGGATATTGGGGTCCAAGTTAAATTTATCATTAAGTTACCATCCTCAAACAAATAGGTAGACTGAACATTTCAATGGGTTGCTGGAAGAATACTTGAGGCATTTTGTTCAGGCCAACCAGAAAGATTGGCCGTCGTTGTTGGATGTGGCGCAACTTTGCTTTAATTCACAAAAAGGTTCTGCTACTAATAAAATCCACTTTGAAATTATGACAGGTCAGCAGCCGCGACTTCCTCACACCACTTTGGAATCCTACAAAGGGAAGTGCCCTGAGCTTTTACCTTTTCCAATGAGTGGCATCAAAATACAGAGATTGCCCGGGCTTATCTGGAGAAAGCTGCAAAGCGGATGAAGAAGTTGGCGGATCGTGGCCGAAGGGATCAACAGTTCAAAGTTGGAGATCTAGTACTTGTCAAGTTGATGGCAGAACAATTGCGTTTCCTGCGAAATAGAGATCGACAGTTGGTGAGGAAGTATGAGGGACCACTATAGATTGTGGCCAAAGTGGGAAATAGTTCATACAAGATCAAGTCGTCCTCATGGATGAAAGTTCACCTAGTGTTCCATGTGAGCAACTTGAAGCCCTTTCATGCGGATCCTTTGGATGCTAGTCGAGGACTGGGTGATAGAGAACCCATCTGCACCAGACCTCCATCCCAACACCAAGTTGAGGAGATCCTTGCCGACATATTTGTAACAGTATCGAAGAAGAAGCTTGTTCGCAAGTACTTGGTCAAGTGGGAAGGCCTTGGACCTGAAGAGTCGAGTTGGGAGAGGGATCACGACCTGAAAGCTTTCCAACAGAAGATCGAGGAGTTCCTTGCAGCATAGTCGACGAGGACGTCGACAAGTTAGGTGGGGGAGGATATTGTGGCCAACCCCTTTTCACCGAGTCTCAACCACGTTCCAGGGCCACAATCGAGTCACCGTGTCACCATGTCCCTGTTTCAAACACATCAATGTTTTAGGAAAAGTCTTGGTTTTTACTATTCTCTAGGCTAAGTAAAAAGTGTCCTCATTTCGAGCAATTCAACGTCTACTCGGGGCATTTTTATAAATTTGTTTTCGCATATATGTAAGGGGTGGGCATTTGGCCGGGGCTGTTCACTTTCTTGTGTGTGTGATTGTGCTAGGATTTCTCACACCATCGAAGTGGCCCCTACCACCATGTTCGAAGATGGTGTGGATTAGCTTTTGTGTAACCCGATGCTTTTTTTTCTTTTAATAAAAACCCTTTTTTCTTTCGGGGAAACAGGGGGTCGATCGTGGGCATCCACTATGCCCCACGATTTTGTATTGTCGCTTGGAAATGCATCGTTACGCGGGAACTAATGTGTTGCTTGATGGCTTTTGACAGATATTTTGAGTGAGAAGGCTGACTTGATCGGGTGAAACTCCTATTTAAGTGTCGTACGACTTAGCTACCGAGTGAACTAAAGACTAAGACCGTGACACAGGGCACATGTTTCCTTTTTTTGGCTTTTAGGGTTTTTTTTATTGTTTGAATGAGAGGTGGATTGTGAGGTGGGTATTGTGTGGTTAAAATTAAGAGGGGTCACACATTTTTATCGAATATAAAATAATAAATAATAATTATTTTAATATTAAATATTATAAATATGAAATATAAGGGTTTACGTATTAAACATTTAGAGCTAATTAAATTTTAATATTTAGTATTTTAGGTTAGAGATTTTAATTTTATTTAAAAAATATTTTATACTAATTATGTACTAAAATATAACTTAATTTTAATTCAGTGATCAGTCTTTTCAGATTGGAAAAAAAGATTCGAATAATTATTTTAATTGATATATGTGCATGTGTAGGATTTCAGTGATGTAAAATAATAATGGTGTAGGTGTAGGGTTTCAGTGATGTGAAATAATAGTGGTGTAAGTGCAGATGTAGGGTTTCAATGATGTGATATAGGTGCAAGTGTAGGTGCATGTGTAGGTTTCAGTGATGTGAAATAATAGCGGTGCAGGTGCAGGTGTAGGGTTTCAGTGATGTGATATAAGTGCAGGTGCATGTGTAGGTTTCAATGATGTGAAATAATAGTGGTGTAGGTGTATGTGTAGGGTGGTAAAAAATTAATTGTTATAATAATTTTAAATTATGTAGGGGTAGTGTAATTTTTTGATTGGAAATCTGTTAGTGAATATTAATTTTCGTGTAAGGGTATTATAGGGAAATATTCAAGTTAGGTTTTTTAAATAGGTTGTGTTAGTGTTGAAGAATGTAACTTGATCTAAAACCCTTTACTAGAAATTTGAGTAAAGAGGGAGAAGAAGAAGTAGTAGAAGAAGAAAGTTGGAAGAAAAAATGTAAGTTGTTTTGAAATATTTTTTATATGTATAATTTTGATGTTATTTGAAAATTAATTGTAAAATCGTTTTTCAAATATGCAGAGAAAATGAGCAACAACAATTATTTTGTGACTGTCCATTATAATGGACAAATGGTAAAATCTGATGTTGGTATCGTGTTTCATTCAGATAGACATACAAAGATGAGAATTAACAAAGAAATCACACTTCGAGTATTGAAAGAGGAGATATCAGAAAAAATTGGAGCTCTGATTCATAGTTTACGATACCGGTGGATGACATGTTCGAATCCAGTCATATATTCCGCGATTGCTCTCGAAGATAATGAAGATGTGACAATTATGATTGCAGAGCATGGGTCAATGGGAATTCGAAATGCCAAGTTATTTGCTGAGATGCTTGATATTCCCGGCCCCTCTAGAAACGCAACCAGAGAATCTAGTCAAATGGGTATCGGTAACGAAATTGATATGTCCGGAGGCAGTTTTGTTGCAATGTCGGCAACTGAGACATCTAGTGGATTTCATGAAGGTGGGCCGTAAACATATGGTCCATCGTATGGACCGACTGTTGATGTTGATGCTAATATTGCACTTGGATGTGGCCGATGGGGAGAATCATTAGAAGATTTCAGCGAAGATGAAGATATTGGGGATCCTGATTTGTTCCCGAATAACGTTGGTCAAGCCCCTGACTTTAGTGTTGGAGAATTTGTTTCGATCGGGGGCGACATTACATTATACGAAGCTCCTGCTCATATGCACTTAGTGGATTTCGATGCGATGAGGGTGCCACAATTTCCAGATAAGCCCCAACTAAGTTCGGGTCAGAATGGCGACTTGTTTGAGGGGCTGGAATTTAAGGCAAATGATGAAGTTATATTGGCAATTTAAGAGTATAACATCAGACAACATGTCGATTATGCGGTTGCAGAATCCAACACGAAAACTTTCCTTGCGAAGTGTGTGAAGTACGGAGCAGGGTGCAACTGGAAGATTCGTGTAACGAAGCTTAAGAACAGTGGTCGTTGGGAGGTAACGAAGTACAATGGCGATCACACATGTTTACGAACATCCATCGACCAGGACCACAACAAATTGGACTCCAGCGTAATAAGCCATCACCTGATGAAGTTGGTCGTAGCAAATCCAAGGGTTCTAGTTTCAACCATTCAAGCAACCGTTGCACAACTATTTCAATATCAAATACAATACAAGAAGGGGTGGCGTGCAAGGGATAAGGCATTGCATTTAATGTACGGTGATTATGACAGATCGTATAATGAGCTACCAACGTTATTGATGGCAATGACACAGTTCATCCCAGGCACCATAGTCAGGTATCAAACAAATGATCCGTGCGACCGACAAGGGCAATTGCTTCAAATGTATAAATTTTTCCATCGACTGTTCTAGGCTTTCAAGCCATTCATTAACGGCTTTTCGTATTGTAAGCGTATGATCCAAGTGGATGGAACATGGCTTTACGTGAAATACTCTCACATACTGCTGGTTGCCATTATGCAATATGGTGAGAGCAATGTCATTCCGATTGCATTCACAATTGTTGAGGGGAAAACTGTTGAAGCTTGGGATTTCTTTTTGACAAATTTGCGTGAGCATGTGGTCTGAGAAGACGAGGTTTGTATTATCTCTGATCGAGGGACGAGTATCAAAGCAACCATTAATCGAGAGGGAAGTCGTTGGACACCTCCCTATGCATACCCTGCATATTGTGTTTGTCACATCGGAAAGAATGCCGTTGAAAGGTTCAAAAATCAGTACCTTCGCAGTGAGATTATGAGCATGGGTAAGTGTCATTCTTTCAAATTTTGTTATATATTTGTATGCAGTGATGTGTTTTGATTTATGTTGATGCTAAGTCAAACAAATATTATGGCACAAGGTATCAATTACTACGGCCAGAATTTGAAAGAAAGATGACGAGTTTAATGAAATATGGCGAGCGTGTTTGGAGTTGGGCCAGCAACATTGAGAGAGAGATGGGCCCAATCATATGATGAAGGTGGTAGACGATACGGGTAAATGACTACCAACCTTGTGGAGTGCATTAATGAAGTACTCAAAGAGTCACATCATCTCCTAATAGTCAGCTTGGTAACAGAGACATACTACCGTTTGGCTAAGGTTTGGGCTGTCAAAGGGAAACAGGTGCAGTCCTTAATAAATAGGGGACAACAATGGGCTACTACAATAGTTGAAAAATGGATGAAAATGTGAAGAGTGCAACGACGTTGGTGGTTCACGCATTCGACCTCCATAATCAGACTTTCGATGTTGTTGCTTCCAGATCCCGACACGGAGCCCCCACTCGAACGTATTTCGAGTAGATTTTAGACGTAACTGGTGTGACTGTGGAGAGTTCCAAGCGTAGCGATATCCATGTGCTCATGCAGTTGCAGCATGTATGTTCGTCAACGTTGACCCGTACACATTTGTTGATGAATGCTTTAGTCTCATCCAGATGTTAGAAATTCACAAAATTGAGTTCCCACCGATCCAAAATTTTATGTATTGGCCGCCAGTGGAGTGTGATAAATAGTTACCGGATTCGAAACTCTGTAGAAAGCCAACTGGGCGACCTAGATCGACTCCGATCTACACGAGTATGGATCTTCCTCACATAGAGAAGGGCCAACGCAAGAGATGCAACATATATAGGGGTGAAGGCCATTCGAAATCAAAATGTCCCAATGAACCAAGATATGTGGCCATGTCTCAATGAATATTTTCGGATTGTACTTGAAAATATAATATTTGCATTTAAAATATTGTTCGAATTAAACTACCAAACGATTTCACTATTTAGTGATCATTTCGTAAACTATTTAAAATTGTTTTTATTCGAATTGATCTACCAAAAGATTTTTAAAATTTACCAAATTTTAACAGAAGCCTTTAAAACAATATTTCAAATTCGTTGTTTGATTTTGAAAAGTATTTTTTAAAAGTAGTTTTAAATAGTGGTGTGAAAAAGTGTAATGAAAAATGTGATATGTTATTAAAAGTGTTTGATATTTATGTGAAAAAGTTAAAAGATTCATCTTAAACGTGATATTAGTATATATATATATATATATATATATATATATATATATATATATATATATATATTACTTTGATAATTTTATATCCAAAAGTTAAAAGTCAATAACTCTTTTTTTAATTCTCTTAAATTTGGTTATTTTATTCTAAAAATTATTTTTATTTTATTCTTTATTGTTTTAATTAATATTAAAAATATTTTTTTAAGAATAATCCTAAGGTGATTACAAGGTAATCTATGCTCATATTTTTTCATAATCTTTTAATATCGCACATACCTTACATATAAAATTCATCGAACATGAATCTTCTACAATATATATTATCTTCTTTTCTGCTAGAACCACTCGTTGAGTTAATACTAAAAATACTTTTTACTTCAAAAACTGATTTGAAAACTAATAAAGAATGATCATCATTGATGGTCAATGGGGGCTATAATTCTTCATTAGCTTCAACTGAGTTTTGTAATATGCATTCCCACACCTGTCAAAGTCTATAGGGCTTATTTATTTCAATCACTGCTTTTATTTAAATCTCACCTTATTAGGAAATATTTGGTTAAAATTTAACACAGTTTCGTGCACGAGTTTATGTGATAGCTAATAAGTGGTAATACCAAAAAAAAAATGTTAAAGTGTGTGACTCGATTCAAATTAAATTTTCTATTTTGAATTAAAGTCTATCAAAATTCGAGTCACACATTTTAACATTTTTTTGATATTACCACTTATTAGCTATCAATCCAGGCACGGACTAATATAATGCCTCCTAAAATTTGACAATTTGATATTTAATTCTTTAAAAAATTTAATTTGGCTACTTCAAAATTTTTTAAAATTGTTATTATATTGAATCCAACAAGTGTCTTAATGAAAAAGCGGGTGATATTCATCCTAAAAATACGTGTTCAATCCGTTATGTCTACAAGGTGTATGCCTATTGTCAAAAGGTTAAGAATATCTATGAACAAATACGCAAATATACCAAAGTAACATATTACAACCAAAATAAATATCCACAAACACACCAAACTAAAATATTACAACCATAAAAAACTAATGAGCTGTTCACAAGCTTATCGAGTTGAGTTTGACCTTGCTCGACTCGACTCCTTAAGGTCTCTAGTCGAGCTGGAATTCAAGTCAAGTCAATTCGAATCAAACGTTAACCTAATTTTGTTCGAGTCAAACTCGAACTGTTGTGATTTGCTCAACTTAAAATTTACATGTTGTTTAATGTCCTCAATGAGTAATTAATTTTCTTTATTGCTATGCTTTTCAGACATCCAATGGTTGTAATGTTGCCACCTTAGAAATTGTCACGTTGTCCCTTCCTCTACTGGAAGAAGTTAAATTGATTGAAGCAGATGCTGAACAAGGCAAGCAGACTTGCCCTGAGGCAGTTGCCACCGTTGCTTCACCTCAGGCTGTTGTTGAGGTTGCCACCGAGTACTCCTTAAAATTTTCAAATTCTTCACATTTTTTTATAGATGATCTAATTTCGCACCTCCTGTCCTCCAAAACTACACACCAACATTGCAAATAAAAAAGTTGCTGTCATGAACGGAAACTGCAAGTAGTCATTTTGTTTCTAATCAGAAACAGAAGAAAGCAAAGCAAAGCATCTAAGGGGCGTGGAGAAGTCTAAAAGGACCAAAAACAAGAAGAAGTATAGTCATTCGATTCCTAGAGTTTTTAATTCACTAATGCCCGAGTGATGTTATTTAAAAAGTCCTTTTTTAAATTCATATTTAAAAGGTTTTTATTTATAAATTAAGATTATTGTTCAATAAAAACTCCTGTGTTTTACTATTTTACTTAATAATGGCCATTCAGAATTGTTAAATTAAAACGTATTTTCAGGTTGCTTTAAATCACCCAATGAGCCGAAGCTGCTTGTTTTTGGTCACTGGTCAAATTTCATTTACACCATCTCCATTCAACTAACCAGGGCCTAACATGTTCTGAGCATGGAATCACCACTCTTTTCATTGTCATAGCTAGAAGCTATACATTCTCTCAGACATGTCTTTTGACCCGTGACAATATATTGAGCCATGACAGACTTTTCAACTAAGAAAAAGCTGTCAAAACTCTGAGTTAGAAATGCGAAAATGCCAAAACAACTGTTAATAGTTATTACTCATTGTGCAAGGTAAATTGCTAAAATCAATGCTTCCTTGTCTGGTATATCTCATCTCTACCGTATTTTTCTTTTGGCCTTACCTCTCAAGTACTCGGTAACAGAAAACTTCTCCCATGAGCTATGAGGTGCAATCTGTGGTTATTTACACAAAAATTGGGATGTAACGCAAGCAAAAAATGCAAATATATGGCTGTGTATCAATTTTTGGTAGAATCAGTAGCTAATGGTTGCTCTTCTCTCTCTCTTTCAGACGGGATTTCACCTTCGTCCGTTGCCTGGTTGAGAGGACCTTGAGGGCTTCCAAACAGAGTAGAGAATATCCGTCGATGACACTCGTCACAGAAAAAGAAAAAGGAAAAATGGCCTTCATTTGGGAGCTTATGAATGGTGGCCCCTGGTAGAACACGGCTTATGTGATCTGTCATTCCTTGTGGAACAGCTTCATCATCCATCCCCTGTGTAGCAAGGGATAAATAAATATTGTAAGAACTTACTGCGTCTTTTTTAGGCTCAACAACCTAAATATCAGCGACACTACTGATAATAGTTCGAACTGGAAATGCATTAAAAGTCACAAGCGGAGTCAGTCTTATAGAAAAGTGTGACCAACTAAATTACATTCACTTGTAGGACTCTTAAATGATTGAAATATCACTATATCTATGGCCGACTGGTAAAAATTGTATGGATCATGATAAATGGCACACCACACTAAAAAGTCTACACTCCAGTCCGCAGCAATAGAGAACAGGACATGTTCATAGAGATGACAAAACATACTTCTTTGCAAGATTGAAAAACAGAAGCTAAAATTGAGGTGATAAATTGGCAGTGGTGATAGTCCTGAGGAAGGAAACTAAAGGGAAAAAGTCTGCAAACCTGCCATATATGTATTGGTCCCAGAAATCCTGCCAATTCACATTCCGCTTGCCTGTACAGGGACTTAAGCCAAGGGAAAATTCCATTTGTGTAGCACTTCCTCTGCACCTGAAGATCTGCCAAACTAAAACCCCAGTTTGAAACCTGTAGGACAGCTTCCTCAATGAATGGTTTGATATTTCCCTGACGGACTGACTCCTCCACATCTCTATGCCAGAAGTCTTCAAATGCCGCTCCTTCAATTAGAATCTCATCCTGCACACGTCAACATTAACTTATGCAAATTCTTGAAACATATCAAAGGCTAGTTTTCAACAGTAGATCTTATCACATGGAACAAACTCCATAAGGTAAAAAAGTTCACCCAATAGGGGCATTACTTGATGCATCAATCCCTATTCTATTTCTTAGTCCAATATTACCAAATGCACTTCAACGTGTTTGCAATTGGAAGAGATAATTGAAGTACGTCATGAAACCCCGATAAAGGAGAAAAATCTTTTAAACACACCCTAGCCCAAAAAAGTTTGAAGTGAAGAGTAATATAGGAATACAGATAAGATTTTTTAGAATTATTGAAGATGAGAGTTGACTCACCCTCCTTCCAAGTGACACAGACATCCACTTTTCAATTCGGCCATGCTTGCCTGATAGGAAACTTCGGCGGTAAATGAAGGACAGCAGTTTAGGCAATCTTCTAGCTAAATAATACATTAACTTCCTTCTTGGTAATGACTCTCCCCAAATACTTCTCGACTCTTCCTTAGCCAAGCTAGGTTCATACGGATTGATCATTGGAGCAACCATTGCTGCACCTGTAGAGTTGGAGAACAAGCATCACAAATAAGGACTTGATAAGTTAAATAATCCATTATGAAACCAATATCTATTCAGACTTGTAAGTAATATTTTGCATTAATATGTCAAATATCAAACAGAAGCAAGCAGCTGACACCTGCAATTTTGTGAGATACATGTCTAAGAGCAGCCCAAGCATGCATAGTTCCAGTCGAGAAGCCCAACACCCAGAACTTATCATTGACCCCAACAGCATCAGCAAGATGTAGCATATCAAATGCTGATGAATTTAAATTTCTACTAGGATGAGGATCACTCTCCCCAAAACCAGGAAGATCATACGAAATCAAGCGAACACCAAACTCTTCAAGCAGTGATGTCTTAACTCCTGGTATACCTGTTTAATAAAATAATTATACAAGTGTACACCAATTTTGATCTAACTGTATCTTCTCACCTGCAAGTCGGGATGAAAGAAAAGAATGCGGCGCAATAAGAGAAAATCTAGCTTTGTCCCCAGTAACACCTATTTCACGATAAGCCAAGTGTCTGCCATCAGGGAGCTGGATACGGCTTGCGCTAGGGGGATGAACCAGCACTTTCTTCACTGGTGCTGCCAATCCATCATGCCCACCATTCAAATTTAGAGCTGCAAAATTTCAAACAGAGTAGAATTAACTAAAACAAAAGAATCTTTCTCGATTATCCAAATTTCATGAATCTAAGGTTCCAGGACCGCCAATAATAGTTAGCAGTAAAAGATTTAGCACCTGAAAGTGCAAGGATGAGAACGACGATGATAACAGGCCAAGCATGAATAGGATCACGATCTTCGGGCAACAACTCATTCAAGAAACTCAATCGACTGGAGACCTTTGCCACGGGTCCACCAACCTTCTGTACTATAAACGAATCCTCGGTAACTACCGTTTGCTGCAAAATATCTCTACATCCTCTTCCAAGCTCTACAACCATCTCACACCACGATTTCAAAAATTCCTTCACCTCTTCCTTCAAACTCTCCGGCGGTTCCTCCGCTGCCATCGCCGTCGATTTTTCCACAGTGAACGGTGGTAACGTCGGGAAACTGGTTTCGTCGGTGTATATTATCCCCGTGTCTTCCACCAAACTCGCCAGCTCCTCCCGCCACGTGTTCGCTCCTCTCACTTCCGCCATTTTATTTTTTTGCTAAAAGAAAAACCTCTCCCTCTCCACTCTCCAGCAATCTCTCAATCAATCATCAATCTCTATGAAGGGAGATGCGCTTTGCTTTAACCACAAGTCTCTCAATTAATCATGAAACCTTTCTTCATAAAAAGAAGTTGAGGACCAAATTAAATAATGAATCAAAAATCAAATATAAACTGAAGCTTTACAAGCGTGATAATGAAGCTTTTCATTTCTTTAATCAAACAAAAAAAAGCCCTAACCGAACCGACCACCATTAAAACGGAATCAAAATCCCCAAAAGAAAAAAAAAGGCAGAAAGTCCAAAAGGATTTTACTCACTCCATCTTTTTCTTTCCGACACGTCAGAAACCGTTGGCTCTGACTACAGTCTGACCTAATTCCTGCAATTCTTTTTTAAAAAGGAATTAACTGGCTCGTTAACTAAAATGTTTAGTGATTGAATATTGACCGTTGGTTGAGGATGGATGCTGAAAATTCGTCCACGTTCGCAAGCACTGTGCCGTGTGATTAACGGCTCCTTAGCGGTGGGACCGACGGCGTGTCTAGCGCCTATATCCGCTATTTTCTCACCTGCTATTGCCGGTTGCAAAACCAACAGGATTGAATACGTCATACGTGGAGATGAAAATGAGAGTCGGTGCATGTGGGCATTGGAATGCTCGTTTTAACCTTTTATTTTTATGGGATTATTATCTTATATACTGGCGAAGAATTTTTTTATTTTTACAAGCGTTTCAATTATAGAGTTTATAGTTTCAGTTTAGGGTTTAGAGTTAAAAGTTTTAGTATAAAAGTTTAAAATTTAGGGTTAATAGTTAGAATTTAGAGTTATTATGTTTTAAGGTAATATGGGTAAAAATTTAGGTTTTAACCTATAAACCCTAAACTCAAGATTCTATCAACAGAACTTAAATTCAAAACTACTACACTAAAACCCCTAAACTTTAAACCCTAAATAGAGTCCCTAACTCCTAAAATTAAGGCATTTGTTTAAAAAGATTCAACTAGCATTTGTATATAGAATAACTATCCTTATTTTTACCGGTTTTTTTAAATTATTTTTATGAAATATAATTATATAAAGAACTGTCTTCTTAAGAATCTGGGCCGTTGATTTTGATTAAAATCAATGCTGAAATTTGATACACATAACGGTGATGGACATGAACCAAGAGGAAATGGGCTACTCGTGAGGATAATGATTGCGACTGAGAATTGGCGTCATGCTCACCATATGATTTCGTTAATATTTTAAGTTTTATTAGTACCAATGTATAAATTATACTCCTCCTTTCATTATTCTTGTGTTATTTTACGAGTTTTAAGGAGAAAAAGTTTATATAAATTGTGTAATGTAAAATAATTTAAATAACAAATTTGTTTTTAAAGGTTAACTCTTATTTTTATTAGAAAACAAAAAATAGATAAGAAAAAAGTAATTGTGTTGTAAAAGTTGTTGAGTTTTTCAAAGTGACAATATATGTGAGACAATTTTAAAACATAAAAATGACATCGTTATTGGAACAAAGGGAGTATTGTTTTTGTTTTATGTCTCTATTTTTTTAATAAAAATATGTGTTTGATGTGTCATTTTATATTTATTTTTAAATTTCCAAGTAAAATTTATTTTAATCAATGAATGTGTGACACATAGTTTTCAGTCAATTTCTTCTTCTTTTTCAGTCAAATTAGTAATTCTTTTTGGGTGCTGAAGGTTATTAGGCTGATCATCTCTATCTTCATTATTCTGTCGGCGCATTAAAGTTTGATCCACCATGATAGGTAAGGCTCACTAAATGATATCATACCCGCCCTATTCTCCGGGTTATTGGTTAGCACATACATCTCCGTCACTATTCTCCGGGTTGTCCTCCCAAATATCTGCAAACGTGATCCCCTTATCATTATCAAAGAAGGAAGGACTTTCTTCTATCATAGATTTCTGACTAACCTTGATGCGATAGTTATAACCTTTAAAAAGACTCTAACTGAATCTGGAATATTCAGTGTACTGGCTGCTCTGATCGTGATTCTCGTCAAATCAAACCTTACCCTATTCTTGGTATCTTCATCTGTGGAGACAAAAGAGCCCCAACGGTTGCCCAATGAGCTAAAAAATTTGTCACCCCAATAGTTCAGGGGTAAATTATGGAGGGTTATCTTAAAAAACTGTTGAGGAATACCATCCTGCAAGAGTGGGAAAATATGTTCGAACCAGAAGCTAATGGCTTCCCTTTTAGTATCCCATGCTTTTCCTTTCTCTTCTACCGATTTGAATCTGATCACATACGAATTACTTGCCAGTCCCCATTTGGATACTATTTCATCCACACCTTCAAAATCAAAAGCTTGTTGCACGACTCCCACTTCGAAAGATTTTTTCATGATTCCAACCAAGCAACAATCTAACCATCCGATGTCGGTAGGGTTTATGTCTATGTCAAAAACACTCCCATCATTACATCTGATTTGAACAACTTCCTCGCCACTACCATTTTGAACCGGTTGAGTGTTTTTCTTAATGTGAGGGCCAGCTCCTCTTATTGGGGAATTAATCTTCTCTATATTGCGTAAAAGGGATTCTTTGTAGGATGTAGATTTTTCTGCGGACATTTCTAAGTGTTTTTTGCGCTCAATTGTTATATCTATCTCGTTTGACCTAGTCTTCAAAGTTCTTCTTCTCTCATCACCTACGTTCTTTATTCTTGGACTTTGTTTAGGATATTTAGCTTGTGAGACCTTTACCACCGCTCCATCAATCTTGGTCAAGTTTAGTTTGTCGATGATCGAAATCATGTCATGTCTTGAAGCCGCCGAAACAAAAGCAAACATGTTTACTTTGTATCTATCTTTTCTGTTGATGCTGGGAATGAAAACCCTATTGATCTTACCATGATGGTTGCAAAGTTCTCTAAGAGCAGATCTAGAGACTCTCTTACTCAGATTATCAATGAAAATAGTCCAGTCTTCATGCTTCAAACCCATATTTGAGTGACCTAAATATAACCTTACCCATATCTGAGTGACTCAAGTATAACTTTTGAAAGTTGAGTGACCTAAATATAATATTACCCATAATTGAGTGACTTCTATTGTAGTTTACCCAAAAAATTAATGTGGGTCACATGCCCCACCAAGTACCTTAATATATTCTCCCATGCCTAACACCTTACAACCTAAACCTTAAACCATAAACCTTAAATTCTACACCCTACAACCTAAACCCTTAAACCCTAAACCACAACCTAAATATCTAATCCCTAAAATTGAAAAGCTTGCGTAAATTGTAAACTTTAGTTTACACAAGCTTGTGTTTTAAAGTATTTTCCTAAAATAAAACCAGTTTTAAATTACCCACATGAAAAATTACATATTTAAAATAATAAACTTGAATTATTAACTGTTAGAATCAGACATATTAAACTTAAACAACATCTAACAAAAATTTACGATAAGCATAAACCTAAAAAAACAAAAAAAGAGCTTAAAAACCATAAAAATATTTATATATAGAGTTATTTTTTTATAAATATAATAATATATATAAAAAATATATTGAGGCAAGGCGTGGAAGGAAATTTTTAGCGTATACCCAAATCCGTCCTGCCCCGACTCGATGCTTTTTAATACCTGCCTCGATCCTCAAAATTCAAGAAGAAAAACTCAATCAGGACGGGACAAGCCGGGTCGAATAATTTTACCATTCCTAGCCACCGAAAACTTGATCTTACTTGACCCATACTCATTCTTACTTTTATTATTTAATCATGGTAGAATTCAGTGTAGGTTATCGTTGTTGAGAAAACATATCCTCAAATAGAAATGAGAAATGGGGCGAGCGGATACAGATACCTCCTCTCTATATCCATAGTCACTTACAATTTTTATATCCACCACCTACTCATATGAGTACATTAGATACATCCCTGCATTCACTACTCAGTTGAGTACCTACCACTCTACTTATATCTGCATATACTGACCAAATTTGTCAATTAAACAACTACTAATATTAAATATAATGAGAAAATAAAAAATTAAACATTTTCAAAACTTGTGAAGCTAAATTAATTGAGTTCAATGTTTATAAACTTAACTATTAGCGTTGATTTTAAAACTAACCAAAATCTTAGTAAAGGAGTTTAATTTTTTATATGATATATAGTAGGGTTTACAAATACGAGTGCGAGACGGGTGAATACGGGGCGGACGGATATGGAGCGGATAAATCTTAAATCTATCACTTACTAGACTTTTATCAACCACACCCGCCCACTACCCACCAAATTCATACACATCCACTCCTCAATTAGGGCAGGTGCGATGCATAACCTACAAAATTATACTCCCTCCGTCCCACTAAAACTGTCACATGTTGACTTTTTTTGGTCAAAATTTTTCAACTTTGACTATAATTTATTTAAATATTTTAATCAATTAAAAATTATAAAAAAATATATTTAAAATCTAGTTGATTCAAAGTTTTTAAAATATATTTTTCATATTTTTATCAATAATAAATTTTAAATTATAAGAGGTCAAAGTTGAAAAAATTTGACCTAAAAAAGTCAACATGTGACAGTTTTAGTGGGACAGAGGGAGTACATGTTTACCATCTCTATCCTTCAAAATAAAATTGCATCGCAAAATATGAGCAGAGATTTAGAAAGAATACCAATGAACGACGAAAGTAATTAGGTCGACAAACAAATGAAAAGTCTTCACCATCTGTACAATAAAAGATTTATAGTAGTGTAAACGGTAAACAATGGATGTAAATTTTCTGTTCCTTTTTAGTGCTTCTACATATGTCCCCACGCTCAAAATTAGGTTTAGAGTTTAGGGTTTAGTGTTTTAGGTTAGGGTTTAGGGTTAGAGTTTTGAGAATTTATGGTAAGTATATTTTTTAGGGTATAAGGTGTAGGGTTCAGGATTTAGAACTTACGGTTAAAACTTGAAATTTAATATTGTAGTACTTTTTAGTGTTAGAGCATAAGTAAGAACATCGAAAAAAAAATTTATCCGTAAACAATATGTATCCGCCCACTCCTCCTAACCTTAAGTTGTCGGGAAAGTCGCTCTTTCCCACACAAAAAAATACTTAGAATTGAAAATGATCATCGGAAAATGAAAAGTATCCAACGAAGCAATCAAGGAGAAACAAAAGCAGTTCAAGAGAATAAAATTGAGATAATTGAGAGAGAAAAAGTCTAGTACATAAAAGTTAAAATCAAGGATTATTTTCTAATACGAGAAATGAAAGAGAAAGATTATCATCGTTAATTCTAACTAGTATTCATAAATTCTAACTCTTAAGTCGCACATATACATATATATATATATATGATTTATATTTAATAAAATTTAAAGTTTAGGAGTTTAAAACTTAGGGGTAGTAGATAAAATTTAAAGTGATACGATAAAAAATTTAAATTTTAACTTATAAATTCTAAACTTTAACTAATATCTATAAATTGTAATCCTTAAACCTAACTTCTTAAACTGAATTTCAAACCAAAAATACTGGGCGTTTTAATTTATGAAATATTTATCCAGATATATATAATTAACATATTTATAATTTATTTGTGTATCATAATAAATGCTTGCTTTGGTAGGTACTAAGTGGACGACACCTTCACGGCTTCACTTACCCTGCAAACCATTGTCCAAACCAAAACCAAAGTCCATCCTCCCTGGCCCACCCAACAGAGCCTCTTAATCAAACACATTTAACTTACATCTCACAATCCGTACAATCATATCAATTCATTTGGTTGAAACAAATATTGTCATAGTAAAACCATCTATTATATTTTTTTTCAAAGGAATGAATGAAGGTAGAGTTATAAAGAATATGTGTTTCTCCCACTTTGTCTCACTCTCGCATTTTTACGATTATTTTTTGGAAACTTTTTTAATAATTTTAGAAGCTTTCAAGTTAATGGTGACGGCTTTGACCGTTTATCAATAGTGATTTCTTTATTTTATTTTTACTCATTTTTTGTTTTCGCCACCTGTTTTGGCCCATTCTTCATTTGCCATTATGACACGTTTTTTGTCTGTCTCTATGACACGTTGATATTGAAGACATCTACAACCTGGTGTATGTTACAGTTAAATCTTACCGCATAAAATAGAGTAGGTTGATTGTTTGTGGAGATAACCAAGACGTTTCTCTCTTTTTGTTGATTGGAGTAATTCAATGATCTGCGCTCTTCTAGTGAGCACTCCAAGATTTCACTAAGGTGATTTGAAGAACACTGATGATGATTTTATGAAAAGAATTAAATTTGTTAAGTGTAAATATTTGATTAATTTATAAATGAATCTAATTAAAAATTTAAGTGTAAATATATAACTTATTATTTCTTCAAATAATTTGAATCCATTAATATAATTTATTTGAAGTGTTTATTCATAAAGAATGATTAAGGAGATATAAAATAAAAACAGAAATCCACATTAAAAGTAGAGAGAAAGACAAACAAGGAAGGTGTGCAGTGTGCAGTGTGCAGTGTGCAGTGTGCAGTGTTCAGGCAGCATATCTTCTTCCCTTTCTTTTACACAAAGACAAGATAAACCATTATACACAATCTTTCAATTTCCATGCTCGAAAGCCTTCATACAAATACACAAAATACAACCCCCGACCTGCAGTGTTAAACAGAAGAAAGCTGAAATCTTTCCTCGTTAAAAATGAAGCTGTCGTCCAAACCCATTTCGAGTCCGTGTCGGCCCGACAAGTATCCGCCGCAATTGATGCGGTTCCTGAGAAGCAGAAGTGCAAGTAGAAGCAGGGGAAGGTCACGTTCCAGCCCAATGTTCGTTAAAAGAAACAACGCCGCCATTGAAACCCAAGAGCCTTCTTCGCCTAAAGTCACTTGCATGGGTCAGGTTCGTGTCAAACTCCCTAAACAAACCGCTTCGAAATCCGGTCCACCGGGAGTCCCTACTCGTCTCCACGGCCGCGGCAAATGGATCGCCGGTGCTCTGTTTTGCAACAATTTCGCCGGGAAAGTGAAGGTCAAGCCTCTTGTTACACCCCAGGAGAAATGGGGAAGGTTCTTTTTCGGCTCTTGTAGAAAGCCCAACGCTACAGAAGATTCATCGAAAATCCAAGGAAATGAAGAGGAAGATAAGGTTTTTGCATCTTCTTCTTGTTCATCGCCGCCGAAAAATGCTTTGATTTTAACACGCTCTCGATCTGCTCCGTACAGATCTTCTTCTTTAGCTTATAGATTTTGGGACTCGCCTTTAGCCACCCATGGAACAAATGAAGAAACAGAGCTAGAAAACAGAGTATCTAAAGAAGAAGAAGAAGAAGAAGAAGAGAAATCCGATTCAAGGGAAGAATCCATTTGTGAAAATTCGAATCATGGAACCCATATGGATTCAGGAAGTGAAGAAAACCCAGATTTTTGCAACGAATTGGAAGAGAAAAGTGAAGAGAAGGAAGAGGAAATGGGGAACGTACGGCCTCCAATTCTGACAAGGTGTAAATCAGAACCGGCGAGAAGAGCTGCACGACTCCACCCTGAAATGAGTTTCTGGAAGAAGAGAACGTTGGGTTTCACGTGAATCATTTTATTTCATTCTCTTTTCCTTTTAATTAATTTTTCTCTATTTTAGGAAGAAGCCGTAACTTTCTCGAGCTTTACGAGAGAATCTCTATGGCTCTCAGGTAAAAAAGAAGAGTAAATATTTACCCTCGAAAATGAAATGGATTTTGATGTTAATGGCATTACTTTGATTGGAAAGCTTAGTCAAACGATAATTGTGATACGATTTAAACATTTCTGAGAAATCTATATTGCAAATTAGGATCATTCATTCCTTTTCCAGACTGGATAAGAATCTTGGGGATGGAAATTTACTATTTTCTTTAATTAAAATTGTATCATGTATGGAAAAAAGATTGGGTTTAAATTCCTGGTTTGAAACCCAGATTTGGGCATATCTATCAACAACCCATCCAATTCTTATACCCTGGTCCCTGGATCAATCTTTTGCAATTTATTTCAGTTGTCACATTGAAACTTTTGAGGGCCCAGAAATTTGATGTTATTCATCTTCCGTGAGCAAGGCAAAAAGGAAAATTCGCAAGATTACGGTATGGATAAAGTGCAGCACTAATCGAAAGTTACAAAATACAGTACTTGAATGTTACCTACAACTTAAAATATTATACTGTTTTGATAATATTTTAAGTTAGTGATAAGTATTAAAATTTAGCTTCGACGTATTGTTAGTTATCACTTTTGATAACATTTTAGGTTAATGTTAAATATTGGTACTTGTTGTGAGATCACCGATTAAAAATGCTATAAAAAGTATAACATTTTAGATTAATTTGTAACATTTTAAGTTCTTTATTTTATAACATTTCAGTCGCACCGCAATCATATTTTGTTAGAGTATCAAAAAATTCTAAGCCATTGAAATTCGAGAATTATGTTTTACTTCTTGTTTGAGTAGATAGGGATAGAGAATATGCTTGAAATTTTCTAGGTGAAGAAAACCGACATGCGTGGTTAGTGTGGCAGGCAGACAATGACTTACAGGTAGTGAGAAAATTCCTGAGAGAAGGGGAAAGGGTAGAAGGAGATTTTAGTGTCGGAATGGGAACAGGTTTTGTGAAGAGCAGAGTTCACAAACCAAACAGATTCTGATCCAAGATTACAGTATCTTGCCCTACGATTTTGTCTGGTTGCCTAGCTAGGGTCAACTGAAACTACAGACCTAAACATGTTCATGTTTCAGTTTTTTCACTGCTCATCATTGTGTTTCGTTTTCCCCCCACGACCAAAATACATTCAAGATTAATTAATGTGCTGTGCCTTCTTCTCAGTTTTCATAGATAGCTTGAGAGAAAGTATATTCGTTGGGGAATATTTTGAACCAAAAATATATTTAGTGGTATTTGTGGGTTGTTAAATTATACTTAAATGTTTGATTTTTTAAAAGTTATAAAATGGAGTAATTATTAATCTCTTTAAAGGAGTAACGTTTTACATTAACTTAACGATCAATCTCTTTTACTCAACCATGTTTGGGGGAATTTCGCTTTATGAGGCAAGCAGGGAGAGGGAGGTACATGAGGCAGATTTTTAAATCAATGAGCTTTCAAAAGAAATTTCTTATGTCCTGCGAAAAATTCTACCATGCACTACCTTAGGTGTGGATAAATATGACGGATTTTGGTTTTTACCTAAATTTTTATTAATGGGGTGATATTTTAGGTTGGATTGGATAAGAATTTAAGTTAGAACTGAATTTCTTATCAATTGGGTAACATTTTAGGCAATGGCGAAACTTAAAATAAAAGTTTGAGAGGGTAACTTAAATTTTTAAAAAAATTAGAGGCTTAAATGAAAAGTTTTTTTTTTAAATTGAGGGTTTAACTAAAATGTTTAATAATTTTGAGAGATTTAAAAAAATTAAAAAATTTGAGAGATAATTTAATTAAAGATGTTCAAAAATTTAAAGCTTAATATGAATTTTAAAAAATCGCGAGTAAGGATGGCCATATGATCCATACCCAATGGGTTCTGACCATTCTTGATCCTATAGGGTCGAGTTTTTTAAAAGAAAATTTTGGGTTCAGGTTGGGTTCGAGTCTGATTTTTTAAGAATGAGGTCGGGTCGGGTTTGGATTTAAGGTGAAAAATATCATACCCGACTCGACCCGACCCGGGATAATAATTTAATTTTATTCTAAATATTTAAGTATAATTGCTACAATGTCTCTCTCTCTACATATACATATATTGTAATACCCCTAAAATTGGGCTAGATGTTTTACAAGGCAAACACATGCTTGGAGAAGTTATCTTTAAATTATTTAAGACTCAAAATAAGTCAATTGAATAAGTAAATCAATAAAATTGAAATGAAAGAACTAATTAAGCTAAAGATCAATTAGCAAATGATTAAAGTAATTATATCTCAATGAGTATGAAGGAGCATATATGAGCATTAAGAGGTTAATTTAGTATATGACTTGATTTATTAAGGATTGAATTGTAAGATGAGAGAATGAAATTGTGAGATGTGAAACTAGTCTTGAAAGACCGATATGAAAGAAGTTTAAAGTTGAGAGCAAGAGACTAAATTGAAATAAGGGTAAAACAACATTGTTGCATGTGTATTTAGACCACTAAGTGTAATGAAACACATGTGACAAAGTCATTTTACACATGACAAATGAAGGAGAAATGGTCGGCCAAGTAGAAAGGGAAGGAGAGCCATTTTCTCTTATGCTATTGTCTTCATCCTTGAGTTTTTCTCATTTGGCCGATTACTACTTTGAAGAATGAAGGAAATTGTTGAGATAGATTAATGTAGAGCATAAGAATTTTGGTGAGAAATAAAGAAAGAAAGGCTTATGATTTAAGTGATTTTAGCAATGAATGGTAATACTACAACAAAACAGATTTTTAGCGGCATTTTTAAGTGCCGCTAAAAATTTTCTCGGCGCTAAAAAAATGCCGCAAGAAGTATCGTTGATTCGAGCGTTGCTACAATTAGCGACGTTTGTGTATAAAAGACGTTGCAAAAGGTTGTGATATATAGCGACATTTGATTTTTGAAATGCCACAAATGATATGCCTTTAGTGGCGTTTTTAATTCGAAACCCTGCAACTTTTCGTGACTTTTACTTTGCAATTTTTTCAATTATTTTAACTTTTTATTAATAAAATATTTAGAGTTCCTTTCATATTTGATCTTGTTTCTTAAATTCCAAATAAAGTTAAAAACAAACAGAAATTGGAACGAAATAAAACTGGCCATTATATAAACTAATTCAGCACTTAAAATAAAACAAATTAAACTTTCAAATAATTTAGCAAAGCAACAATATAGAATTTTTAAACTAGAGAAGTTTTATCTTCAATTATAGATCCATCACTTATAGCAGAACACGAGTCCCTTTTATAAACTGATTTGCTGCTATCATCATGCAATGGCAAGAGCTTCAATGTTTCTAGGCAAACTCCTTTGATGGAACCACTAGCTTGATGGCCACAAGCTCGAACCTCTTGCGCTTAAAACGAGATACGATTTCTGCAATCTAAAGTAGAGATAAATCTTTTAGTCATCTATCATGTTTCAATCCATAATCTCTAAAAACTGCTAAATTTAAATAGAAGAGAAAGTCACAATGTCCAACAACTAGCATATTTTTCTGTATTCACTACAAGTAAAATGCAACAAGGATGAATACTAACCTAATACAACAATGCTAATTTTTCTAATTCTAATCTTCCTAATTACAATTTAGAATAAGATGATGAGAAGACATCTTAAGTTGATGGTAAATGTTTGATGAATCTCACCAACTCTTTTTGTACTCCATCTGGCTTGATATCAATAAAGGTATGTTCCATCTGAATGAATAAAAATGACACATCACATATAGAACAGAACGGAAAAAAGCGAATAACACAAACAATGAAAAATATAAAGTACTAACTACATAAATGAATGGTGATGGATTACCTCTGCAACATGAACCTCCTGCTCCTAAAGCATGTAAGCTACAAAGATGATGAAAGCACAAACATTCAAGGGTTGGGTTGAATGGGAAGATTGTAAAATTCACCCAGAAAGATTACAATAAGCCAAGCATCTACACTGTTAATAACTTTTCATTCTGTTTTAGAATTAATTCCAAGAGTAAAAGTAGGTAGAAATTTGATCTAGAAAATAAAGTGATTCATCGTCATCATCATACAATCGATCAAAATTGATTCAAAGGATGTAAATAGCACAATCAACTAATTATGATTTATGGGGAACCAACTGTAAAGCCATGCAATAGATGGACACAGAAGAAAGAGAGAACACATAGGCAAAAATAAGAAACGACAGCAAAATCTAATTATATCAATGCGTCAACACATAATGATTTAAACACTTGTTCACATCAGAGGAAAAGCCACAGGATTTAAACACTTGTTCTCGAGTCGAGGATTTCAACAATTTGAGTTTTCTAGCCTTGAATTTGAGCTGGGATCCTTGGCCATCTTTTGACAAATGCAACATGTTACTTATGCATTTTAATATATGCATTTGAGTGCTAGCTTAGGAGTGTGTTGCATGTAGTTTGCATGAGCATTAATAAATTTACATGTTTATTTATGCATGATAGTTTATTTATTGCACATGAATAAATATGCATATTAGTTCATTTAAGCATAGTTCATTAAAGCATGCTAGTTCATTAAGTATGCTAGTTCATTAAAGTTGCATTATTTTAATATGTGTTTTTAGATGTAACACCCCAAAATCCGGTCTAGTTGGAATTGGGTTCTGGTGATCATAAATTTTACATCAATAAAGTCTAAATATTGTATTGACTCTGACCATGTAGTCAATTATATCGACATTGGGCTCTAATTGAGCCAATTTATTGAATATAGACTTCATTGAATAATATCGAAATCTGTTTAGTGGCTAAATTGTGAAAATTAAAAGTTTGGAGATAAAAGTACAATCTATCAGGAACTAAAGGGATAACCTTGCGATTAGCCATTTTTTCATTAAATTCCCATACGTGGGATAGCCTGGAGAGCCTCCTTCATTGGAAGGAAAGCTTCTCAATTGAAGAGCTAAGTAAATAGCTTAGTTGGAGACTCACCGAAACAAATTAAGCAAACATTTTCTTCTTCGTCTTCATCGTCTTCTACCTCCAAGCACACACCTCAATTGGAGATCAACTTAAGCTTGGTTTTTCTTTGATTTATTGATATCGAATCATTGCCATCGATCGGGTAAGCTATATTCCCCAAACAATAAATGGATTCCATGGATATATCAAGCTTGGTTACAAGTTAGTGGTTTGTTAATCTATGGACATCTTGATAGCCAATAGTTATTTTAAGTTTAGAGGATAATTTTGATATCGTTATATTGATTACGATATCGTGATATTTTTTAACATACTTTTATTAATTTTCTAGCTCAAGAAGTGGAGAGAGAGGTTTTGCCATCTCTATCGAAATCTAGAAACAAGGGCGTTGTCATCTAAGAGCCGTAAAAGCATCGAATATCAAGGTGAGTGTAGTCGGAGTCTCGAGACTTGGCGAGGAGCCTTTTCGAATTCATTATTGTTGATTTCGATCAAATAGCTAACATTTCTTTTAAGAAAGTCACATCGGATTGTTAAACGGATCTATTGGTAAGCATTAGTAAGTTTGGTAATGAACATCGAACATAGTTATTGGCATCACTGTCGTGCATTGTTATCGATATAATTATTGTTATTAAAACATTGTAAATGAACCACCGAACATTGACATTGACATTGAAATCATGAAATATTGATATTGAAACATGGTTACTAATAATAACATTGAAGTCATTGGTCATCGGAATTATCATTGAATATTGAATATGTATATTGTCATTGAAACCTTGGATTTGAACAAACTTGGATACAATTGGCATGCCATAGAATTCATGAGCTTAGTGTACGGGTGGACTACGGTCCTAAGGCTACGACCTATATTGATTTGGCGAGGCCGAGTGATGTGTTTTGGTTTTGTTCATATTGGCGAGGCAGAGGGACTAGACCATTTATTGATTTGGCGAGGCGTAAGAATTCACGTATCCACTATCTTGATTCAATCCAAGTGTTAATAATGAATTTGATGTGTTAATATTACATATTGGAGCATGATATTGATATTGATAAGCATGAGTATATGTACATGCATCACTCATTGATATTTACATTGTATATGACTACCTCACTAAGAAATGTATGCCTAATGTGTCTCATCTCATGCATTTCAGGTTAAGGAATCGACCGTTGCAAAAGATCAGATAAGTCGTAGCAAGACAAGTCACTACAAGCCAAGAGTAATGTATTTTGTCCTTATGAACTAGTCTTTTATGTCCATTTTGTTATGCTTATGATGTATAAGGGTTGAAATTATACTAAAGGCCTAAAAATGACTCTTGATGATGTTAAAAGTTGGTAAAATTGGCATATATGGTCCACGTAGGTGAAAACCTAGTAAATGCATTCGAATGATCATGAAATTTGGCATGCCAATATTTTATAGCACTGAAATATTGTGTGTAAAGTTTCATTGCATTTGAACACCGTTCGATAGGATAATTTGAGTAAAAACCAGCAAAAATCTGTCATTACAGGTCAGGCCGTATCGATATGAGGTAATGGCGTATCAATATGGTTAAGCATAATTAAACCTAAGGAACATGGCATATCAATACGGTTTGGAGCTATATCGAATCGTTTTGCCACTAGAATTCCTTGTGTCAATACAAGCCTAACTTGTATCGGAACGGGTCAATAGTCAGAGTCAATGAAAGTCAACCCGTACCGAAACATGGCTTACATGTATCGGTATGAGGTCTGGGTAAAGTCAACCCATGTTGATGATTGTATATCCGTATTGAAACGACATCAAGGTGTTTCGATAGAGGGTTAGTTAAGTTGGTTAAAAGGCATAGATTGAAGGTTACAATGTTCATAGATTAGTCACTGAATTTAGGATGATTCAATTTGATGAGTAAATGAACTCCGAATAGTATGAAAATTTACAGACTTGATGTTATTGTATTAAATTTCATTGTGGTATAATCAATTGCATAAAAGGTCCCCTAAATTATCAAATTTACAGCTTAGCCCTAAAACTTGTAATAGTTAAGAATTGGTCATAAATGAATTAATTATTGATTCGTATTGGATAAATGGGACTAAGAATTATATGTGGTAATGCTTTATAAGTATAAGATTGTTCATGTATTGTTTATTGATTGAAAATTTCTCGCATCGATCATCATACTATTTATAGGTAGCACCTTCCGACTCGGTTCTCGACTAGGCCGGGAAGGGGGTGTTACATTTGTGGTATCAGAGCTAGAGTTTAGTCGATTATAGGACTAAACCGAAGCTCATTGCATTGTTATTGTGTTACTTTGCCATCTAAGAGTTATATATTGTATATGATGTGACTTGTTGACTAATCCGATCTTTTTATATAGATATGTATAAAACTAACGAAGCTCATATTAACGAGGTTGCTACCAGCTCCTCGACTCATGACGAGAAGATGAGAGGAGGAAACCCTCTGAATCCACAGAACCCTCATATTCAGAATGATGAGCCTGCAGCACCTACCACTTAGGCTGAATATTATAAAAACATGGCCGATATGTTTAAGCAGTTTATGACTGCTGTGAAGGCTGAGGAAGTTGTGCAACCCATCGCTCTCGCTGTGCAACATACTCGAGCTCATATTGATAAGCTATCCCAATATCGAGCTTATACCTTTACCGATCATGATGATGATAATCCTGAAATTGCCGAGTATTTGTTGGAAAACACTCTTCGAATCCTGAATAAGCAGTTGCAATGCTCAGACGAGCATAAAATCGAGTGTGCCCTTGCATTGTTAGCTGACGAGGCACTCCATTGGTGGGAGACTACTACTTTGACAATCTCCGAGGATACTGTAACTTGGGAGTTCTTTCTTAAAGAATTCCGTAAGAAGTACATTAGTGAGTTTTATCTCGCTGAAAGGAAAAATATCTTTCTCCACCTCAAGCAAGGTGGACGACCGATCGAGCAATACATCCATGACTTTTGCAAGTACTGTAGATACGGTGCTGAATATATTAAGAAGAAGGAAGAGAAGTGCCGGATGTTCATTGCAGGGATCAATCATGAGTTATGCCTTATGTTTATTGCATTGAGCATCGTTGATTTTCAAGACCTAGTGAACCGAGTTAAGGTCATCGAAGCTGCACAGAGAGCTCAACGAGCTGGTGGGTCCGGTAAATTTGAGAAGAGGTTTAGGGATGATTCTCAATCTCCCAAGTGGAACAAGAAAAGAAAATATCAAGGCCCTAAGTAGAATGTTTATCCGCAGCCCTCACGTTCCAGAAATATTGATAGGTCTCAATCTATGACACAATCCTTTTCTAAGGCAGCATCTATTGATAGCACCGGAGGTTCGAATTGGAGCAACCAACATCCAATTTGCAACTACTGCCAAAATAAGCATCCAGCAGGTCAATATCGTAAGCAGACTGGAGCTTGTTATTACTGTGGTGAGCAAGGTCACTTCATTCGTAACTGTCCACTGAATACAATCAATTCTATAGGCACCCGACTACTGCTGCCTCTCATGCTCAATCTTTTCGAGGAAATGGATCAAAGCAAGGATCAACGAGAACCTATGAGAGATCGAGTTGTTCGGGGAAACCATTCAACAAGCGAGACACGAAAGCCTCTACCCAAATGTATCATGTAAGGAGCAGGGAAGAGAAGGACGAGCCTGATGTCATTGCAGGTACCATTGAGTTACATTCACATACTTTATATGCATCGATTGATCTTGGTTTTGCTCACTCTTTTATAAGCACCATCGTAGTTAAGAAGTATAGCATGTCTTCTGAACCAATAGCATCGAGAATCTCTGTAACTAATCCTTTAGGAGATTGTGTCACCGTAAGGGTAGTATGCAAGAACTACCCTTAATGGATTCAAGGGATTCCTTTTCCGAACAATTTGTTGGATTTGCCGATCTACAAGTTTGATGTTATCCTAGGTTTAGATTTGCTTAGTGAGCATCAAGTCTGAGTAAATTGCTGTAAGAGGAAGTTATATCTTCGAGATCTTGGCAAGGAAAGCGTTGTTCTGATGAACGCAAGGAATCCTTCATTCTGTGCTTTGACGTTAGAAGCCAAAGACAAATCTCAATTACGGGACATTGATATTGTATGTGAATTCACTGATGTCTTTCCTAATGAACTTCTAGGATTACTCCCAACCCGTGAAGTGGAGTTTGGCATTGAGGTGCAACCTGGGACTGCTTCAGTTTCCATTGCACCATACCAGATGACAGCCGTAGAGTTAAAAGAGTTGAAAGCTCAAATTCAAGAATTTTTAAGTAAAGGTTTCATCCAACCGAGCTCTTCGCCTTGGGGAGCTTCGGTCCTCTTTGTAAAGAAAAAAGATGGTTCTATGCGATTGTGTATTAATTACCGACAACTGAACAAAGTAACCATCAAGAACAAGTATCCATTGCCTAGAATAGACGACCTGTTCGATCAACTAAAGGATGCCTCTGTGTTTTCCAAGATCGATTTAAGGGCAATATATTACCAAATGAGAGTGAAGGAATGTGACGTACCTAAAACTGCTTTCCATACAAGATACAAACACTACGAATTCTTGGTGATGCCTTTTGGTTTAACCAATGCACCGACAACTTTTATGGATTTGATGAATCAGGTCTTTAGACCTTATCTTGATAAATTCGTAGTGGTGTTTATAGATGACATATTAATCTATTGGGTAAAGTACACAGACGGTCACTGAACTTTGATAAAAGAAACAAAATGGTAACCAAACTTTCAAAAATCACGAAGTAGCAATTAAACTTTAGATTTCGAAACAAAACGGTAACTGGGGCGTTAAACCCCGTTAACCCCTAACGGAAATTTGACTGGGTATGCCACATCCCCACCCAGTTTTCCACCTCATATTTAAAAAATAATAAAACCATATTACATGTCATATTTAAAAATTAAAAATAAATCATTTTTTAACCCTAATCCTCACCCGAATCCCTCTGTTTGAATCCCTCGATTTCTCCCACTTTCATATCCTCCATTTCTCCCTCTTCTTCGCCGGCGGCTGAACCCCCTTACGATACATCTTCAATTTAAGTTACATTGCTTTCCCTTTCATTTCATTTTATTTTTGTTTGTTTTATAGATATAGATGGGAAATCCGTTAATTGTACGGAAAATGGATAAATAGAGACTAGAGAGGGAAAGAGATTTTAGAGAGAAAGAGATGAAGAGTGGGACATGCTTGGATGGAGGATGCGTCGGGTCGATCGTGTGGGCACGCAGGAGAAACGGATCGTGGTGGCCGGGGAAGATACTGGTAGTGGAAGAGTTGCTGGCATCACACCTTGCGTCGTCAAGGACTGGAACTCCAGTCAAACTTCTTGGCAGAGAGGATGCCAGCGTGTAAGTCTTATTTTGTTTTTTTCTATCTTTTCAGTGATTGGTACAATTTAGAAAAGTCTAAGCGTGTGAAGGCATTTCGATGCGGGGAGTTTGATGATTGCATCGAAAGGGCATAATCCTCACAAGGTATGCCACCCAAGAAAAGAGAGAAATATGCTCGACGGGAAGATGTTATCCTCCATGCACTTGAACTCAAGAAGAAATTATTGAGAAAACAAGAAAAATTGGACAAACCTTCTAATGCAAGATGTAAATCATCTAGTTCTGCTAAAAAGAATTCTTGTGGTTCAGATATTAGTAATGGAAAACCTGGTAACACAAAATCAAATCAATCCAGGAGTCAAGAAACTTCCATCAAGGGCGAGATAGTGAGCAGCCCAGTACACTTGCAAAAAGATAAAGCTGGAAAACGGAGGATCCGAAAGTGGGAGAAACCGAGGGATTTGGGTGAGGATTAGGGTTTCCATTTAGAAATGATTTATTTTTAATTTTTAAATATGACGTGGAATATGGTTTTATTATTTTTTAAATATGAGGTGAAAAACTTGGTGGGGATGTGGCATACCCAGTCAAATTTCCGTTAGGGGTTAACGGGATTTAACGCCCCAGTTACCGTTTTGTTTCAAAATCTAAAGTTTAGTTGCTACTTCGTGATTTTTGAAAGTTTGGTTACCATTTTGTTTTTTTTATCAAAGTTCAGTGACCGTCTGTGTACTTTACCCTAATCTATTCTAAGAATGTTGCAGAACATTGAGATCATCTTCGCATCGTGCTTCAAACCTTACGAGAGAAGCAGTTGTACGCAAAATTCTCTAAGTGCGAGTTTTGGCTCATCGAAGTTGCATTTCTTGGACATATTGTGTCAGCTTAGGGCATTCAGGTGGACCCGAAGAAAATTCAAGCCATCGTAGACTGTCATCCACCGAAGAACATTGGTGAAGTCAGAAGTTTCCTTGGGCTTGCTGGCTATTATAGAAGATTCGTAAAAGGGTTCTCTATGATAGCCGCTCCTTTAACTAAGTTGTTGAGGAAAAAAAACTCATTTTATTTGGACTAAGGATCAATAACGGAGTTTCGATCAGTTAAAACAAGTCTTGACTCACGCACCAGTCCTAACCCAACTCGAGTCTAGAAAGGACTACATAGTTTATAGTGATGCATCACATCTCGGGTTAGGATGCGTATTAATGCAAGAAGGCAAAGTCATTGCTTATGCTTTGAGACAATTTAAGCCGCACGAAATGAATTACCCTACTCATGACCTTGAGTTGGCTGCAGTTGTCTTTGCATTGAAAATTTGGAGACATTATCTCTACGGAGAAAAATGTTATCTCTTCACCGATCATAAAAGTCTTAAGTACCTATTGACCCAAAAAGAATTAAATCTTCGACAACGAAGGTAGATGGAACTCCTTAAAGATTACGACCTTGTTATCGATTATCATCCCGGCAAGGCCACCATTGTAGCTGATGCACTCAGCTGCAAACCTCTGCCTGGTAAGTATTGACAGTGAATATAGAGTTATATGTATCGTATGACACATTGACTCATTGTAATGTCGCTATCTTGTAGCCCCTCGGGCAATTAATGCTCACTTTCGACTTCGGAAGCATCATTGTCTTGTAGCTGAACTTCGAGTTCCGTCTACCATCATTACACAAATTAAGGTTTTGCAAGAGCAAGAACCTGAGCTTCAATCCATTGTCTCTAAGTTATCAGACAACCTCGACTTCAGAATTAATTCTGAAAGGCTTTTGTGTTTCCGTGATCGGATCTGTATACCTAATGATGAATCTCTTCGCATTGGCATTCTTTCTGAAGCTCATTCAAGTTCCTTTTCTATTCACCCCGGGTCTGTGAAGATGTATAAGGACCTTCGTGAACTCTATTGGCGGCCGGGCATGAAGTAGACCATAGTCGATTACATATCTAAGTGTCTTACGTGCCAACGCGTTAAAGCAGAACATTGTGTTCCTACCGGACTATTGCAACCTATCGATCCACCAAAAATGGAAGTGGGAGAAGATCACTATGGATTTTGTTAGTGGCATACCTTTAACTCCCGTGAAACATGATGCCATATGGGTCATTGTAGATCGTTTCACCAAGTCAGCTTATTTTATACCAGTTAGAATGGACTACGATCTTCCTAGATTAGCTGATTTGTATATCAAAGAAGTGATCAGACTCCACAAACTACCCAAGTCTATTATCTTCGATCGAGATCCTCGATTTGCATCTCAATTTTGGAGAACCTTGCAAGGAGCTCAGGGCACCAGGGTTAATCTTAGCATAGTTTTTCACCCTCAATCTGACGGCCAGTCAGAAAGGGTAATTCAGGTAATTATCGAAAGACTCTTCCATTGAACTCTTGGAAATCTGTGTTGTTATTAAACCTTCCTATACAGATCTTGGAAGATATGCTTCGAGCATGCATCATCGACTTTGGTAGAACTTGGGAAAAATCCTTACCCCTTGTCGAGTTTGCCTACAATAATAGCTACTAGGCTTCAATCCAAATGGCTCTGTATGAGGCATTGTATGGAAGACGATGCCGAACTCTATTATGTCGGTCTAAACTTGGTGAAGGCAAATATTGGGCCCTGACTTACTTCGTGAAACTGAAGAGCGGGTTACCATCATTCATGATCGCTTGAAAGTTGCCTTTGACCGACAAAAGGCCTATGCTGATCTCAAGAGAAGAGACAATGAGTATGAAGTTGGTGAAAAAGCCTTTCTAAAAGTTTCACCGTGGAAAAAAAGTTTTGAGGTTTGGCAAAAAAGGAATGAGCCCCCGATTCATTGGACCCTTTGAAATCATTGAGAGGGTTGACCCCGTGGCATATCGATTACAGTTGCCATCAGAAATAAGGAAAATCCATGATGTCTTCCATGTATCGATGCTTCGGAAGTACCGTTCCGATCCTTCGCACATTGTCGAACTTGAATATGTAGAAATTCGACCATATTTGTCCTACAAAGAAGAACCATTTCAGATTTTGGCAAGAGAAGTAAAAAGGCTTCGTAACAAATTTGTGCCGTTAGTTAAAGTGCTCTAGAGGAGCCACACTGTTGAAGAAGCTACCTGGGAACCGAAGGAGACCAAGAGGGAGCAATATCCACATCTCTTCGGTTCAGGTAAAATTCGATGGTGATTTTTTCTTAAGGGAGGATAGTTGTAACACCCCAAAACCCGGTCTAGTCAGAATTAGGTTCCGGTGATCGAAAATTTTACATCATTAAAGTCTAAATATTGTATTGACTCTGACCATGTAGTTAATTATATCGACATTAGACTATAATTGAGCCAATTTATTGAATATGGACTTTATTGAATAATATCGAAACTTGTTTAGTGGCTAAATTGTGAAAATTAAAAGTTTGGGGATAAAAGTACAATCTATCGAGAACTAAAAGGACAACCTTACGATTAGCCCCTATTTCATTAAAATTCTCATGTGGGATAGCCTGGAGAGCTTCCTTCATTGGAAGTAAAGTTTCTCAATTGAAAAGCTAAGTAAATAGCTTACTTCAAGACTCACCGAAACAAATTAAGCAAACATTTTTCTTATTTATCTTCACCGTCTTCTACCTTCAAGCACACACCTCCATTGGAGATCAACTTAAGCTTGGTTTTTCTTTGATTTATTGATATTGAATCATTGCCATCAATCGGGTAAGCTATATTCCTTAAACAATTAATGAATTCCATGGATATATCAAGCTTGGTCATAAGTTAGAGATTTGTTAATCCATGGACATCTTGATAGCCAATAGTTATTTTAAGTTTAGATGACAATTTTGATATCGTTATACTGATTACGATATCTTGATATTGTTTTTAACACACTCATATTGATTTTCTAGCTCAAGGAAGGGAGAGGGAAGTTTTTCCATCTCCATCGAAAGCTAGAAACAAGGGCATTGTCATCCGAGAGCCATAAGAGCATCGAATATCAAGGTGAGTGTAATCGGAGTCTCGAGACTAGGCGAGGAGCCTTCCCGAATTCATTATTTTTGATTTTGATCAAATAGCTAACATTTCTTTTAAGGAATTTGCATCAGATTGTTAAACGAACCTATTGGTAAGCATCGATAAGTTTGGTAATGAACATCAGACACAGTTATTGGCATCACCATCGTGCATTGTTATCAGTATAGTTATTGTTATTAAAACATTGTAAATGAACCATTGGACGTTGACATTGAAATCATGAAATATTGATATTGAAACATGGTTACTAATAATAACATTGAAGTCATTGGTCATCGAAATTATCATAGAATATTGAATATCGATGTTGTCATTGAAACCTTGGATTTGAACAAACTTGGATACAATTGGCATGCCATAGAATTCATGAGCTTAGTGTACGGGTGGACTACGTTCCTAAGGCTACGACCTATATTGATTTGGCAAGGCAGAGGGATGTGTTTTGGTATTGGTCATATTGGCGAGGCTAAGGGACTAGACCATTTATTGATTTGGCGAGGCGTAAGAATTCACGTATCCACTATCTTGATTCAATCCAAGGGTTAATAATGAATTTGATGTGTTAAACATTGCATATTGGAGCATGATATTGATAAGCATGAGTATATGTACATGCATCACTCATTGATATTTACATTGTATATGACTACCTCACTAGGCAATATATGCCTAATGTGTCTTACCTCATGCATTTCAGGTTAAGGAATCGACCGTTGCAGAAGATCAGATAAGTCGTAGCAAGACAAGTCACTACAAGCCAAGAGTAATGTATTTTGTCCTTATGAACTCCTAGGAAGGTGGCAAAGTAGTTGAACTAGTCTTTTATGTCCATTTTGTTATTCTTATGATGTATAAGGGTTGAAATGATACTAAAGGCCTAAAATGACTTTTGGTGATGTTAAAAGTTGGTAAAATTGGCATATATGGCTCACGTAGGTGAAAACCTAGTAAACCCATTCGAATGATCATGAAATTTGGCATGCCAATATTTTATAGCATTAAAATATTGTGTGTAAAGTTTCATTGCATTTGAACACCGTTCGATAGGATAATTTGATTAAAAACCAGCAAAAATATGTCATTATAGGTCATACCGTATCGATACGGGGTAATGGCATATCGATAAGATTAAGAATAATTGAACCTAAGGAACAAGGGGTATCGATACGGTTTGGAGCTATATCGAAATGTTTTGCCACTGGAATTCCTCATTTCGATACAAGTCTAACTTGTATCGGAACGTGTCAATAGTCAGAGTCAACGAAATTCAACCCGTATCGAAACAAGGCTTACCTGTATCGATACAGGGTCTGGGTAAAGTCAACCCAAGTTGATCATCATATACCCATATCGAAATGACATCAAGGTGTTTTGATACAGGGTTAGTTAAGTTGGTTAAAAGGCATAGATTGAAGGTTTCAATGTTCACAAATTAGCCACTGAATTTAGGATGATTCAATTGGATGAGTAAATGAATTTTGAATTGTATGAAAATTTACAGACTTGCTGTTAATGTATTGATATTCATTGTGGTATAATCAACTGCATGGAAGGACCCTTAAATTATCGAATTTATAGCTTAGTCCCTAAAACTTGTAATAGTTAAGAATTGGTCCTAAATGAATTAATTATTGATTCGTATTGGATAAATGGGACTAAGACTTATATATGTTAATGTTTTATAAGTATAATATTGTTCATGTATTGTTTATTGATTAAAAATTTGTCGCACCGATTATCGTACTGTTCATAGGTAGCACCTTTTGACTTAGTTCTCGACCAGGCCGAGAATGAGGTGTTACATTAGATGCATGAAGTTTTAATAAATTCGGCACTCCAATGGAAACCAAGATATATTAATCACATGTTTGAAGTCTTTTAGGATTCAAACACTTAAGGGAGAGTAAAGGCTTGGATTAAAACAACACTTAAGGAAGGAATTCGAGAAGTCTTGTACATTCAGTCAACTTGTTCACCAGTTTTGGATGAGTTTCAGGAAATATGAGTCTTGAAATCTTCTTCAAACTTATTTTACTATTTCTTAGCTTTGCAACACACTTTTAATCGCATCGATCCGATATCGGGAGCTTAAGACATGACCAGATTACTAAAGACAGTGTAGGCTGGAAATCCAATACGGGAATAATCACAAATCAAGCAAGTGACCATTCATTTGCTGCCAGATTCATTCTCCACGTAAGGATCATTCAACTTCCTCTTTAAATAGCATTCAAAGGCTTCATGATAATCTAACTCATCCATTAAACAAGAGTCCTTGTAGACAAATAGATGTCTACATTCATCTATGAGATGTCTAGATTCATCCTAGAGGCTCCAACAAGACCATTCAGATGGCAAGGGAGAAGGAAGGTCTCAAGATATTATGTGTGCTTTCATTACCATTAAGAAGACTTTATTTACTTGTTTGTGTCTCCTTAGATTCCATCTTGTTTCCTATAAATAGCCATAACATTTCATTTGTAAGATAGACAACTTTGATTTAAAATACACTTTTGTGTGATAGTTTATCTCTTTGTTCTTCATTGAACTTACCCGACTTATCAAGGAATTTCTCCTTGTGGCGTCAATTCTATCTCCAGCTTTTTATATCATTGGTTCCTAGTTGTTATCTAAATAGTGGGTCTCGATCTATCCTTAGATTTTTAACATTATAAGGTTCAGGTCTTCACTTTCATATAATGTTGGTTCTTCCTTTGTTTCGAAATCAAACTTTCTTTATTTTCCATCACCATCACTTCCGCCATCATTTTCCATCATCATCGTTTTCACCATCATTTACCATTTTCACCATATCATTTTTAATTACCTTCCGCCATCATACCAAATTTCACCATCACTTTCCTAAACAAACGCCCCTTTTGAAACAATTTTTGCATCTTTGAAATACTTACTGCGTTCACGATCGGGCAATCATAATTTCTGTTATTTCATAATCGGGATTGCATCATTTGGTATCAGATCTAGTTTAAATCAAGGTACTCGGTTCTTCTTTCTTCTAGTATTTAAAACAAATAAAAAAAGAAAAATAAAGGGAATAAAAATATAAATATTTGAGTACAAGCTTTCAATTAGATTTTTTTCTCCAGATATTATTATTTTAGCCACCCTAGCCTTTGTTTCTAAGCCTACTCTATTTACCTATTCATCTTCCTACCCTATATCATTCACAAGCCGACTCCACAACGAACATTTGGAAAAATCAAGGTTAGTTCTTTTAAGAACTTCAAGATAGAACACGAGTGGAAAAAGGCAAGAGTGGTGAGATCATAAGAGAATCCTAAAAGCCATCTACGAGTTTAAACACGAGTGTGAGTGATTCATTTCTTTGCATTTTTTTCTTTTTCGGGTGAGGTTTCTTGTTTTATTTTTGAAAGGTATAATGAGCAATACAACCATCTACAATAACGGTGGCAATGGTGTTAACAATATCAATGAAGATCTACCCCGGGCAATAAAAAGATTAATGGGACCAAAAGAAGAACGTCTACAACAACGTATCGAAGAGGCAATGGCAAGAACCAAACAAGGTATTGTAACAGCCCCTTCCCAGTCTAGTAGAGAACCGGGTCGGAGCGTATTACTGAGGGACTATACGATGATCAGTAATATATAATTTCATCTTAATCACATTCTTAATCAATATTAGTCATACAGATTGTTACCAATACGCTTATTAGTCCAATTCAATCATAAGAAATCCACAAATAACCATTTAGGATCATTTTATAACTTTTATAGGTTTATGGACTAATCTGTAAAAAGTGACAATAACAGGTCCTTTCAAGCAATAGACAGTAGAACAATGTAATTCAATGCATGGATAACTAGCCTACAATCTCTCATACAATTTGGAGCTCATTATCATAATCAATTTATCTTTAGGAAATTCAGTGGCTAAATTGTAACATAAGCAATCTGTCCAAAAAGCCTTTAACCAATTTACCTAACCCCGTATCGAAACACCCTAGGCTGTTTCAAAACAGGTGCACGAGAGTCAACTCTTGTTGACCTTTCCTTTTAGACCATTTCAATACAGGCTTGACCAATATCGGAACGGATTGACCACCTTTGACTTTGACTTTGACTCGTTTCTGTACGCTATGAACTCATACCGAAACATTTGTCTCCAGTGACAAAATGTTCCGGAACAACACTTTTCCATTTCGGTAAACCCATACTCTTATGTTCAATATTGTACACTTGATGTGACCACAACCAGAAAGAATTCCAATGAATTTCCTAGAGGGCCTATGACTCGTGCAAGAGCTAAAATGATTCAAGATGCTGTGGAAAGTTTGCTTTGCCAATGCTGGAAAATGAATGAAGAAATGACAACAACAATTAGATCTTGCAACGTTTTGAGTTTGTTGGAAAGTTGAAATAAGCTGCATAAGAATTTGCATGAGTAGTTGCAAAATAGTTCATTCATTCCATGAGAATAAATATGCTTGTTGTTGCATTTATGCAAGCACTTCATTTATGAAAATACTTCACTTATGTATGTGTTTCATTTAAGCATGTAGGTTCATTAATTAAACTAGTTCATTCATTGAACTTGTTCAATTAATTCTTTAAGTTTGCATAACATTTTTATCATATTTTGATTAATATTTTATGTGTTTTTAGTGTCATTACACGTTGGGATTAAGATGGAAACAATTGAAGACTTTTCATCTTCTTCAAGGAGACATGCCATCTTTATCACCATTTAAAGAGAGAGTCTTTTTGAATTCCATGGAGGATGAAGCATTTAGAAGACTTTATTATGCTTTTATTCAGCCAATAAAGTTTAGAAATAAAGAAAGGAAGTGGAAGAGACACATACACTTAGATGCAAACATGGGCAGATTCATTCCAAGTCATCTACATGCACTTTTAAGAGCCAAACAAGGGGAATATCAAAGGATCCATCACTTGGACGTGTATAAGTCTTCATTCAAGCCTTATTATGTCCAAAATCATTTTAAATTACACAAATGGCCAGCCACACTTGATAGGATTGAAGACAAACCATTGAATGTCATAAATTGGAGCCTTAATGCATATTTTTGTCCATTCAAATTCTAGGCTGCCATGTACTATAAATAGGATGCTCATTTGCCTTTGTAAGGAACCTTTTTTTGATGAAAATATATGAGATTGTTCTCTTCATTGTTCTTTAAGAACTTTATCGGCTTTCAAGCTAGTCTTGTGGCAAATTTTCCCTTTTTCATTCCATTCTATTTATAGCGTTGGTTCCTATCTTTCTAGCTAGCGGGTCACGTTCCACCATTCCACCATCACTTCCATTTGATTATATTGTTGGTTCTTAGCTCAATTATAGCTAAAGGGTCACAATCCAACATTCTTCCATCATTTCACAAAGGGTAAGAACGTGTAAGGTTTGGGTCAACATTCACTATCTTGTTGGTTCTTTCTTGTTCCACACCGATTCTATTCCATATATCCATATCAACTTCTATCCATTTTTTCCTTACATTTATCTTTCAAACCATAATCACCAACCATTCCAGCACCTATTAAAACAACAATTTCACCATCTTCATTCCATATACATCACTTCCACACTCAAGTTTCAAGTTTGCAACTTCATACTAGAATCACGATCGGGCAACATCACATACGAATTCGGTCATCACGCAACCGGATACGTATCAACACCCGTACCGAAACGTCATCACCCGTTTCGATACGGCCTGACCTGTAATGACAGATTTTTGCTGGTTTTTATACGATTTACCCTATTGAACAATGTCCAAATGCAACAAAACTTTACACGCAATAATTCAATGGTATAAACTACTAGCATGCCAATTTTCATGACTATATGAATACGTTTACCACGTTTTTACCTTTTTGACCTATGTATGCATTTTTCATCCATTTTCAACTTTACCAAAAGGGCATTTTAAGCCATAAAACTTATTACAATCTTAGCAATGCACCAATGACTAGTTCAACTACTTTGCCACCTTCCTAGGAGTTTATAAGACAAAAACACATTACTTGGGGCTGGTAGTGACTTGTCTTGCTTGCTGATCCGATCTTCCGACACACAAACCTTCTTAATCTGAAAATGCATGAGATGAGACACGTTAGGCATACTTTGCCTAGTGAGGTAGTCACAAACAATGTAAGTAACAATAATGCCATGGTTGTACTTATGCATAAACTCAAGCTAACAATGTCAATGCTATGCATCAATACACAATGTATAAACATGTTTCATCTTCATTCTTAGTCCTTGGATTGAATCAAGATCATGGATACGTGAATTCCTACGCCTCGCCAAATCAATAAATGGTCTAGTCCCTCCGCCTCGCTAATATGGCCAATAACAATACACATCCCTCCGCCTCACCAAATTAATATAGGCCGTAGCCTTAGGACCGTAGTCCACCCGTACACTGAGCTCATGAATTCTATGGCATGCCAATTGTATCCAAAGTCCATTCCAATCCAAGGTTGCAATATTCATATTCATTTCTATAATCAATAATGTACCAATGTCCAATGAATTCCATATTGTCAATGACCAATATATGTACCTCATCATCAATATCTCATGGTTTGATATCAATATCAATGTTCGATGATCTTTATGCAATAATCCAATGGCAATGCTTATATCAATGACAATACACAATGGCAATATCAATGACAATAATCAATGTTCAATAACAACTTACTGACACTTACCAAAGTGTTTGATTAACCATCCAATGCAATTTCTTCAATAACATTGTTAGCGATGAAATCTAAAATATCAAATAATGATCCGGGAAGGCCTTTCGCCTAAACCCGAGACTCCGACTACACTCACCTTAACAATCCGAAGCTTCAAGACTCTCAGATAGAAATCCCTTTGTTCCTAGCTTGTGATAGAGATGGTGAAACCTCTTTCTCCACTTATTGAGCTAGAAAAATTAATAGAAAACTATTAGGATCGATATTTCGATATCAAAATCAATATAACTATATCAAAATTGATGTCCGAATTTAATAAAGATGACAACGATTAGATATCCATAGATAGTCAAAACCCTAGCTTAGATTACACTCAATATATCCATGGAATCCAATAACCGATTGAGGAATATAGCTTACCTGATCGATAGCAACGATTCAATACCGATAAAATGAAGAAATAAAAAAGATTGAAATTCCTCCAATGGAGGTGTGTGCTTAGTTGAAAAAGATGATGAAAGTGAGAGGTGCTAGCTTAAGAATTTTCTCGGGTAAGCTATTTCTCTTACTTTTGTTTCTAAAATTTAACACCAAGCTTTCCTTCAATTGAAGGAAAGTCATCAGATAACTCCACGTAAGTGGAGATATTTAATTAAAGAGGGCTAATCACTAGGTTAGCCCCTCACTTTTCATTCAACCATTGTTTTCCCTCCAACTTACACTTTCTTCAATTTAGTCACAAAATAGGTTCACTATTATTCAATAGAGTTTGATAACGATATCTTAAGTTCAAATGAGGTTCGACATCAACAATTAACTATTCGATACTGTATTTAGGCTTCATCAATGTAAAATTTCCGATCATCAGAATCTAATTCCATCTGGACCGGATTTCGGGGTGTTACAACTCTCCCCCTAAATAAAATTCGTCCTCAAATTTTTTACCTAAACTGAAGAGATGCATATATTTTTGTCTCATAGTCTCTTCAGGCTCCCAAGTGGCTTCCTTAACAGTATGACTCTTCCAGAGCACTTTAACTAACAATACAGTTAAGTTGCGAAGCCTCTTGACTTCCTTAGCAAGAATCTGAACCGGTTCTTCCTTGTAGGATAGATTTGGTCAAAGTTCTACAGATTCGGGTTCCACAATGTGTGAGGGGTCAGACCGATACTTTCGAAGCATCGATACATGAAAGACATCGTGGATTTTACTCAATTTTGAGGGTAGCAATAGCCGATATGCCACTAGGCCAATCTTTTCAATGATTTCAAAGGGTCCAATGAACCGGGGACTCAATTTTCCCTTCTTGCCAAATCTCAAGACTTTCTTCCATTGTGACACTTTAAGATAGGCTCTTTCACCAACTTCATATTCGATGTCTCTTCTTTTAAGATTAACATAAACTTTTTTCGATCAAAGGCAACTTTTAAACGATTATGGATAATGGTAACTCGTTCTTCAGTCTCACGAAGCAAGTCAGGGCCTAAATCTTTCCCTCACCAAGCTCTGACCAACACAATGAAGTTCTACATCGTCTACCATACAATGCTTCATACGGAGCCATTTGGATGGATGCTTGGTAACTATTGTTATAGGCAAACTCGAAAAGAGGTAGGGATCTCTCCCAAGTTCCGCCAAAATCGATAATACATGCCCGAAGCATGTCTTCTAATATCTGCATAGGGAGATTCAATAACAATGCAAATTTCTAGGATTTCAATAGACAGATTGTTCGATGATTTACCTGAATTACCCTTTCCGAATGACCGTCAGATTGAGGGTGAAATGATGTTCTAAGATTAACTTTGGTGCCCAGAGCTCCCTATAAGATTCTCCAAAACCGAGATGCAAATCGCGGATCTCGATCAGAGATGATAGACTTAGGTACTCTGTGGAGTCGAATTACTTCCTTGATGTACAAGTCAGCTAGCTTAGGAAGACTGTAGTCCATTCTAACTGGTATAAAATGAGCTGACTTCGTGAAATGATCTACAATAACCCATATAACATCATGCTTTGCAAGAGTTAACGGTAGACCACTAACGAAATCCATAGTTATCTTTTCCCATTTCCATTTTGGTGGATCAATAGGTTGCAATAATCCTGTAGGGGCACTATGTTATGCTTTAACACGTTGACACGTGAGACAGTTGGAAATGAAATCAACTATGGTCTGCTTCATGCATGGCCACCAATAGAGCTCACGTAGGTCTTTATACATTTTCACAGACCCGGGGTGAACAGAAAAAGAACTTATATGAGCTTCAGAAAGGATGTCGGTGCGAAGAATTTCATCGTTAGGTACGCATATTCAATCATGGAAACATAAGAGTCATTTAGAATTAATTCTGAAGTCAGGGTTATCCGATAGCTTAGAGACAATGATTTGAAGCTTAGGATCTTGCTCTTGCAAATCCTTGATTCATGTAACGATGGTAGACTGAATTTGAAGTTTAGCTATGAGACAACGATGCTTCCGAAGTCGGAAGTGAGCGTCAATTGCTCGAGGGGCTACAATATAGCAATATTACGATGAGTTAACGTACTTCACAATACATATAACTTCAAGTCTATTATCGATGCTTACTAGGCAAAGATTTGCAGCTAAGCGCATCAGCTACAATGTTGGCCTTGCCCGGATGGTAATCAATAACCAGATCATAATCTTTAAGAAGTTCCATCCATCTCCATTGCCGAAGATTCAAATCCTTCTGAGTCAATAAATATTTGAGACTTTTATGATTCGTGAAAAGACAACTGCAGCCAATTCCAGGTCATTGGTGGGATAATTCATCTCGCGTGGCTTAAGTTGCCTCAAAGCATAAGCAATAACCTTACCTTCTTGCATCAATACACATCCTAACCCAAGATGCGATGCATCACTGTAAACTGTATAGTCTTTTACAAACTCGGGCTGGGTCAAGACAGGCGCATAGGTCAGAACTTATTTTAACTGATCAAAGCTTCGTTGTTGAGCCTTGGTCCAATCAAAAGGGGCTTCTATCCTCATTAATTTGGTTAAAGAAGCGGCTAACATAGAAAATCCCTTCACGAATCTACGGTAATAGCCAGCAAGCCCAAGGAAGCTTCTGACTTCACCAATATTCTTCGATGGATGCCAATCTCCAATAGCTTGGATTTTCATTGGGTCCATCTGAATGCCCGAAGCCGATACGACATGTCCCAAAAAGGAAACTTCGGTGAGCCAGAACTCACACTTGGAAAACTTTGAATACAACTGTTTCTCTCTCAGAGTGTGAAGTACAATACGAAGATGATCTCGATGCTCCGTTTCATTCTTGGAATAGATTAAGATATCGTCTATAAACACCACTACAAATTTATCAAGATAGGGTTTAAATACCCGATTCATTAAATACATAAAAGCTGCCGGTGCATTAGTTAGCCCAAAAGGCATCACCAAGAATTCGTAGTGTCTATATCTTGTACGGAAGGCAGTCTTGGGCATATCACACTCTTTGACTTTCATTGATAATAGCCCAACCTTAAATCGATCTTGGAAAACACAGAGGCATCTTTTAATTGGTCGAACATGTCGTCTATCCTGGGCAATGGATATTTATTCTTGATGGTTACTTTATTCAATTGTCTATAGTCAATGCACAATTGCATAGAACCATCCTTCTTCTTAACAAAAAGAACTGGTGCTTCCCAAAGTGAAGAGCTCGGTTGAATAAAACCCTTATTCATAAGGTCTTGAATTTGAGCTTTTAATTCTTTCAAATCCACAGCCGCCATCCGATATGGTGCAATAGAAACTGGAGCAGTCCCAGGTTGCACCTCAATACTAAATTCCACTTCACGGGTTGGGGGCAATCCCAGAAGTTCGTCAGGAAAAACATCTGGGAAATCACTTATTGTGTCAATATCATGAATCTGAGGTTCATTCCTGGATTTTGTAGACAATGCACACAACATGGAGTTTCGAGATTCCATCAGCATTATTATTTCCTTGCCAAGGCCTCGAAGATACAATTTTCGCTTACTACAGTCTACCCACGCTTGATGTTTACTAAGTCAATTCATGCCTAGAATCGCATCAAACTCGTGGATTGGTAAGACTAGGAAATCTGCAGGGAAAAAAATTTCTTGAATCAAGATCGGACAATTCTTGCATACAAGGCTTAGAGTAACACAATTGCCTAATGGATTTGTCATGGAGATTTTTGTTGCCATAGGTTCGCTAGACATCCTATGTCTTTTAACCAATTCTAGGCTTATAAAAGAATGTGTAGATCCAGGATCAATCAATACATACAATGAGTGTGGATATAACATAACGGTACATGCTATAACATCAGGCTCGTCATCCTCCTCGCGTCCTCTCACATGATACATCTGGGCAAAAGCCTCCGATTCCTGCTTGTTACCATGCTTCCCAGATCCGCCTGGTCTGCCTGAGGTTCCCGATGGTGCTTGTCTTGGCCCTTTTCCTTGGAAGGATTGGGCGGGTGAGATGGTGTCTCCGTGCATAGCCACTAACTTAGAGGGATTTTGATGATAGTCCCTGATAAAATGTCCTTGTTCCTCACAAAAGAAACATGCTCCCGTCTGCTTACGACACTGGCCTGCTGGGTGCCGTTTCTGGCAAAAATTACAAACTGGATGCTGAACACTCCGATTCGAACCTCTAGTACTCAGAACTGAAGCTGCCTTAGACCAGGACTGGGTGATAGTATGTGGTCTCTCAATGTTCTTGGTACAGGAAGACTGTGAATATGAAGCTTGCCTCGAGCCTTGATACTTGCCCTTATTGTTCCAGTTGGGAGGTCAAGAATCACCACATGCCCTTTTCTCAGATCTACTGGACATATATCCTCTCTGAGCTCTCTGTGCAGCCTCTGTTGCTTTAACTCAGCTCATCAAATCCTGAAAGTTGATGATACCCAAGGCCGTAAACATAGGTCGCAGCTCATCGTTCAACCCAGCAATAAACATTCTGCACTTGTCTTCCTCTTTCTTTATAAACTCAGCTCCATATCGTCAATACTTGCAGAAATCATGAATGTACTGCTTGATAGGCCACCTGCCTTGCTTCAAATGAAGAAAAGTGCTTTGTCTCTCCGCGAGATAGTACTCGCTGATGTACTTGTTCCGAAATTTCTTAAGAAATAATTCTCAAGTGACCGACTCTTCAGAAACAGTAAGAATAGTGGTCTCCTACCACATAAGGGCCTCGTCGGTAGTAATGCAATAGCACACTCTAGCTTGTGCTCATCGGAACACTGAAACAGTTTATTCAGGATACGTAGGGTATTATCCAGCCAATATTCATCAATATTAGGATTATCATCGTCTTGTCTAGTGAAAGAGTAGGCTCGAAGTGAAGCCAACTTATCCACAGGAGCACGAGTATACTGAACAACTGGAGGAGTAGGCTGAGCTGAGGGTGCTGCTTGCATCACAATCATAAACTGCTTAAACATGTTAGCCATGTTCTGTTAGCATTCAACCTGAGCAGTAGGCGCTGCAAGCTCAGTACCCTGAACATGAGGGTCCTGTGGTTGCGGTGGATTCGAAGGATTTCTTCCTCTAATCTTCTCATCATGAGTCGAGGAGCCGGTAGCAAGCTCGTCAATATGAGCTTCATTTGTCTCAGACATATCTATATGAAAGATCAGATTAGTCAAAAAGTCACAATATACACAATATAAAACTCCTAGGTGGCAAAGCAACACAATAACAATGCGATAAACTTCGGTTTAGTCCTAGAATCGACTAAACTCTAGCTCTGATACCACAAATGTAACACCCCCTTCATGGTTTGGTAGAGAACCGGGTCGGGGTGTATTACCGAGGGACTAAACGATGATCGGTGCTATAAAATTTCATCTTAATCAATATTAGTCATACAGATTTTTACCAAAACGCTTATTAGTCTAATTCAATCATAAGAAACCCACAAATAACCATTCAAGATCATTTTATAACTTTTATAGGTTTAGGGACTAATCTGTAAAAAGTGACAATAATAGGTCTTTTCAAGATTTAGATAGTAGAATAATGTAATTCAATGCATGGATAACTAGCCTACAAACTTTCATACAATTTGGAGCTCATTATCATAATCAATTTATCTTTAGGAAATTCGGTGGCTAAATTGTAACATAAGCAATCTGTCCAAAAAGCCTTTAACCAATTTACCTAACCCCGTATCGAAACACCCTTGGCTGTTTCGTAACAGGTGCACGAGAGTCAACTCTTGTTGACCTTTCCTTTTAGACCGTTTCCATACAGGCTTGACCAGTATCGAAACGAATTGACCACCTTTGACTTTGACTCGTTTCTGTACGCTATGAACCCGTACCGAAACATTGGTCTCTAGTGACAAAATGTTCCGGAACAACACTTTTCAGTTTCGGTACACCCATACTCTTAGGTTCAATATTGTACACCCGTACCGAAACATCATCACCTGTTTCGATACGGCCTGGCCTGTAATGACATATTTTTGCTGGTTTTTATACGATTTACCCTGTTGAATGATGTCCAAATGCAATAAAACTTTACACGCAATATTTCAATGGTATAAACTACTAGCATGCCAATTTTCATGACTATATGAATATGTTTACCATGTTTTTACCTTTTTGAGCTATGTATGCATTTTCCATCCATTTTTAACTTTACCAAAAGGGAATTTTAAGCTATAAAACTCATTACAATCTTAGCAATGCACCAGCACAAAAAAATAGGCATCAATGACTAGTTCAACTACTTTGCCACCTTCCTAGGAGTTTATAAGACAAAAACACATTACTTGGGACTGGTAGTGACTTGTCTTGCTTGCCGATCCGATCTTCCGACACACAAACCTTCTTAACCTAAAAATGCATGAGATGAGACACGTTAGGCATACTTTGCCTAGTGAGGTAGTCACAAACAATGTAAGTAACAATAATGCCATGGTTATACTTATGCATAAACTCAAGCTAACAATGTCAATGCTATGCATCAATACACAATGTATAAACATGTTTCATCTTCATTCTTAGTCCTTGGATTGAATCAAGATCGTGGATACGCGAATTCCTACGCCTCGCCAAATCAATAAATGGTCTAGTCCCTCCGCCTCGCCAATATGACCAATAACAATACACATCCCTCCGCCTCGCCAAATCAATATAGGCCGTAGCCTTAGGACCGTAGTCCACCCGTACACTACGCTTATGAATTCTACGGCATGCCAATTGTATCCAAAGTCCATTCCAATCCAAGGTTGCAATATTCATATTCATTTCAATAATCAATAATGTACCAATGCCCAATGAATTCCATATTGTCGATGACCAATATATGTATCTCATCATTAATATCTCATGGTTTGATATCAATATCAATGTCCGATGATCTTATCCAATGACAATGCTTATATCAATGATAATACACAATGTCAATATCAATGACAATAACCAATGTTTAATAACAACTTACCGACACTTACCAAAGTGTTCAATTAACCATCCAATGCAATTTCTTCAATAACAATGTTAGCAATGAAATCTAAAATATCAAATAATGATCTGGGAAGGCCTTTCGCCTAAACCCGAGACTCCGACTACACTCACCTTAACAATACGAAGCTTTAAGACTCTCGGATAGAAATACCTTTGTTCCTAGCTTGTGATGGAGATGGTGAAACCTCTTTCTCCATTTCTTGAGCTAGAAAAATTAATAGAAAACTATTAGGATCAATATTTTGATATCAAAATCAATATAACTATATCAAACTTGATGTCCGAATTTAATAGAGATGACAACGATGAGATATCCATGGATAGTCAAAACCCTAGCTTAGATTACACTCAATATATCCATGGAATCCAATAACCGATTGAGGAATATATCTTACCCGATCGATAGCAACGATTCGATACCTATAAAACGAAGAAATAGCAAAGCTTGAAATTCCTCCAATGGAGGTGTGTTCTTAGTTGAAGAAGATGATGAAAGTGAGAGGTGCTAGCTTAAGAGTTTTCTCGAGTAGGCTATTTCTCTTACTTTTATTTCTAAAATTTAACACCAAGCTTTCCTTCAATTGAAGGAAAGTCATCAGATAACTCCACGTAAGTGGAGATCTTTAATTAAAAAGGGCTAATCGCAAGGTTATTCCCTCACTTTTCATTCAACCATTTTTTGCCCTCCAACTTACACTTTCTTCAATTTAGTCACAAAAGAGGTTCACTATTATTCAATAGAGTCCGATAACGATATCTTAAGTTCAAATGAGGTTCGACATCAACAATTAACTAGTCGATACTATATTTAGGCTTCATCAATGTAGAATTTTCGATCATCGGAATCTAATTCCATCTAGAACAGATTTCGGGGTGTTACAGGTATTCTCAACAACGCAGAGAGAATACCACAAGTCCCCATCGAAGGAAATGACTATTATAGTCAATGTGAGGGGAGTGACACTATCCAATGATTTAATAACGAAGGGAGGCCTTGACCGCCTATGCAAAGGCGACCAAGTAATCAAGATCAATTCAATGATAACCTTAGCAACATTCGAATGGCCATTTCGCCTTTCCAAGGAAAATACAATCCAAAGGCATATCTAGAATGGGAAAAGAAGGTGGAACTTATCTTCGAGTGCCACAATTATTCCGAAGCCAAGAAGGTAAGACTCGTAGCTATTGAATTTTCCAATTATGCCATTATTTGGTGGGACAAATTAATCTCTAGTAAGAGACGAAACGGTGAGCCACCAATTGAGACTTGGAATGAAATGAAGGCCACCTTGAGGAGTAAATTTGTCCCGGAACATTAGCATCATGACTTGTTCCAAAGACTCCAAAATCTTAAACAAAGGCAAATAAAAAGGAGAGACAACACTCAATCCTTTCCTAGTTCTACATCCAAATGGAGTCAAAGATCTTGCGAGAAGAATTCCACCTCCTAATCAAGAAGTTCATCACGGAACAAGCCAAACACTTCTTTATCTTTCAGTCCCGAAATTCTAGCGCGATTCCAAAAATGTTTTGACAATCATGTCAAAGAAACACAATTGTACGAAGCGCTAGAAAAAGAATGTTGTGGAAATTTTAGTAAAGAAAAAGAAACGAGAGTTGAAAAAAAGATTGAGAGTGAAGAAAAAGAGACCTGTGAAGCAAAAGAGATTTGTGAAAAAGAGGTGATTTTTGAGAAAATTGAAAAAGAAAGATTTAAACAGGAAAAAGAAAAAATAAGTGAAAAGAATGAGTTTGATGATAAATCAAAAGAGTTAGAGAGGCAAGAAAAGAGTGATGTTGAAAAAGAAATTGTTTGTGCAAAAAACGAAGAGGCAACAAAACTGTTTTGCACTAACGATCTCAACAACAATTTGTCTACTCTTGTTTTGTCTAATTTGCAAGATTCTAGGGAGGAATTTTTGAAGAACATCCCAAGGGGAGAACTTGAAAAATCAAGTGCAAAAGAGGACACACCGTTTTCTTTTTGCACTAACGAATTTAACAATTCTTCTTCTTTAACATTCTTTCAGGATCTCAAGGATTTATCTCTAGAAAACCTCCAGATTGGTTTTACTCACATTAGGGATATCAAATATAAACCACCAGAAATGAAAATCATCCATCTTGTGTGGTTTAACATTTCTTTTAATTTTGTGATAGTTTTTCCAAGAACTAACTTTGATTTATTTTTCAGGGAAGCGATTCGATTATCAGGTGTATTGAATTCAAACAAAAATGCTAATTTTCTTAGTTATTTTTGGAAGAAATTTTGGAGAGCAACGAACACCAAGCACTTAGCGTACCATCTGACATTCAAAGAACTAAACCATAAAGTTGAGTACGCATGATTGTACGCTAATCTTGTGAAGCTATTTTTGTTCGATCAATCGAGAGTGATCTTCCTGAAAAGTTTGGAAACTTTTGAAGAATGTTTGCCATGTGATACTTTAATTAGCAAACAATTTTCTGCCACCAAGCACCCACCATCTAAAAAGCTTGACAAGTTTGATCTTTTTAATCCTCAACATTTTATTTCTTTTACTACTAATACACTTTTGATTGTAGAAGTAGAAAGGTCAAATACGTTTGAGAAGGAGCTAGACAAAAAGGTGCGAGGAAATAAAAAAAAAGAATTCCAGTATCTTGCGAATGATGACTGTAGAGGTCACCAAATAGTCTGTTCGGCACCAGTAAAGTAACATGAAAGCAAAATTTTCCAAAAGCGCAACTGAACCATCTTTGAACCTGAAGATTGGTTTTGGTTCGAAAGGAGAGTGAAAGAGTTCCTGGCCCTACGGAAGTTGAAGTTGTTCCCTTTTATAGCATGCGTTGATTTGGGGACAAATCGCTTTCAAGAAGGGAGGAATGATGTGATTTAGGACAACACCAAACTTCTGTGGGCCTTGTTCACATTAGAGGAGAAGTCACATGATTTAAACACTTGTTCTCAAGTCGAGGATCTCAACAATTCGAGTTTTCTAGCCTTGAGTCTGAGCTTGGAGCCTTGGCCATCTTTTGAACAAATGCAACATGTTACTTATGCATTTTAATACATGCATTTGAGTGCTAGCTTAGAAGTGTGTTGCATGTAGTTTGCATGAGCATTAATAAATTTGCATGTTTAATTATGAATGATAGTTCATTTATTGCACATGAATAAATACGCATCTTAGTTCATTTAAGCATGATAGTTCATTAAAGCATGCTAGTTCATTAAAGTTGTATTATTTTAATATGTGTTTTTGTGTTTTTAGATGCATGAAGTTTGAATAAATTTGGAACTCAAATGGAAACTAAGATGGATTAATCATATGTTTGAAGTATTTTGGGATTCAAGCACTTAAGGGAGAGTAAATGCATAGATTAAAACAACACTTAAGGATGGAATTCAAGAAGTCTTATACATTCAGTCAACTTATTCACTAGTTTTGGATGAGATCCAACCAGATAAGAGTCTTTAAGTCTTCTTCAAGCTTATTCCAATATTTCTTAGCTTTCCAACACATTTTGAATCACATCGATTCGATATTGGGAGCTTAATATATGACCAGATTACTGAAGACAGTGCAGGCTGGAAATTCAATACGGGAATAATCACAACTCAAGCAAGAGACCATTCATTTGTTGCCAGATTCATTCTCCATGCAAGGACCATTCAGATTCCCCTTTAAAGAGCATTCAAAGGCTTCATGATAATCTAATCCACCCATTAAACAAGAGTCATTGTAGACAAATGGATGTCTACATTCATCTAGATGTCTAGATTCATCCTAGAGGCTCTAATAAGACCATTCGGGTGCCAAGGGAGAAGGAAGGTCACAAGCTATTATGTGTGCTTTCATTACCATTAAGAAGACTTTATTCACTTGTTTGTATCTCTTTAAATTTCACCTTGTTTCCTATAAATAGTCGTAGCATTTCATTTGTAAGATAGACAACTTTGATTTAAAATACACTTTTATGTGAGAGTTTTTCTCTTTGTTCTTCATTGAACTTACCTGACTTATCAAGGAATTTCTCCTTGTGGCTTCAATTCTATCTCCATCATTTTACATCGTTGGTTTCTAGTTGTTATATAACTAGTGGGTCTCAATCCATCCTTGGATTTTGAACATTATAAGGTTCAGGTCTTCACTTTCATATAGTGTTGGTTCTTCCTTTGTTTCGAAATCAAACTTTCTTTATTTTGCATCACCATCACTTCCACCACCATTTTCCATCATCATCATTTTCACCATCATTTACCATTTTTCATCATATCATTTTTAATTACCTTCCGCCATCATACCAAATTTCACCATCACTTTCCTAAACAAACACCCCGTTTGAAACCATTTTAGCATCTTTAAAATACTTACTACGTTCACGATTGGACAATCGTAATTTCGGTTATTCCACCACCGGGATCGCATCAGTATGGCTCCTACAATTATTTGAGGTCGCATGTTGTTTTGAAGTACTTAGAATCATTGAAACAAAGGTCAAATGCAATCTGCCCAGAAAAGCTCTAATCTGGAAGTAAGTTAAGAAATTCATAGAAAATTGAATACTCTGATTTGAATATGAATTTTATATGTGTAGAACCATGTGTGAGTCTAGTTTAATCTCAAATGAACGTTGATTGATTTTGAGTTCAGAATCAAAAGTTATGAATTTTTAAGTGAAAGTAGTGCAGAAAATATGGAGGCAGATTTTGCTCTGTACAGTTTCTGTTTTGAAACTTCTAAAATTTCTCCTAATTGCTATAGAACTTGTTAAATTATGAAGTTTATATCGTTAAAATCGTGATTGAATCTAGTTTGTAAAAGTGTAAAGAGCTTTAAATTCCAGTGTATATTATGTTCTAGAGAGACAATTTTTTATGATAGTTCAAGTTGCCAAAAGTTAGAAATAAGGATTCAACTTGGAAATGGAATTGATGAATGATTAGTATATGTATGGTTAATGGTTGAATGGTGATATAGGTTGAGCATATTGAGTAAATGAGTGATGAAAGTTATGCGTATTAATGAATGCACTTGTGTTTATTTGAATTAAAGATATGGAGAAGGAAGCAAGGTCCAAGGAGGAAATTTTCAGGATCATAGGACTTGGGTGAATCAAGTATCGAGTGGAGAAAGCTTAGAGGTGTTTGTGGGTCGGGATATTCCTTAACTTCAGGACATAAGGCGAGTGTAACTATACATTTGTGTGAAAATGATGTGTACCAAAACATCATTTAAATGGTTGTTTAAGACTGAAACTTAATTTCAGTTTAAAACTTATAATAGCTAAAGAATGAAGAATGACTGTAAACGAATGTAAACAATCAATGTATGAATGAAATAAGGATAATTGTGTGATAGGTTATGAAGAACAACAAAAAGACCCAATATAAGGATTGAGCTATGCTAATGGTTACATGGTAAATTGAAAGTAATAGATAATGTTATACAATGAAGTGTTAACGGACACTTCATCTAGAATAGTTGTATTAAGATAGATTCCAAATGAACCCAATGTTCTTATCTCTTAATATGTTTGGTTGAATAATACAAAATGGTGAACTTACAAGTAAGCTCAAGGTAAGTCAATTGTTTGATTTTAATTGATGATATGGTGAAATATGGTATGATTCTTTGCTATGATATTGCTAGTGCTTCTTTGTTTGAATGTATAGTGTATTTAGTTAATGACATGCTAACTCAGGCTAGTATGTTATGATAATTATGGAATGGAAGATCTATGAAGGCTTATGCTTGAATATGAAGGTATATCTTGTGTTATTGTAAAACCAAAATTGATTTTGATATAACAACATTTTTTCAAGGACTTAATTACAAAATGAAATAAATTTTTAAGTACTCAAAAGACTCACAAAATGAAAATGATTCAAACTTTAAGTATTTCTAAATCAAAAGTCAAGTATTTAATATATTTCCGAAGTATTTCCGATCTAAATTTTTGAACTTTAGTCCAGGCGTACTGTTACCTCCTCAAAAGTATTATTTTTCATGTCTATATTGATATGCTTTTGCTTGTTTTCGGGTACATTTAGTTGTATTAGGTTGTTAGAATCATGCATTTGCATAAGGAGTTTAGTATTCTACCTATGTCATAGTGAAGGGTTGTTTTGTGGCTATTTTGCAGGTTTGGCATAGGATTTAACAGAGGAATGGACACAGGAAAGTAGCACAGTTAGGAACGCAATTAGGAATGCCAAAATCTGTGTGCACAGAAGGACTAGTTGTAACCCCCTCGTCCCGGTCTGGCCGGATGATCGGTCCGAGTAAGCTACACGGGGAAAACCGAAGTGAAACCCGTTAAGGCTCCCATTCGGTTATCAACCCTATTTTTTTTCTTTATCTTTTCTAGATGCCTTTATTAAATCCTATGTGATGGGGCACGCATCGTACAAACACGGATACAAAGCCCACAAGACATGCAATTAAACAACCCAATTTTCCTTATTAAGCAGACCGTATCGATACACCTACAGAGGGTATCGATACGCCTTGACCAAAGTCAACCCTCTCAGTCAACTCAGGGAAGATCGTATCGATACAGCCCTTGAGCGTATCGATACGCCCCTCTCGGTCAACATTTCGAGGTCAACGAGATGGAACCGTACCGATACGCTACAACCCCGTATCGATAGGCCCTAAACCCACCAACTCCTCTGAATTCCAGAGAGTTGGGACCTGTAACCCCCTCGTCTCGGTCTGGTCGGATGACCGGTCCGAGTGGGCCACACGGGGAAAACCGAAGCGAAACCCGTTAAGGTTTCCCCTCGGTTAACGACCCTAAAATTTTCTTTTTATTATATCTTGTCTATAGGCATAATTAAAACCTATGTGAAGCACAGCAGCGGAAAATACAAACATTGAAACATACGCCGACCAACTAAAACATCAAACAGCTCATTTTAGCCCTTTACAGCAGGCCGTTTCGAAACGCCCTTAGGGTGTTCCGAAACGCCTTGACTTAGTCAACAGGCCAGGGTCAACCATAAGGTGACCGTTCCGAAACAGGGGTGACCCGTATCGGAACGACCTTGACGGTCAATTTCTCGTGGTCAACGAGATTTGACCGTTTCGAAACATCAAAGGCCCGTTTCGGAACGCCTTTATCTCGTCAATTTCTCAAAATTCCAGTAGCAAAAATGTTCCAGAACGTCCCTCATCCGTTTCGAAACGGCAGGCCATATGCAAAGGAACCGTATCGGAACAGGGGGACCCGTTCCGAAACGCCCCCTGTCTGCAGACTCGTTTGGGCTGTTTTAAGGCACAAGGGTGCCCCAAAACACCACCAAAACACCTTACAACACCATAACAATTCAACTTAAGGCTTACCAACAATATTAGCATGCTTCAACAAGATTTAGACAAGTCTAACACTAAGACAAAACCTCACAAAACATGCATTCATTCAATCATCATTCAAACATAAAGATAGCCTCTAAGGCATAGGGCTAACATTCAAGTTAAGCAATTTAGGCATGAGTTAACATTCATCATGGCAACACAACCATACAAAAGCAAGGTATCAAGGAGTCTAACATGCTCCTAACAACCAACAACTATCCACAAAGTAAAACATGTCCCATTGCTCAAACCATTACATGTTCAACTTAAAAACTCATACTTGAAATACTCAAGCTAACAACCACACTTGGAGGCCCTCCACTTGCTCGAGCAACCCGCGAACTAAGGATCTGCAATGTTGAACAAAGAGAGCGTAAGCAATGATGCTTAGTGAGGGTAAGCTCTAAAAACAAACCTCAACATTGCAGGGTCCGAGCACGATCTAGCCAAGGCATTTCACAAACATGCCAAGGTTCCGCAAGAGTCATAAGATAAAGATGCATGTGCAATGTACATTATAAATGCCATGATCATGAGCTTAACTCCACATTACATGTAATCACATTTAAGCATCTCATCAAAGATCATCAACCTCAACACATCGATATACATGTCAAACAACATTGGCACCTAGCTAAGACCCGAATACGCGGATAGACATGTTGGAACTCACATCCAACAACCACATTACCTCACGGTGGGATTTAACTCATCACCGGTCTCGCGGAGGGGATTCCACTCATCCTCACGCCCCGTCGATGGGATTCCACTCATCACCGACTACATTTAAATACAATTCCGGGCGAACCCGTACTCCTCCTTGGTGACTCAACGCCACCAAGGCCACGCGCGACTTTAGACTCATGTGTACACACTAACATCCTAATGATCGATCATTTGTATTCAAGTAAACTAGTGCCAATATTTACTCACTTCACATTACTCATTTCAATCAATCTCGTGCTTAGCACGTACTCACCAACAACCATCATCATGCATGTCTCAAGCATCACAAGTCATATCTCAACCCACATGTATAATACAATATACACAAGCATTCATACCACATTTCATACGAGACATACACAACCATATAATGAGTTCATCCAAGGGCTCTAGATCAAGCTTAGGATTAGGCTACCACCCTAATCCTAACTCTAGGTGGGTCTACCAAGCCCAACCTAGTCCATATACTCGAACCAACTATTTTAAAATCATTTAAAACAATTAACCACTCACCTAAACACCCAAGCTCAACGACCAAGCAAGCAACAACCTTCAACTTCCCGAATTCACCTCCGATGCTTCACCGATGCCCAAACTCGATTCTAATCAATCTCAAACACAAACAAAACATTCATAATCAATATCTCATCATCGGAATTAACCCGGATCAACATTTGCAAGCATCCAACACCCAAAACAAGTCCAAAACAGAATTTTCGAGCTGCCCCTAAAGCCCACCAAAATCTTCCATTTCAAGCACCCAAATAAGCATCAATTACACCCAAAGTGATCCTCATATATCATACTACCAACAGCCCCCAAAATCCAACATTAAACAACCCCAATTCCCACTTTAAAACCCTCCAAAAACCCTCTTAAAGCCCAATTCCGAAAATTTCCAAAATCACTTGAAATTCATATATGATATACCATTTTACTTCCTTATACCACAACTAAGTATATTAAATCAAAATACTTCACTTAACTACATAAAGTTTCTATTTTTAATCCAACCTTCAAAAATGACATTTTCTAAAAGTTCCATGGAAATGAAAATAAGGAGTACTTTTAAAGAGAGGGAGTTGAGGGGAAGTCAAAAACGTCCTTACCTTTCAAAATGGAGTTGAAATGAGGGAGCTTTTTGGATGGAATAGTGGCTTGGAGAGGGGAGCTCTTTTCACGTTAGAGAAGAAGATGAATAGTGGGAAAATGGGAAGAAATGGGTGTTTTTAATTGTTTGTTTAAATTCAAAGGCTAAAAGACCACATTTCCCTTAATGAAATGGGATATTCACAAGGGCACACCATCTATGGCTATTTGAGATTAACTTTCAAAACTTGGTCCACATTAAATCAACTAATTTTGAAAACGAAACCCGAAATTTTAAGGAACCCCTTTTTAATTATAAAAACCAAGCCCAAATAATATTAAAATATTATTTTCACCTAACCCCTAAACCCGGGTGTTACAACTCTCCCCCACTTAAGGAATTTTGTCCCCGAAATTACCTGGTGGAAACAAATACGGAAACTGCTCAACCATATCCACCTTCCTCTCCCACGTGACCTCTTCCACACCTCTATGTCTCCACAACACCTTAACCAACTCTATGGTCTTGCCACGTAACACCTTGCTATCAGAAGCAAGTATCTCGACAGGCTCTTTATTATAGGACAAATTCGGATTTAACTCTATCTCCTCAACGGGCATCACATGAGAAGGATCCGATCTATATCTCCTAAGCATAGACACATGAAAGACATCATGGATCTTTTCTAACTCAGAAGGTAACCTCAAACGATAAGCTACAGGCCCAATCCGCTCAACTATCTCATACGGACCAATGAACCTCGGACTCAACTTGCCCTTTCGGCCAAATCTCATTACCTTCTTCCACGGAGATACTTTCAGAAACACTTTCTCACCCACTGAGTACTCAATCTCTTTCCTCTTCAAATCTGCATAAGACTTCTGACGATCGGAAGCTGCTTTCAAACGGTCACAAATCAACTTCACTTTTTCTGTGGTTCCCTTAAGCAAGTCTGGCATAGGTAACAACCTCTGACCTGTCTCAGCCCAACAAATCGGAGTCCTACACCGTCTACCATACAAAGCCTCATAAGGTGCCATCTGGATACTAGACTGATAACTGTTGTTGTAAGCAAACTCAACCAACGGTAAGTGCTTCTCCCAAGAGCCCTGAAAATCAATCACACAACAACGAAGCATATCCTCTAGAATCTGTATCACTCGCTCTGACTGCCCATCAGACTGCGGATGATAAGATGTGCTGAAATGCAAACGGCTACCCAAAGCACTATGCAAGCAACTCCAGAACCTCGAAGTAAATCTAGGATCCCTATCTGAAACAATAGACTTCGGAACTCCATGAAGTCTCACAATCTCACGGATGTACAAGTTTGCCAACTTGTCTAAGGAATCCGTAGTGTTCACTGCTAAGAAGTGAGCACACTTAGTGAACCTATCAACAATCACCCAAACTGAGTTCTTCTTCGAAGGAGACAAAGGCAACCCCGACACAAAATCCATGGTGATCCTCTCCCATTTCCATTTCGGAATCTTCAAAGGCTGTAGCAAACCTGAAGGGACCTGATGTTCTGCCTTCACTCTCTGACAAACCATGCAACGGCTCACATACTCGGCTACATCTCTCTTCAAACCAACCCAAAAGTAATCATTCTTCAAATCTCGGTACATTTTGGTACTACCCGGATGCATAGAAAAGGGACTCGAATGTGCTTCACTCAAAATCTGACGTCTCAACTCAACATCTTCTGGTACAACAATCCTACCTCTAAAGCACAACAGGCTCTCACCACTGAAACTATACTCAGTCGGTTTTCCTTCGGCTATGTCTTGAACATGAGGAACTAGGCTCGCATCTTGCAACTGCTTCTCTCTAACCAACTGAATCAAAGAAGGCTTCACTTGCAACTCGGTGATCAAACCACCATCATCAGACACACTCAATCTAGCAAACATAGCTCTCAGCTCAACGGCCACTTTTCTACTCAAAGCATCGGCTACTACATTTGCTTTACCCGAATGGTACTCAATGGTCAAATCATAGTCTTTTAACAACTCTAGCCACCTTCTCTGTCTCAAGTTCAACTCTTTCTGTGTCATCAAGTACTTCAAGCTCTTGTGATCGGTGTAGACAATACACTTCTCACCATACAAGTAATGACACCAAATCTTCAATGCAAAAACAACTGCGGCCAACTCTATATCATGGGTAAGATAGTTCTTCTCATGAATCTTCAACTGTCTAGAAGCATAAGCAACAACTCTCCTATCTTGCATCAAAACACATCCTAAGCCTACGTAGGAAGCATCACTGTAAATCACAAACTCCTTACCTGAAACAGGTTGCACTAACACTGGGGCATTTGTCAAAGCTTCTTTCAATTTCTCGAAGGCCTTATGTCTTGCATCTGACCACTCAAATTTGACTCCCTTTTGCAACAATTTAGTCAAAGGGGCAGCTACTCTAGAGAAACCATCAACAAATCTCCTATAGTAACTGGCTAATCCTAGGAAACTCCTAATTTCCGTCACGGACTTAGGTTGTTTCCACTCAACAATAGCCTCAATCTTCGATGGATCAACTCGGATGCCTTCGGCCGACACAACATGGCCTAGAAATACAACCTCTCGAATCCAGAACTCACATTTACTAAGCTTAGCATACAACTGATTGCTCAACAATCTCTGTAAAACAAACCTTAAGTGCTCATCATGCTCTTCTTCTGTCTTCGAGTACACAAGTATATCATCAATGAAGACAACTACAAAACGGTCTAGATAGTCTCTGAAAATTCTGTTCATCATGTCCATGAATGCTGCTGGTGCATTCGTGAGCCCAAATGGCATCACAAGAAACTCATAGTGACCATATCTAGTCCTAAAAGCTGTCTTCGGAACATCACACTCTTTCACCTTCAACTGATAGTACCCGGATCTCAGAACTATCTTCGAGAACACTGAAGCACCTCTCAACTGATCAAACAAATCATCTATACGAGGCAACAGATACTTGTTCTTCACAGTCAACTGATTCAACTATCTATAGTCAATACACATGCGCATGCTACCATCTTTCTTTTTCACAAACAACACTGGAGCACCCCACGGAGAACTACTAGGCCTAATGAAACCGCGGTCTAATAATTCTTGCAACTGACTCTTCAATTCTTTCAACTCTTTCGGAGCCATACGATACGGAGCTATCGAAACTGGGTTAGATCCTGAAACTGTCTCAATCACAAACTCAACATCTCTGTCAGGTGGCAAACCCGGCAACTCTTCAGGAAACACATCTGGAAAGTCACACACTGTTCTGATGTCCTTCGGTCTAGCTTCACTCATATCCGGATTCATGACATAAGCTAAATAAGCCCCACATCCAGAGTCCATCAACCTATGGGCCTCTAAAGCTGACACCACATTAGACAAGAACTTAATGTTCTCGCCCACTACCACTACCTCATAGTCATCAGAAAGCTTCAAAGAGATTCTCTTTGTCTCAAAATCCACACTAGCCCGATGCTCAACCAACCAATCCATACCCAAAATAACATCAAAACCGTAGAAGGGAAGTTCCATCATATCAACTGAGAACACATGACCCTGAATCTTCAGTGGACACCTCCTATACATACGTCTAGCCACAACTGTCTCACCAAAAGAACTAGTAACATGCATACCTACGTCTAAGATCTCAATAGGGATATCTAACTTCTGTGCATGCTCACTCAAAATGTAGGAATGCGTAGAACCCGAATCAACCAAAGAAAGCAAAGACATAGACTGTAATTCGAAATTACCTACTATCATATCGGTGTCGTTCCCGGCCTCTCTCTGAGCATAAACCCTCGCTGGTCCTCCCGCCTCTGGCTGCACAGCCACAACATGAGCAAGTTTCCTCTGAGCATCTACCCTAGGTGCATCATCCCTAGGCTAGAAGTAGCCACGACCGCGCCCACGGCCTCTCTGAAAATCGTTCGCTCTCGAAGGAGCATGAGCAATGTTCGGTGCCTGAGCCGCCTGATGTGGACAATCCCTCCTAAAGTGGTCCCTCGAACCACAGTTCCAGCAGGCATGGAAATTACCCCAACACTCACCAGCATGCTGCCTCCCACAACGGGTACACTCGGGCAAACGCCCTCCTCCTCTATGGCCCTGATGGCCCCTACCATGGTGGCCACCGCCACGTCTATGGTCAAACTGATGTCCGCCACCTCTGCGTCTCTTAGCATCTCCACCATCAAAGTGGTTATGCCTCTTTCCAGAACTAGAACCACCAGCTCGTTTGGCTGAACCCAAACTATGCTCCAAATCCTTGGCCCTCGCGACCAATACATCAAAGTCTGAGTAGTCAGAAGCCAACGTGTACCTCTTAATCTCCTCATTCAATCCATAACGGAAATGGTTGCAGCGTTCCACTTCAGTAGGAACCAACTCTGGGGCATACTGACTCAAGCGAACAAAGCGGATCTCATAATCAGTCACAGAGGCCTCTCCCTGAGTGAGAGCCATGAACTCTCTCTTCTTCTCATCTAGGTACCTCGGTCCCAAGTACCTCTTCCTGAAAGCAGATTCAAAGAATTCCCAGTCAATCTCTGTCTCTGGAACCCCGGTAGTAATGGTGACCCACCAGGTGTAAGCATCACCCTGAAGCAACGAGATCACACAACCCAATCTACGTGCGCCCGCACAACCCATCTGAGCCAAGATACGAACTGTCTTCTCCAGCCATAACTCCAACCTCTCCGGAGTAGATCCTCTAAACTCCTCGGCCCCCAAGCTACAGAGCCTCTCCAAAGGTAGACTAGCATCGTCACACCTAGGCTGAGCTGCAGCCTGAGCTCCCGCAACTGCGGCCTGAAATGCTCCCGCTATTGCTTGTACTAGCGGAGTCATGTCAATCCCAGCTGGACCTTGGCCACCTTGTGGTCCATTTCCTCCGGCTCCATCCTCGCCCCCAACTCCAGGTGGAGGAGGTGGTGGTGGAGGTGGTGGAGGAGCGCCAACTCCCGCGGCCACCGGCCCTTCAAGGTGAGCCTCCACACCAACTGCCGGCTCAACAGGAGCTGCAACCCGTGGTTCCTGACGAACCAACCTCGGCCTACCTCTCGGTCTAGACAACGCTCTCACAGATATCAACTACAACCACAACAACAAAACATACAAGCTGGGTTAGCAAGGCAAGGCTTCCAAGTGTTCAAGTACGTTCCCTCACTTAAAAATCATTTTTCCAATGTAATAGTAGCAATGGGACTCACACACACATGCTTTAAATAAAACATTCAACATACTTGTCACACAAGCAATCATTCTTGCAAAACAAGCAAACACCGCGCAATTCAATTTAAAAACTTAAACTTACCTCACTTACCTGCCCAAGGTCTCGGTAACCTTAGGCTCTGATACCAACAAGTGTAACCCCCTCGTCCCGGTCTGGTCGGATGACCGGTCCGAGTGGGCCACACGGGGAAAACCGAAGCGAAACCCGTTAAGGTTTCCCCTCGGTTAACGACCCTAAAATTTTCTTTTTATTATATCTTGTCTATAGGCATAATTAAAACCTATGTGAAGCACAGCAGCGGAAAATACAAACATTGAAACATACGCCGACCAACTAAAACATCAAACAGCTCACTTTAGCCCTTTACAGCAGGCCGTTTGGAAACGCCCTTAGGGTGTTCCGAAACGCCTTGACTTAGTCAACAGGACAGGGTCAACCATAAGGTGACCGTTCTGAAACAGGGGTGACCCGTATCGGAACGACCTTGACGGTCAATTTCTCGTGGTCAACGAGATTTGACCGTTTCGAAACATCAAAGGCCCGTTTCGGAACGCCTTTATCTCGTCAATTTCTCAAAATTCCAGTAGCAAAAATGTTCCGGAACGACCCTCATCCGTTTCGAAACGGCAGGCCATATGCAAAGGAACCGTATCGGAACAGGGGGACCCGTTCCGAAACACCACCAAAACACCTTACAACACCATAACAATTCAACTTAAGGCTTACCAACAATATTAGCATGCTTCAACAAGATTTAGACAAGTCTAACACTAAGGCAAAACCTCACAAAACATGCATTCATTCAATCATCATTCAAACATAAAGATAGCCTCTAAGGCATAGGGCTAACATTCAAGTTAAGCAATTTAGGCATGAGTTAACATTCATCATGGCAACACAACCATACAAAAGCAAGGTATCAAGGAGTCTAACATGCTCCTAACAACCAAAAACTATCCACAAAGTAAAACATGTCCCATTGCTCAAACCATTACATGTTCAACTTAAAAACTCATACTTGAAATACTCAAGCTAACAACCACACTTGGAGGCCCTCCACTTGCTCGAGCAACCCGCGAACTAAGGATCTGCAATGTTGAACAAAGAGAGCGTAAGCAATGATGCTTAGTGAGGGTAAGCTCTAAAAACAAACCTCAACATTGCAGGGTCCGAGCACGATCTAGCCAAGGGATTTCACAAACATGCCAAGGTTCCGCAAGAGTCATAAGATAAAGATGCATGGGCAATGTACATTATAAATGCCATGATCATGAGCTTAACTCCACATTACATGTAATCACATTTAAGCATCTCATCAAAGATCATCAACCTCAACACATCGATATACATGTCAAACAACATTGGCACCTAGCTAAGACCCGAATACGCGGATAGACATGTTGGAACTCACATCCAACAACCACATTACCTCACGGTGGGATTTAACTCATCACCGGTCTCGCGGAGGGGATTCCACTCATCCTCACGCCCCGTCGATGGGATTCCACTCATCACCGACTACATTTAAATACAATTCCGGGCGAACCCGTACTCCTCCTTGGTGACTCAACGCCACCAAGGCCATGCGCGACTTTAGACTCATGTGTACACACTAACATCCTAATGATCGATCATTTGTATTCAAGTAAACTAGTGCCAATATTTACTCCTTTCACATTACTCATTTCAATCAATCTCGTGCTTAGCACGTACTCACCAACAACCATCATCATGCATGTCTCAAGCATCACAAGTCATATCTCAACTCACATGTATAATACAATATACACAAGCATTCATACCACATTTCATACGAGACATACACAACCATATAATGAGTTCATCCAAGGGCTCTAGATCAAGCTTAGGATTAGGCTACCACCCTAATCCTAACTCTAGGTGGGTCTACCAAGCCCAACCTAGTCCATATACTCGAACCAACTATTTTAAAATCATTTAAAACAATTAACCACTCACCTAAACACCCAAGCTCAACGACCAAGCAAGCAACAACCTTCAACTTCCCGGATTCACCTCCGATGCTTAACTGATGCCCAAACTCGATTCTAATCAATCTCAAACACAAACAAAACATTCATAATCAATATCTCATCATCGGAATTAACCCGGATCAACATTTGCAAGCATCCAACACCCAAAACAAGTCCAAAACAGAATTTTCGAGCTGCCCCTAAAGCCCACCAAAATCTTCCATTTCAAGCACCAAAATAAGCATCAATTACACCCAAAGTGATCCTCATATATCATACTACCAACAGCCCCCAAAATCCAACATTAAACAACCCCAATCCCCACTTTAAAACCCTCCAAAAACCCTCTTAAAGCCCAATTCCGAAAATTCCCAAAATCACTTGAAATTCATATATGATATACCATTTGACTTCCTTATACCACAACTAAGTATATTAAATCAAAATACTTCACTTAACTACATAAAGTTTCTATTTTTAATCCAACCTTCAAAAATGACATTTTCTAAAACTTCCATGGAAATGAAAATAAGGAGTACTTTTAAAGAGAGGGAGTTGGGGGGAAATCAAAAACGTCCTTACCTTTCAAAATGGAGTTGAAATGAGGGAGCTTTTTGGATGGAATAGTGGCTTGGAGAGGGGAGCTCTTTTCACGTTAGAGAAGAAGATGAATAGTGGGAAAATGGGAAGAAATGGGTGTTTTTAATTGTTTGTTTAAATTCAAAGGCTAAAAGACCACATTGCCCTTAATGAAATGGGATATTCACAAGGGCACACCATCTATGGATATTTGAGATTAACTTTCAAAACTTGGTCCACATTAAATCAACTAATTTTGAAAACGAAACCCGAAATTTTAAGGAACCCCTTTTTAATTATAAAAACCAAGCCCAAATAATATTAAAATATTATTTTCACCTAACCCCTAAACCCGGGTGTTACAGGACCGTATCGATACACCCCCGTGTATCGATATGCCCAGCCAAAACTGAGTTCTGCAGGCAAGACCGCATCGATACGACCCTTAGGCGTACCGATACGCCCTGCTCTGCAATACTCCATTTTCAACAAAAACACATAAGGCTCACACTCTAGATGCAAATCAAAACCTCCCTAGACACATCCAAGCATTCATACCACCTCTATTAACCAAAATCTAGTCATACAGGGCACCCAACATGAACACACATCAATCAACCAAGGATTCCATGTAATCATTCAAAGAAGGCATACAAGCATACATGAGTTTCATGCCTTAGCAAACAAACACAAAACATTCATATAAGGCAATCTAAACATGGATTTACAAGCCAAGCATGACATCCAAACACCAGAGCAACACAAGCATCCAAAGACATGGCTATAAGCCTCCCAAACAACACTTAGGCATCGACAAAAACATGGTTTACAAATCAATCAACATGAGGCATTAACAACATAAAGCCAATACAAAGGAGTCTAGATACATGCTCCTAAAACACGCATCATTTCCTATTGCTAAACTACTACATTATTTAATAAACCATACTTGAGCAATTAGCGCACGCTTGGACGCCCTTTTCTTGCTCCTTGCTAACTCCAAGCTAAAGATCTGCATTGTCGGAAAAAGGAGAGCGTAAGCATAAAGCTTAGTGAGCGGAGCTCAAAAACATAACAACGACAATGCATGGTTCAAAGCTTTCTTTAAAATAAATGCCAACACCTACAATCTATCTAACGACATAATCCTCTTACTAACATACAAGCTCAACCACAAGTCAACTATATATTTATTTATCATGGTATGCATAAAGACATGATCTTGTATTAAAGCAAAAACAATAAAAAGAGAATGATATAGTGAGACACAACATGAACAATACATGGTATGCACAAGCATAACCAAAATACACACGGTGGGACTACACATCACCGTTTCGACTAGTAGTTTTCCAATGGGACTACACATCAAAGTACTCTTCTACTAGTCACTACCGGTGGGACTACACATCATCGGAGTCTTATACCACTCGCTACCGGCGGGACTACACATCACCGGAGCAACGACAACCATCACGTGAGGTTCGACACCAACCATGCAACACGATATACGATCACTAACATGCGACATGTACTCACTATATCATGCACAACCAAAACAAGTTGTAACAAAATCCACAATTAGGCATCACTTACTACTTACAATCTTACCAATCACAAATGGTCTTACTCACCATTTTCGTGCACAACCTGCACCAACTTACACACATCTTACAAGGCATATCAACATCACCATTATTACCATCATACATGATCAACGATATAATATTAAGTAACATGCTACTTCCCAAAGTATTGGAATTTCATGCATATCAAAATATCATTTCAAGCAATGAAAAACAAATGATAAAAGGGGGAAATTAAAGAGGCGAGATACATCAACTTACTCTTAAGTTTAGATTGACTTTTCAAGCCCAATCTAAACTCTTTCAAAACCATCTTTGAACCAAAACGATTCTTGAAAACATTTCCACATCCACATGCTTGAACCAACCTTTGAAAATCAAATTAAAACATTAACCACTCACATATTTCCTTAAGCAAACCAAGCAAAGCCGACCCAAGCCTCCACAACTTCCGGAATCGTGCCCGAACCTCCCGAGGTCAAATCCGCTATTTTTAATCAATCAAAAGCAATATATTAACCTCTTAATCAACCACAATTTTACTGTTACACATCAGTTCTCAATTCTCTAACATTTTCTCAACAATTCAAAGCCGAAATCCTCCCAAATAATTCCATTTTCGTACTCCAGCAAAAACCCAGCCATTACCTCCCAATTTAAACACTTAAAACACTCCAAAACATGTCCAAAACATCATCATAATGCTGTACAACCATCAGCCCTTCATTTCCCCCACACAAACACTTCAAAAACTCTTAATTTCCACTCCTAAAAGCCACCTACAGCAGTAGCTACGGGAATCCCATCAAACTATCATTATAACCTCTCAAAAATCATCACAAAATATCTAAAAACACCCACCCAATGTTGCTATAACATCAGCCCAACAATTCTTCACAAAACCATTCCAAAAACACAAATTTTGACACTTTAAATATACCCCTAAAAACCCATTTCGGGATTTTTTATAAAACCCAACCAAATTGAGATATAATGTTCCATTGGGCAAGGTTAGATCAAAACTCAACTCTATTAATCAAAACAACCCAAAAAGCTATTAAAGTTTCATGCTTTTCTTCAAACTTGAAAACTTCAAAAACTCAAAAAGATGATTTCTATGAAAACTAAAGCTATGAAAATGTTGGAAATCATGAGGAGAATTCAAAAATGCAATTACCTCAAAGAGAGCCTTTGAATTGATGAAGAGATCTGATGAAATAGTGCTTTAGGGGGTAAGAGGGGTTTTAGGTTTTCAAAAATGGTGGAATGAAGAAGATGAGCATTTTTCCTTTCAAATAAAACCCCCTTTTGTCATCTTATTTCTCATTCATTTTACAATTGACCAAAACGCCATTAATGAATGGCCAAACCCACATCTCTTAAAGCCCATGGATTTGGACTTAAGAGATAGGCCCAACATAGCCTTAAATATTTTGAAATCCCGAGGCCTAATTAAATATTTTATTATTTAATTTGCAAAACCGAACCCGAAATAATATTAAAATATTATTTTCACCCGACCCCTAAACCCGGGTGTTACACTAGTAGTGTGTCGAGCACTTGTTGGCATAGAAATGCATTTAATGCCATGCCAAGAGTATAAACCCCCGAAAAAATAGAAAAAGATCAAGCTCCTAAAAGATCGCAATTGGATCAACTTCCGAAAAAATAACGGATAAGGTGGTGTCAAGTGATGTTGGCGTTGTTGTGCCAAGCTTGGATGCCAAGGCATCATCGGCACGATGATTTCAGCTCTAGCTTGATAAGCTATCACATTGAGCTGATAAGATGTCAAAATGATCGGATAGAGCTCTATCTCTTATCTCTTGACCATTTCAAATTCAAAGACAAAGGCTTATCTCATCCTTTCCCACTCATGCCTATATAAAGACCAACCGATCAAGCATTGATGATACGGAGGCGAAGGAAAGATGAGAGTGATCGAGTGAAGACCTAAACTGATCAGAGTACGGTGCTAGAGTGACCGGCGAGCGACGGCTGGCTACACCGAGGAAGGGTGGTTCAAACTCTTGGCTGAGAGCCTAGCGTGGAGGGCTGCATCGAGAGACCCCTCTTCATATTCCCTTGACAGAAGTTGTTTATCTTTAGTTTTTTTATGGTAATGTTTTTGAAAAGATTATGGTTGTGTTGGTTAATCCCCTCACCATGAACTAATTTTCATAGTTGGTGGGGGATGTTTGGATTGAATATTGGCTTTATGCCTTAGTTCCTTTATAATAATTCTATTTTTGGCAAAGTTTTTCTCTTTGGCATACTCTAATTTTTCCTAAACACTCTATCAAGTGAGAGCTGGCACAGTACACCTATTGCCTCCCAATATCTTAACAGACTTGGGTTGGGGACGATTAAGTTGTTGAATAATTGGGCGAGAAGCTTCGAGAGGAGTGGTTCAAGTAGATGAACTTACTTAGAAAGTGAAATCTATCCCCTCGGAGTATAGTTTGGTTTTAATTAAATTGGTTTACGAAAAACATACACTATAGAGATATATGAGTTTTTACTTGGCCGATTTAGGCAAACAATTCCAAGACAATTTTGGCAATAAAGGCTGGCATGAGCCATGTTGAATCCAAGCATTCCCTGCCAACATTCACCATTCATTTATAAACACCTTCCTTGCCAACAATTTAATTCATTTTATTTTTCTTTTCTTTAGTTTCAAAACAACCTTCAAAGAAAACCCATTTTCTTCCAAAGCAAGTAACAATCAAGCAATCGAATTCAAGTCAATCTCTATGGAATCGGTAACTCAGCTTACCAAGCTGTATTACTTGTAGACCGTGTATACTTGCATGCAAAAGACTCTTGGTCTAACTTACCCAATACTTATTGTTTATACCTTTTGCTAGCATTCATTCTACACATCTTCTACAGATTCTAGAAGTTTTTGGCGCCATTGTTGGGGAACGCAAAGTATTTGAAAAATTTTACTTGTTTTGTTTTTGTTTTTATTTTATTCTTGCTTTTACTAGTGTATGACTAGAAACTGTAATGAGAAGGACGCTTGGCCATTAGACCTTGAGATTGAATGCACTTTGTGTAGATTGAAAAAGAGAATTCGAGATATTAATCATAGAAATCAAGGAAACGTAAGAGCAAATGGTGTTAAAAACAATCAGATTCTACCAGAGAACAATAATCAATCCGCTCCTAATGCCGAAGAAGAAAGACCAATATGAGAACATTCAGCATCTGACATTGTAAATTTAATGTCAGGACTTGTTGGCACTGATGCCAATGAGCCAAATTTTGAACTTAACAGATGATCCAAACTCTTTTGAATGTAGGTCAATTCGATGGAGCACTTACTGGAGACCCGAGGCAACATCTCAAGCAATTCATGGAGATATGTTAACTATTTCAGCAAACTAGAGTATCTGGAGATACCATGAACCTGAGGTTATTTACCTTTTCTTTAAAAGACAGAGCCAAGGCTTGGCTTAATTCTTTGCTACCAGGTTCATTTACTTCCTGGGCAGGCATGTGCCCGAAGTTCTTGACACAATTTCAGCCACCAAAACTCATTGCCAAGCTGTATGGTGAGATCATTACATTCAAGTAGGCTGAGGATGGAACTCTCTACGAAGCATGGGAAAAATTTAAGGATCTGTTGAGAAGGTGTATGCATGGATTCCCAAATTGGACCCAAATACAAACCTTCTACAACAGATTGAATGCACAAACAAGGACTGTTGTTGATGATTCGGTAGTTGGATCGTTGCTAGACAAGAGGTACACAGAAGCTGTTGATATCCTTGAAATGGTAGCGATCAATGAATTTTAATATCCTATTGCTAGACTTGGGACCAGAACTAAAACTAGTGGGAAATTGAAGGTTGATGAACTTACGTCCATTCATGCCGAAATTTCCAACCTCAATAGCATGGTGAGAAGGCTACAAAAGATTAATGAGGCCCGATAAGTCAAAGCACTGGATCCGTTTTGCACCATTTTTGGAGAGAACCATTATGTGGATGACTACCCAGTCAACCCTGGGTCGGTAAATTTTGTTGGCAATGCTGGTCGTTTTTATAATGCTAATTCCAATGCTTACAACACATGTTGGAGACAACATCATAACTTAGCTTGGGGAAATCAAGGAGGCAACCAATACAATGCCCTACACCAAAACGCTCAAAGGCAAAATAACAATGCCATGCCAGCATTCTATCAAAATGCCATGCCACAAAAAGCTCAAAACAATTTTCAGTAAGGGAAAGGACTCGAGCAAGAAGGCACTCTTACGGAGTATATGGAAATAAATGATGCCACAATCTAGAGCTTGGCAGCGTCGATGAGGAATTTGGAAGTTCAGATCAGGCAAATTGCTAATGCACTTAGTCAAAGACCTCAAGGTGATTTGCCAAGCGACATTGAAGATGCCCGACACAAAAGAAATGAGCAATGCAAGTCAATAACTCTTCGGAGTGGTAAGCAGTGCGAAGCTGTGATGGCTGCCAAGCAGCCAGTTGATACCTGAGATGCTAAGCTTGTGCCAACAAACACGCCCAGAGGATCAGAGAAGGAGAAAGTTAAAACAGATGATGCAGTGGTTATGCCCACAATGATGCCAACACTCATTTCAGTACCAGTGCTCAACATGATGCCAATTTCAGTGCCAATGATGATGTTAACAATGATGACAAGCAGGTCGAGGCCAAAAAGCATACTGATGCCAATACTACCTGGCAAAGCCGACAGTGCTGGAATATGTGTATCCACCACCACCATTTCTAGCCAAATTTCAAAAACACAAGCATGACCAGCAATTTAAGCCTTTTTAGGAAGTGTTTAAACAATTGCAAATTAACATTCCATTGGTAGAGGCCCTTGAGAAAATGCCCAACTATGTAAAATTCATGAAGGACATCTTGTCCAAGAAGAGAAAGTTGGGAGAGTTTGAAAATGTTGCTCTTATTGAAGGATGCAGTGCCATGATCCTAAACCGACTGCCACCAAAGCTGAAAGATCCAGGGAGTTTTACTATCCCTTGTACTATTGGCAACAAATTAATGGGTAAGGCGTTGTGTGATTTAGGAGCCAACATCAATTTGATGCCACTATATGTTTTCAAGAAGCTTGGCATAAAAGCAAGACCTACCACAATGACACCTCAATTGGCAGATCAATCTTATGCACATCTCAAGGGTAAGATTGAGGATGTGTTGGTAAAGGTAGACAAATTTATATTTCCAGCCGATTTATCATTTTGGATTATGAAGTTGACATTAATGTGCCAGTTATTTTAGGTAGGCCATTCCTTGCTACGAGTAGAGCTCATATTGATGTTCATAAAGGGGAACTAACCATGCGAATGAATGACCAACATATTACTTTTAACGTGTTTCCAGCTTTGAAATGTGCATATGAACCGAATGAATGTCAAGTTGAGGAGATGATGAAGGCCATTTATACTTTGGATGTGACATAGTTGTGCCATGATGCAGAATTTGATGACAGCATGGTTAAAGGCATAGTTGAACTGTTTGAGGAACCCGAGGAATCAGCCTTGGAGGCTGAAGATGTGAGTTACTTTGAGCAACTCTAGTTGGCCGGCAGATAAATAAAGAAATTGAAACCATCAATTGAGGAACCACCAGAGTTGGAGCTTAAGCCACTGCTAGAGCACCTGAAGTATGCTTATCTAGGTGAGAACTCAACTCTGGCAGTGATTATTACCTCTGATCTCACTAATGATCAGGAGTTTTCTAGGTCATGCCGTTTTTTTATCGGTGATTTATAAAAGATTTTTCAAAAATTGCTAAACCTTTATGCTCATTGTTGGAACATAATGCCACCTTTGCTTTTGACGATTTTTGTTTGAGAGCATTTCAGGAACTTAAAGAGAGATTGATCAATGCCCATATAGTTGTAGCATCAGATTGGAATGAGCCATTCGAGCTTATGTGTGATGCCAGCGACTATGCTGTTGGAGCAGTTTTGGGAAAACGGCATGGAAAGGTTTTCCATACCATCTACTATATTAGTAGGACCTTGAATGACGCCCAATTAAATTACTCTACAACCGAGAAAGAGTTTCTTATGATTGTATTTGCTTTTGATAAATTTATAGCTTATTTAATCGGTAACAAGATTGTGGTTTATATAGATCACTCGGCATTGAAGTATCTTTTGGAAAAGAAAGATGCCAAAAGATTGATCTGATGAATGCTCTTACTACAAGAATTTTACTTAGAGATTAGAGACAAGAAAGGCAGTAAAAACTTAGTAGCTAACCACCTCTCTCGATTAGAGCATCACATTGGGGATGGTAAGGCCACTACTATTAGAGATGAGTTTCCTGACGAGTATTTGCTTGCAACCAATGACATGCCATGATACGCTGACATAGTCAACTACCTGATAAGAAATATTCTACCACCAGACTTGGCATACAAAGCCAAGAAAAGATTTCTATGAGAGGTGAGGCAATACTATTGGGATGAGCCGATATTGTTCAAGCAGTGTACCGACCAAGTGATTTGCCGGTGCGTGCCAGAGGATGAGCAACAGAACATATTGCATCTATGCCATGCCGCGCCATATGAAGGTCACTTTTCTGGGATGAAGATTGCTGCCAAGGTGTTGCATTCAGGATTCTTTTGGCCCACGATGTACAAGGCAAGCGATCGATGCCAATAGATAGGGAGCATCTCTGGCAGACACCAACTGCCACTCCAGAATATTATTCTTGTAGAATTATTTGATGTATGTGGAATAAACTTTATGGGTCCTTTTCCCCCATCGTTTGGTAATGATTATATTCTTGTGGCCGTTGACTATGTATCAAAATGGGTAGAGGCTGTTGCCCTGCCAACAAATGATGCCAATGATGTTGCCAAGTTTTTGCACAAGCTTATTTTTACTCGATTTGGTGCCCTTAGAATGATCATTCATGATGAGGGTACTCATTTTAAATGTAATTTAATCTCTAAAGCTTTGTACAAGTATGAAATTCAACAGCGAATTGCCACAGCTTATCATCCACAAACGAACGGGCAAGCTGACATATCAAACAAGAAGATTAAGAACATTCTAGAGAAGAATGTAAATCCAACAAGGAAAGACTGGTCTTTGAGGCTAGATGAGTCCTTGTGGGCTTACATGACTGCATTTAAAACTTCTTTGGGTACTTCACCGTTTTGACTTTTCTTTGGCAAACCATGCCATATGCCAGTGGAACTTGAACATAAAGCCTATTGGGCCATTCAGAAACTTGACTTGGCATGGAGAGTTGCTGGAGAAAAGAGGTTGCTTGATCTCAATGAGTTGGAGGAATTTAGGACGCATGCTTATGAGAATGCTAGGGTATATAAGGAGAAGACAAAACGTTGGCATGATAGTCGGATCATGCCAAGACAATTCGAAATAGGTCACCTTGTTCTATTGTTTAACTCACGACTTAAACTTTTTCCAGGTAAGCTTAAATCAAGGTGGACGGGACCTTACGAAGTTGTGAAGCCATATGTTCATGGGGCTGTGGACATTAAAAAATTAAGAACATGGGAAATCTTTAAAGTGAATGGCCAATGACTAAAGCATTACTTGGACGGTAAGCAAAATAATGCCAAGAAGGTAATCCTGTTGGCAGAGTTAGATGAAACACCCGCAGGTTTGAAACTCTTTGCAAATATTAGGATAGTTGTTTTTATTTTCTTTTAGGAATTAGATTTTTGTTTTTCTTTCCTTTTTGATGTTATACAATTTTTATTCCTTTGCTGCGTTACATGATTTTTCATTGAGTGTGTGCAGGAATTTTGACAGAAATTGATGCCAGGAATATTGCCACACGGACTGGAAGCCAGCATGCTTGCCAGAGACTATTCCATGTCCCATGCCAAGGACATGCACAGGTTTTCGTGTAAAGAAAGAAAAATAAACCCTAGCTTGATTAAGGTGAGAAAATATTTGTGGAGAATTATCTTAGCCCCCCCCTTTAATGATAATTAATTTTATCATGATCACCCTATTACTTCAAATCTTTTCCATATCATTATCACTTATCACTTTTCGTTTAAGTTTAAAATTATTCCCAATTAAAACTCTCTACATCCCATCATTATCTATTTTTCGGCTACCCTCTTTAAAACCTTATTAAACACTCAACCTTTTCCTCTCCCTTACCTTAAAACCAATTTCTCCAATATTTTCCTCACTTTCCATCTTTCTTCAAGCAAAATTCAAGAACCTTTCATCTTTCCTTTTCTTCTCTCGACTTTTCATCTCCATGGCTTCATCATCTACTTCATACAAGCGGTTCTTCAATGATGAAATCCACAAGAAGTTCGAGACGAACTTCTCTTCAAGATCGTTCCTTTATAAGAAGCACTTCGATTTTCAATTGGACACCGCTGTTGGATTCCCGTTGGAGTTCATGGTCGTCGTCAACATGCACAAGTGGAGTACTTTCTGCCAGCTTAAGGGAGAAGTTTATGCCACTATTGTTCAAGAGTTTTACGTGCAACTGATCAATGATTCTCCATTCTTGATGATAAGAGGTAAATGTGTGTGTTTTGATGAAGGTTATGTGAACTCATTATTTGCTTTGAATGCTATAGAGGATGAGCACTCTGACTGCACCACATCTATGACCGTTGCCAAACGCAAGAAATTGTTGGCAGACTTGTGTGAGCCTGGCACAGATTGGACAGTTTCATCGACGGGCCACCGGACAGTGAAGAGGTTGGCATTGAAGCCACCAATGCGAGACTGGAATCATTTTATCAAGGCAAATATATTGCCTACATCTCACAACGTGACTGCCTCGAAAGACCGGTTGATTTTGCTGCATTCCATCATCAAAGGACGCAAGATCAACGCTGGCAAAATTATTGTCGAGGAGGCTTATAAATGTTCTAAGAAGGGTAAGGGCAGTTTGTTTTTCCTTTTGTTAACTTATCAAACCAAAACGATTTTTTATCCAAAACCAACTTCAAACTTGAAAGAAGGTTTGTTCTTTAAAAGACAATTTAAATTATTTTGAAAAAGAAAACATTGATTTGAAAAACCTTTTTTCTGAGATTAGTGATCATCACCAAAATGAGGTGAATGGTCTTAAAGTTTCTCTAAGCAATATTGGGAAATCTAACTTTGAAAAGGGAAGTTCTTCAAAAACCAAATATGTGAAGAGAAACTTTAATCACCCTAAAAAAATAGGCTTCCAAAGGCCCTCTAGAGGTAAGAGGATTAGGAGTGTTTGGGTTCCTAAAGAACTAATTACTTCTAATAATGTTAATGCTATTTCTTCTTGGATTCCTAAGGGAACCATGTTTTTGGGAGCTAACACTCATGGACCCAAAATGATATAAATACCAAAATCAAGACTTAACTCTTTGTTTGTAGGGGGAGCATTGCTACAAGGCCAAAGCTTCAAGTCAAAACACATGATACCTTAATAGTGGATGCTCAAGACACATGACTGGTGACAAAAGTAGATTCTTAGAACTAAAGCCTAAAAATGGTGGAGTAATAACTTTTGGTGACAACTCCAAAGGCCACATTAAAGGAATAGGCTCCATTGGTAATCACTCTTCCATACTCATTGAAAATGTATTATATGTCAGTAGTCTAAAACATAATTTTTTGAGCATTAGTCAATTCTGCGATAAGGGTTTTAATATTCTTTTTGATGTTAATGGGTGCAAAATTATGAACATTGAAACTAATAAGATAATGTTCATAGGTCATCGCATAGGTAATATATATATATATATATATATATATATATATATATATATATATATATATATATATATATGGTGCATTTAGATGACATACATGTTTCCAATGCATACTTTGTAGCTAAAGATGAACATGATGTATGGTTATAGCATAGGAAACTAAGACATGCTAGCATATGTGTTTTAGAGAAATTAGTTTCCAAAATCTAGTAAGAGGTTTACCCAAATTAAAATTTTCTCTAGATAAAAATTGTGATGCATGTGCTAAGGGTAAACATAAAAGAATCTCATTTAAACCTATTAATGATGTTTCTACTAGTAGGGTATTACAATTGATCCATATTGATCTCTTTGAGCCAATTAGGACTATAAGCTTGGGTGGAAAATCATATGCATTTGTTTTAGTTGATGATTTCTCTAGATACACTTGAGTTCTCTTTTTAAGTACTAAGGATGAGGCTTTATAAAAGTTAATTACATTTTCAAAAATCACTCAAAATGATCTTGGTCAACAAATTTCACACATTAGAAGTGACCATAAAACTGAATTTCAAAACTTAGGATTTGAGGATTTTTGTAACACAAATGGTATAAGCCATAATTTTTTCGTACCTCGCACTCCTCAACAAAATAGGGTAGTTGAGAGGAAAAATCGAACTTTAGAAGAAATGGCTAGAACCATACTTTGTGAAAATAACTTACCTAAGTATTTTTGGGTGGAAGCCACCAACACTTCTTGCTATATTATAAATCGAGTAATGATTAGGGCACTTTTAAAGAAAAGTTCTTATGAGATTTTAAAATCCAAGAAGCCTAACATTAGCTATTTTCATCATTTTGGATGTAAGTGTTTTGTTTTAAATAATGAAAATGATAATTTAGGTAAATTTGATGCAAAAAGTGATAAAGCTATTTTCTTAGGCCACTCTTTAAATCCTAAAGCCTATTGAGTATTTAAAAAGAACTTTAGTTGTAGAAGAGTTAATACATGTGGTTTTTGATGATAACCTCCTTTTGAGGAAAGATTCTTGTGATGATGGTGATGTAAGAATCATTGAAGCTAATGATGGTGGACAATCATCAAAAGTGGATGAGGTTCCAAGCAAAGAGGAAGAAACACAAGATCCACCTCTAGAAGCTTTGAAGGACATGACTCTAGAGGAAAAGGAAGTGAGCTACCCAAGGGAGTTCAACTATGTCAAAGGTGGTGAGATTTTGGGTGATCCATCCAAAAGGGTAACCACTAGATCATCTCTTAGATTAATGAATAATGTTACATTCATTTCATGCATTGAGCCTAAAAATATCAAAGAAGCGTTAAAAAATGATTTTTGGATATTGGTCATGCAAGAAGAACTAAATCAATTTGAGAGGAGTAAAGTTTGGACATTAGTTGATAGGCCTAGTAATAAATCTACTATAGGGACTAAGTGAGTTTTTAGAAATAAACTAGATGAGAGTGGTAACATAGTGAGGAACAAGACTAGGCTTATTGCTCAAGGTTACACTAAAGAAGAGGGGGTGATTTTGATGAAACCTATGCACCCGTAGCTAGGATGGAAGCAATTAGGATGTTGCTTGCATTTGCATGCTTTAATGAATTCAAGATTTTTTAGATGGATGTCAAAAGCGTGTTTTTAAATGGTTTTATAAATAAAGAAGTGTATGTTGAACAACCACCTGATTTTGAAGATCCAAAATTTCCAAACTATGTTTTTAAACTAACTAAAGCTTTATATGGTTTGAAACAAGCTCTTGGAGCTTTGTATGAAAGGCTTTCAAACTTTTTGATTGAAAAAGGTTTTGAAAAAGACAAGGTGGACACTACACTTTTCATTAAAAGAAATGGAAAAGACATCTTAGTGGTTCAAATATATGTTGATGATATTATCTTTGGTTCTATTAATGAGTTATTTTACCAACAGGTTGCTAAGTTAATGCAAGGTGAGTTCGAGATGAGCATGATGGGGGAGCTCTCATTCTTTTTGGAACTTCAAATAAAACAAAGAAAGGATGACATCTTCATCAATCAAGCTAAGTACATCAAGGACATGCTCAAAAATTTTGGCTTGGAAAATGTCAAGCCTCAAGTCACTCCAATGAGATCTTCTATTAAGCTTGACAAAGATGAAGGAGGTAAGTGTGTTGATTTAAAGGTTTATCGTTCTATGATTGGCTCTTTGTTTTACCTTACCGCAAGTAGACTCGACATTATGTTTAGTGTTTGCTTGTGTGCTAGGTTCCAAGCTAGTCCTAGAGAATCACACCTTATAGCCGTTAAGAGAATCTTTAGATACCTTAGAGACACACCTTGTTTAGGTCTATGGTATCCTAGAAACACATCCTTTGACTTACATGCTTTCTCAAATGCAGATTATGGGGGATGTAAGATAGATAGAAAGAGTACCTTCAGAACATGTCAATTCCTAGGTAGTATGCTCATATCTTGGTTCTCTAAGAAACAAAATAGTGTAGCCTTATCTACTGCCGAAGCATAATACTAATCGGTCAAAAGTTGTTATGTTCAAGTCCTTTGGATGAAGCAACAACTTCTAGATTATGGAGTTGATGTAGGTACCATACCCCTTAGGTGTGACAATACTATTGTCAGATTTCTTACTAAGAATTCCAACATTCTAGAACCAAACGCATATAAATAAGACATCATTTCAGTATGGATCATGTCTTGAAAAAGATGTAGTTCTAGAGTATGTTAACACATCGAACCAATTAGCAGGCATCTTTACCAAACCTTTAGACAAATAGCGTTTTTGGACTCTTAGGAGAGAGCTAGGTCTAACCAGCCTTCCATGACCCTTTAGAGCCTTTTAAGGTCAAAAATTTGATTGAAATTTGATTGATGTATGTGCTTGTGTGATTTTGCTCCTTTATGCATCTATGTTTGTTGCTAGGGGGAGTATGCACCTGTTTTAGTCAACACATGTTGCTCATATATTGTTGAGTGTGTAAAAGTTCTATCATTTACACCTTTTTAAACCCATATTTCTGCTGCATTCAAGCATCATTGCATTGCATTTAGGTTAGTTTTCAATAAAACATCACAATTATATAAAAGGCACGGATTCTACTGAAAGATGGCTATTTTTGCAGGTATCTGTCACAGTAGATGTCGAAGGCAGGTGCAGGGCAGACAAGCAGGAAAGCTGAACTGGACAAGCAGCTGAAGAAGACGAACCTGTCGCGAACCTGTCGTGACAGCATGATGACAGCAGATTCATGAAGAGGAAAAGTGAAGTGGACCTCGATAGATAGAGAAAAATCTGCTCGTCTGTCGTGTGGAAGCCGAATATTTTTCCAAGCCCCGGATCAAGAGATATGTCAAGCCAAAGCTCAAAGGAGAGGAAATCCCTAAAAGCAAGGATGCGGCTGGAAAGTAGGAGACTTTAGAGATTTAGTCTTTATTAGAATCTTACTTTTAATTAAAGTTGTAATCCTTGTTACCTTAGATAACTTGAGCCCAAAGCTTATATAAAGGGCATAGATTAAACCTAGGGCATAGCCGACTACCACATAACCGAAACCTAAACCCTACCGTTTACCTGTCACCGATATGTTCTAAATTCCCCTTAGGGCTACGGGTTGTTTTGTAAAGTAGTTGCAAGGGTTGTTTTGTTTTAGGATTTTTCAAGTTCAATAAAATAAACTTCAAGTTCTTTTATCTTGGTTTTAACATCTTGCAAGAGCATCGGGAGAGCATTGTGAGGTTATCTATTTACTTAGCATCGGGAGAGTTAAGTATACGAAAGAGATAAAAGCGCGTTCTCTAGTTTATAGTTGAACCATCTCGTGCTTAGGGATAAGGCGAGGTTAAGTGGCTAAGGAAGAATTCATACACATCGGTGTTCATCCTTCGATTCACGCCGGGAGGTATCATCAAAGACGTGATCATCGACAGACTTGTGCCTAGGGATAGGGCAAGGCAGATCAGGGATTCTTGCCAAACTTGAAGTACGGAGTTAGTGTTCGCTGCCGCGATAGCTGACGGACAGACGCCGCGACAGGTGCTGTCGGCGACGGGTGCGACGACAGAACTGGAGATCCTAAGCAATTCAATACCTACACTACTGAGCAACTCAATACCAGCCCATTCTCTCTATCTTGATATCTCAATCTTTTATTTACGTTTTTAATTTAATATTCGTGACAATTCTCTTAATTATTTCCTTTGCTTTCGTGCAGTGAATCTAGGTGAAGCTATTAGCCCAATCCCTGTGGAGACGATATCCGATACTTTGTATCACTTTACTACTTGCGTCGTGTATACTTGCACTACAATTGCGATAGACTATTTTACACGCAACAAGTTTTTGGCGCCGTTGCCGCGGATTGGCAACATAACTACACCTTCTTTTCCTTGCACTTTTTGTTTTTATTTTCGTTTTTGTTTTTGTTTTTATTTTTACTTTTCTTTAATTTTTCTTTTGCATTTTAAACTCTTGCTTTTCACAAGGTTTTCTTGTTTATGCGCAGATCGAAAAGAGGTGAAGATCCTGAGTATAAATTAGATCCGGAGATTGAACGTTCCTTTAATCTCAAGAAACAGATTCGCCACCTCTTAGACCGAAACGAATACCTTGAAGAACAGCTAGAGCAGATGGCCCGTAATCAGCCTGCCGGAGAAGAAATCCCGCCTGTCGGTGACCCGCCCGCAGCAGGTGGACGACGGTCATGTCGTGACTACATGCTGAACGATCATGTAGAGCTGGAGACCACGCTGCCGGATATTGACGTTGACAACTTCGAGCTTAAACCTGTCATGTTTAGTATGATCAACAATGCCGGGCAGTTTGGTGGTTCTGCGACAGAAGATGCCAGGGAGCATCTCAAAACGTTCCAGGAGATCTGTGGTTCGTTTAGACTACCAGGAGTTAGTCCGGAGATACTGAGGCTTCGGTTATTCCCCCATTCATTGAGGGACAGAGCTAAAACTTGGTGGAATAAACTTACACCGGGTTCTATCATGACTTGGGCAGATTTAACTCGTGAATTTTTGTCTCGTTTTAATCCTTCACATTTAGCTGAGCGATTACGTAATGAAATTGCTACTTTTCAACAGGAAGATGACGAGCCAATACACGAGGCCTGGGACAGATTCACAACTCTTCTACGAAACTGCCCAATGCATGGATTCCCCGTCTGGAATCAGGTAACTAAGTTTTATAATGCTGCTAACTTACAAACTCGCATTCGAATTGATTCTGCAGCAAATGGACTATTATTGGATAAAGATCCGGACGAGGCCCTGCAAGTTTTGAAACATCTGGCTAAGAATGAGGAGCAGTTTCCAACCACAAGAAGAGGAGGTAAACGGGTACTTGCTGTCAAGGACTATGAGGCCGACAGCACTATGAAATCACAGGTAGCATTCCTCACTAAAGCCATGAAACACTTATTGAGTGAAGAGGAAGTACGAGGGTTTGCTGTCGAGGAAGTTTGTGCTACATGTGAGGGAAATCATAGTAGGGATGAGTGCCCCATAAATATAGAAGAAGGAAAATATGTTGGAAATTACAAGCCAAACTACAATTCCAACAATTACAACCCTAATTGGAGGAAAGATCCCAAATTTTCCTGGAGTAACCCCAACAATACTCTAAATCCGCAAGCCTATAATCAGAATCAAGGGGGTCCTAGATTGTTGACGCGACAGCAGCCACAGCCGCAAAACCTGCCGTAGAACCTGCCGCCTCAGCAACAACAGCAGCCACCACCTGCCACGAGTAGTATATTGGAGCAGACTCTGGCCACCTTTATGTCTCAGACCGGCACGTATATGGATAACATCAATAAGTTTGTCAAGAAAACGGAAGACTTTATGGACGAAACTAAGATGAGAATGACAAACCATGAGGCCACCTTGAAATCTCTAGAGATACAAATGGGTCAGGTGTCGCAGCATATTAAGCCACGGCAGAATGGAGGATTCCCTAGCAATACTGAAAATGCTAGAACGCCCCCTCATGAGCAATGTAAGGCGATTACTACTAGGAGTGGGAAAAAGTTACCAGGGCTGGAAAAAGAAGCTGAAACAGAAAAGAAACCTGCCTTGGATAAGCCTGCCGAGGAAGCTGCCCCGACAGGTAATGAACAGACTGCTGCCGATGAGCCTGTCACGACAGCAGAAGCGACAGAGGAGAAAAAAGATGAGTATCGACCTCAGATTCGCATGCAGTGGGAAGGACGCATTGCTGATTATCGTCCTCCACCACCTTTTCCGCAACGGATACAGCAAGCTAAGCATGAATCTCAACTTAAAAAGATTTATGATATTTTTAAACAGGTTCATATTAACATTCCGTTGTTAGATGCTGTTAGGGAGATGCCTGGTTATGCTAAATTTCTCAAGGATGTCATGTCTAAAAAATCTAAACTTGGGGAATTTGAAACGGTAAGGATGCAAGAAGGGTGCTTGAGTATTCTTCATCGACAACCACCCCAGAAAAAGAAGGATCCAGGGAGCTTCCTCATACCTTGCGTAATCGGCGATAAATTTGTGGGTAAGGCATTATGTGATCTTGGTGCTAGTGTTAATCTAATGCCCAAATCTGTTTTTCAGAAACTAGGTATTGGCAAGGCGCGGCCCACGACAGTTACCCTACAGCTAGCCGACCGCTCTTACGTTCACCCCGAGGGAAAAATTGAAGACATTTTGGTAAGAGTGGATAAACTTATTTTTCCTGCTGACTTTCTTATCTTAGATTGTGAGGCAGATGAGAACGCACCAGTCATCCTAGGGCGACCCTTCTTAGCCACAGGAAGATCATTGATTGATGTGGAGAAAGGAGAACTCACCATGCGTGTAAACGATCAAGAAATTAAGTTGAATGTTCTCCAAGCAATGAAACATGCTGATGTGGATGAAGAATGCAAGGCCATCATTGAGGTGACCTTTGATCAACCCTGCATCAGGTCGAGCTGTCAAGATATAAAATTTGGTCACTGCTGTGACAGCCATTTACAAACCTGTCACGACAGCAACGACGACAGCACCGACGACAGCAACTCCTCTGAATCCGATTCATCTGATACTGAAGGTCATGAGGAGGTAGACTGGTTAGACCATCGCCCAGGTAAGTTATTCGAACCCTTAAATTACACTTCGGATAACCATTTAATCCAAAAGCCATCTACTGTTGAACCACCTGTCTTAGAACTAAAGCCCCTGCCAGGGCAGCTTAAATATGCTTATCTTGGTTGTGATAAAACACTGCCCGTAATCATCTCTGCTAAGCTGCCGCAGGAACAGGAACGACAGCTGATCGACATGTTGAGGCAGCATAAAAGGGCGATAGGATGGACTATAGCAGACATTCAGGGCATTAGTCCGGCAATCTGTATGCACAAAATCCTCCTAGAGGAAGATCATAAGCCGACTATTGATGCCCAACGGCGGTTAAACCTTGCAATGAAGGAGGTAGTACGTAAAGAAATAATTAAATGGTTAGATGTTGGTATTATTTACGCCATCTCCGATAGCAAATGGGTAAGCCCGGTGCAATGTGTTCCCAAGAAAGGAGGCATGACCGTGATAACCAACGAAAACAATGAGTTAATCCCAACCAGGACTGTGACCGGTTGGAGGGTTTGTATGGACTATCGGAAGCTTTGTTCTTTCCTTTACCCTTTATTGATCAAATGCTTGATAGATTAGCGGGTAAACCTTACTATTGTTTTCTTGATGGTTACTCAGGTTATAACCAAATCGCTATTGCACCAGAGGATCAAGAGAAAACGACTTTCACCTGTCCCTACGGAACATACGCATTTAGGAGGATGCCGTTTGGACTCTGTAACGCACCTGCCACCTTCCAAAGGTGCATGATGGCAATATTCTCGGACATGGTAGAGGACTTCCTTGAGATCTTCATGGATGATTTTTCTGTCTTTGGAGACAATTTTGAGAGCTGCCTCGGCAACCTTCAAAAGGTACTTGAAAGATGTGAAAAAGCTAATCTTGTTCTTAATTGGGAAAAATGCCATTTTATGGTAGATGAAGGGATAGTTTTAGGACATAAGATTAGCTGCCGTGGGATAGAGGTCGACAGGGCAAAGATTGAAGTCATAGAGAAGCTGCCGCCGCCAACCACAGTCAAGGGCATTAGGAGTTTTTTAGGGCATGCTGGTTTCTATAGGAGATTTATTGCAAATTTCTCAAAAATCACGAAGCCCTTATGTCATCTCTTAGAGCAGAACCGACCCTTTGACTTTAATGAAGAATGTACTGAAGCATTCAAGGTTCTGAAGGAAAAGCTAGTGACAGCCCCCATAGTACAGCCACCAGACTGGACACAACCGTTTGAGATCATGTGTGATGCCAGTGACTATGCTGTCGGGGCAGCACTTGGGCAGCGTAAGGACAGGCTATTTCATGTCATATATTATGCCAGCAAAACATTGAATGATGCCCAAGTAAACTATACCACCACAGAAAAGGAGTTGTTAGCTGTGGTGTTCTCCATCGACAAGTTTCGTTCTTATATACTTGGGACGAAAGTAATAGTGCACACCGACCATTCTGCCCTTAAGTACTTGTTCGCAAAGAAGGATGCAAAGCCTAGGTTGATAAGATGGATCTTGCTATTACAAGAGTTCGACCTTGAAATCAAAGACAAAAAGGGGACAGAAAATCAGGTGGCGGATCACTTGTCGAGGTTGGAGTTGGGACAGAGTCTACCTGTAGATGAGACACACATACTCGAGACCTTCCCCGATGAGCAGCTCTTTGCTGCCGCAATAGCTGTCGCGACAGCCATGGCGGCAGGTAAGTCTTCTAACCTTCCCTGGTATGCTGATTTCGTTAATTTTATAGTTAGCGGAATATTACCTTCTGATCTTACTTATCAAGCCAGGAAGAGGTTTCAAAATGATGTTAAACATTATTATTGGGACGAACCTCTTCTTTTCAAAATGTGTGCAGATCAGGTTATAAGGAGATGTGTACCACAAGAAGAACAAGAAGACATTCTCAATCACTGTCATGCTTCACAATATGGAGGACACTTAGGAGGCAATAAAACTGCTGCCAAGGTGCTGCAGTCAGGGTTCTACTGGCCAACACTGTATAAGGACGCACAGGAATTTTACAAAAACTGTGACAGGTGCCAGCGGACAGGTAACATCTCAAGGAGAAACGAGATGCCACTGCAGAATATCCTAGAAGTCGAGATCTTCGACGTATGGGGGATTGATTTTATGGGACCTTTTCCATCTTCATGTGGAAATCTTTACATCCTCCTAGCAGTAGATTATGTCTCGAAGTGGGTAGAAGCAATCGCAACTCAAAAGAATGATGCCAAAACGGTTCAAAAGTTTTTGCACAAAAACATCTTTTCTAGATTTGGCATCCCTAGAGCGATTATCAGTGATGAAGGGAGACATTTCGATAACAGGGTAATTGCTGCCGCCTTGAAGAAATATGGTGTCAAGCACAGGATAGCGACAGCATACCACCCACAGACCAATGGACAGGCTGAGATTTCCAACAGGGAAGTGAAGAACATTCTTGAAAAGATGGTTAAACCAACTAGGAAAGATTGGTCTCTACTTCTGAATGATGCATTATGGGCATACAGGACAGCTTTCAAGACTCCATTAGGCATGTCTCCTTTCCGGTTAATCTATGGAAAAACCTGCCACCTGCCTGTCGAGATAGAGCACAAGGCATATTGGGCAATCAAGGCAGTAAATATGGACTTGGACAAGGCAGGTCAGAAAAGGCTGTTAGATTTAAATGAGATCGATGAAATACGAACAATGGCCTACGACAACGCAAGAATATACAAGGAGAAAACAAAGAAGTGGCATGACAAGAAGTTGCTGCCGCGACAGTTCTGCCCAGGGCAGCTTGTGTTGTTGTTTAATTCTAGGTTGAAACTCTTTCCAGGGAAGCTCAAATCTAGATGGTCTGGCCCGTTCCAAGTGGTTCAAGTTTTTCCCCATGGTGCCATTACAATTCAATCATTAAAAGACGGGCACCAATTCAAAGTCAATGGACAACGCCTCAAGCATTATCAGGGGACTGAAGCCCCAGGAATACAGGAAGTGGTTACCTTAGGTGATGCCCCACAAGGCATCCCTAATTTAACCTAATTTTTATTTCTTATTTTTCTATTAGTATTTATTAGGAATTAGATTTATTTTTTTAATAATGTTTTGTTTTTAATTTCAGTTTTTAGGAAATAAAGGAGTCAAGTGAGAAAGAAGAAATGGCCCAAGACCACCGCTCATCCACCAGCCCAATTAAGCCCATTTATGGTAACCTGTCATTTCGGCTGCCGGCGCAGACGGATTTGACAGGCTGTCAACAGACGCACAGCAGACGAAGAAGCGTGTGGCAGACGCTCAGCAAACACATTAATGCGTGTCAGACGCGTCAGACACGCAATATCCAATCTACCGCCCCGTTATTCCCGCCTGCCGTTGCGGCATTAAATGGGCAGCTACTCGACCGCTATATAAACCCCTTCTCCCTTTCATTTTTCCTCACTTCTGATTTTTCTCTCTTGTATTCTCTTCTAGTTTATCTACCTTCTTTCTTTTTCAGCCCTTGCAACCAAAAATGTCTTCACGACAAACTCGTCAGAATGCTGTTGCCGCCTCTTCTTCAGCAGCAGCATCCCCGTTCGCCAACAAGGAACTATGGGAAGAACGGAGCTTCATCTATAACAGAGATGCCCCTCTTTTTGGACTCCGGCCGTTCATTATGAAGGCCATTACGGCACAACTTTGGGAAGACTTTGCCGAGCAGCCGGCAGAGCTTAACGACACTCTGGTCAGGGAATTCTACGAGGCGATCGAGAGTAAGACGGCGACATCTGTCGTCGTCCGAGGAGTGACAGTTCCTTTCACCGCCAGCAGCATCAACCATGTATTCGGCCTCTTCTTTGGCCCCAATGACGATGCTCATCAACAGTTTTGGGACTCCCTCGACGCTGCCGGACACGATGCTGTCATGAGGGAATTGACAGAGGAGGGCACAACCTGGAGCACCAGCAAAAAGAACCCCAACTCCGTCAACCGGGCAGAGCTGCTCCCCGAGGCTAAACTATGGAACGCTTTTATCAAAAAGCGTATCCTGCCCTCATCCCACCACACGACAGTCAACAGGCAGCGGCTGGCCCTCATCCACTCCATCATGCATGACAGGCCGATCAACGTGGGCAGGTACATGCGAGACAGCATTCTCGATTGTGCCTTCAGAACAGATTCACGACTATGCCTGCCCTTCACCATTACGGCCCTATGCCGCTGCGCTGCCGTACCGGAGGACCCTTCAGACAAAATCAAGAAGGGCAGCGGCTGGACCGACAGCAACATCTCCAGCCTCATGGAGATCATCGTCGTAACGCCCCTCAACGCCTTCGATCCAAACGCCCCACCTGCTGAGTCTGATGATGAACCTGCCACTGAACCTGCCCCAGAAGCTGCGACCAACACCGCTCCGGCAGATCAGAACGCCAACATCTTAGCTGCCATCTTGAGGATTGAGGAGCGGCAGATGGGTTTAATGACATTCATCCGCGACTTCTCCAACGCAACGGTAAATTTCATTACCAATAATTTGAATTTTTCGGATGTCATTTTCCCCACCTTCCCCGCCCATTACTTTAATATCCCCTCTCCCACTCCCACACCACCTGTCTCTCCCCACGGAGAATCTGCCTCCTCCACACCTTCCCCGACAGCAGCCGGCAGCCCACCGGCGGACACTTCTCCTCGAGGCACCAAGCGAGCTGCCACTGACGACAGCCCTCTTGTCCGGAGGAACTTGGACAGCGCCTTCACTCGGGTGAAAAGAATCAAACATGTGGCCAACAAGAGGATGCTGTCCAAAGCCATTACGAGTAACAGCTGGGATAGCAGCGGCAGTTCTGATGTCCGACTAGTGGAGCCACCTGCCCTTCAACCTGCTGACGACCCTGTCCCCCAACCGGAGGAAGAACCTGCACCTCAACAGGCTGATGAACCTGTTGACCAACCTGCTCCGGAACCTGCCCAGCCACCTCCCCAACGCAGACGCTACCATCAGATCCGCGTCAGCAGCAGCAGCGAGGACAGCGCATAAAATTTAAGTTTTTATTTCTTTTACTCCTCTTATTGCTGCCTGCCCTTATATATTGTGATGTACTTTTATTTATCATGTTTTTCTTTCTTTGTTTTTAGTGTCATTTTGCATTGAGGGCAATGCAACCCTCGGGTTTGGGGGTGGCAACCCTCCATATTTAATGGAGTCTTTAGCACATCTTTTGTTTAATTGTTATGTCTTATTAGTTAGTTATTTTCTTTCAAAAAAAAATAGAAAAATCAGAAAAGTTGAACTGTTGGCTTAAAACTGTGAAGTTAACTTACCTGTCATGACGGCTCTGTCGTGGCAGCATCTGTAGGACAGGTTAAGGAAAAGTTTAGAGCCTTTCTATAGTTCTAAAAACTTAAACACTTTTGTGACTGTTATATTGCTTAGATTTCTTTTAGCCAAACTAGAATAGGAAGCTTAGAACTTGGATAGCCCATAGAGGTGCCTAACACTGGCTCTAGGAAAGAAGTTTAGCAAAAGAAAATCAAAAACCTAGAGGTGCCCGAAACCGGCTCTAGGAAGCTAACTAGAGGTGCCCAAAACTGGCTCTAGAAAATCTTAGCTTGAAAATAGAAGAAAAAGCATGAAAATGTGCCTTCTAAAAGAAAGTAAACTTTGGCATAAAATTCAAGTTAAGGAGTTGAATATTCTAGTGAAACTAAGAGAGTCTTAGCTTATAACTGTTCACAAGCATGCACACACTGCACGAGAACTATAGGGAGATTCCGGACAGATCCTAACCCTTCCGACAGGTTGCTGCCGCCATAGAGAATGAGCGACAGGTGAGGGACAGTTCACTGTTTGAAGGCCAACACAAAAATTTTCAGTTTTCTTTTAAGTCTTCATTGCTTGAGGGCAAGCAAAAACTTGAGTTTGGGGGTGTGTTGAGTGTGTAAAAGTTCTATCATTTACACATTTTTAAACCTATATTTCTGCTGCATTCAAGCATCATTGCATTGCATTTAGGTTAGTTTTCAATAAAACATCACAATTATATAAAAGGCACGGATTCTACTGAAAGATGGCTATTTTTGCAGGTATCTGTCACAGTAGATGTCGAAGGCAGGTGCAGGGCAGACAAGCAGGAAAGCTGAACTGGACAAGCAGCTGAAGAAGACGAACCTGTCGCGAACCTGTCGTGACATCATGATGACAGCAGATTCATGAAGAGGAAAAGTGAAGTGGACCTCGATAGATAGAGAAAAATCTGCTCGTCTGTCGTGTGGAAGCCGAATATTTTTCCAAGCCCCGGATCAAGAGATATGTCAAGCCAAAGCTCAAAGGAGAGGAAATCCCTAAAAGCAAGGATGCGGCTGGAAAGTAGGAGACTTTAGAGATTTAGTCTTTATTAGAATCTTACTTTTAATTAAAGTTGTAATCCTTGTTACCTTAGATAACTTGAGCCCAAAGCTTATATAAAGGGCATAGATTAAACCTAGGGCATAGCCGACTACCCCATAACCGAAACCTAAACCCTGCCGTTTACCTGTCACCGATATGTTCTAAATTCCCCTTAGGGCTACGGGTTGTTTTGTAAAGTAGTTGCAAGGGTTGTTTTGTTTTAGGATTTTTCAAGTTCAATAAAATAAACTTCAAGTTCTTTTATCTTGGTTTTAACATCTTGCAAGAGCATCGGGAGAGCATTGTGAGGTTATCTATTTACTTAGCATCGGGAGAGTTAAGTATACGAAAGAGATAAAAGCGCGTTCTCTAGTTTATAGTTGAACCATCTCGTGCTTAGGGATAAGGCGAGGTTAAGTGGCTAAGGAAGAATTCATACACATCGGCGTTCATCCTTCGATTCACGCCGGGAGGTATCATCAAAGACGTGATCATCGACAGACTTGTGCCTAGGGATAGGGCAAGGCAGATCAGGGATTCTTGCCAAACTTGAAGTACGGAGTTAGTGTTCGCTGCCGCGATAGCTGACGGACAGACGCCGCGACAGGTGCTGTCGGCGACGGGTGCGACGACAGAACTGGAGATCCTAAGCAATTCAATACCTACACTACTGAGCAACTCAATACCAGCCCATTCTCTCTATCTTGATATCTCAATCTTTTATTTACGTTTTTAATTTAATATTCGTGACAATTCTCTTAATTATTTCCTTTGCTTTCGTGCAGTGAATCTAGGTGAAGCTATTAGCCCAATCCCTGTGGAGACGATATCCGATACTTTGTATCACTTTACTACTTGCGTCGTGTATACTTGCACTACAATTGCGATAGACTATTTTACACGCAACATATATCACATACATGCATATCGATTCGATTAAAATCGAATTTTTGAGCTCTTTGCTGCAAAAAATGTCATTTCTGGCAATAGGGTACCGATACGGGTAACAGCGTATCGGTACGTGTTCATGAGAGTTCTGGTACATGTAACACTGTACCGATACGTGTGTTCGTGAAGGAATCGGTACAGGTAAAACTGTACCGGTACGGTTTGTCGAGTCGGTACCGATTCGGCTTTTAGCGTACCGGTACGCGTTGACGTTGGAGTGTTTAAATGTCATTAAATAAGGGTTTCCTACTTTAATTAAAACTCAACCATTTTTTTCAAAAACCCTATGCTGAAACTCTCTATAAAAACCTATCAAAACCTTTTGATTTCTCACACAATTCTTCAAATCTTTTGAGGGTTTTTTCTTTTCAAATCAAGCCTAAGCTGTATCATCAAGATTGTGCATTATCATCTCCTCATTCATCCCAAATATCACATTCAAGGTATAAATTCTCTTTCTTATCTTTTACAAATTCGTTTAATTTTATATACTTTTTAGTTAGTTTTTGTATATAAAATATACATATAGTATGAGTTATAGATATTTTGCAAAAATTATTTCAAAACTGAATATTTTTTATTCGAATATAAAAATATATTGTATATTTGTATAAATTGTTCTTCAAAAATTTTCTTACCAATAGTTATTTTTATACTTGTATATGCTTTTAAACTATATATATATATTTATATATTTATATATTTATAAACACCTTGAATTTTGGATTTATTAATGGATCGAATATGGTGATTTATGCATACATGGTTTTTACTAGATTTTGATTTCAGGTTATGACTCCTAAGAAACGTATGAGAAAAGATATTGTGTCTTCCTCTAACTCTGACTCTAATGGTACTAAACCAAATATGTCCTACATTTTGCAACATAGTACTAATGAGCCCGGTTTCACTCGAGCGATGGATCATTTCAAAATTTTTCAAAACTACAAAATCCGTCATGAGCGTAAGGTTTCTATCCCCTACTTGACTTCCCCTGAATTTAACTTTCGTTATCTTGAGTTACTTACCCAATGAAAGTTCATGACTTTTCTAAGTATACTCGGGATCTTTTACAAAAACCTTGTTTTGATCTTTTATTCTAATGCTCGATGTATTGTGGACAAAGCCAAAAATATGGTTATAACCGTTGAGTCATCTCTTATGGACCAAACTTTTCGAATTGATTCTAAGGTTATAGCTAATTGTTTGGGGGTTGAGGATATTGGGATAGATGATGAACACTCTTTAGGTAACATTCAACTCGACTCCGTCTCTACCCTTAATGCTCATAACCCCTTCCTTCACTTCCTTATCACTTGGTGATTCCGTCCATCCGGTGGTAAATGGTCCACCATTCGTCAAGTTGATAGCTTTTGGATCTGATGCTTTTGGGAAGACAATCTCCCAAACTTTGCTCAGATTATGTTTGTGGGGATCGTCTAGTTCAGAACCACCATTCGACTTTTGTCTCATCCTTCACCTATGGCACCGCCTTGAGTTACATCTTTCACAAGATTGGGATTGATTGCTCGTATGATCTTGAAGTGTCTCTCACCGATCCTATTGACGACAAATCCCTTCGCAACGCTAAATTCACTTGGTATAACAACCAATGGGTTAGGAATGCGGATATAGCTCAACATGTTCAGCCCGAAGAAAAAGAGAATGCTCCCGTAGCGCCTCCTCCGGTTGCTCCTCCACCGTCATCCTTTGATCCTCTCATGACCTATCTAAATGGACAATTGTCTTCGATGAGTATGTGCATAAATGTCAGTTTCTCCTCCATTGATACTTGTCTCACGGCTTTGGATGCTAGAGTCACCTTTATGGAGGCTAGCCAAGCCTCAATGGATATAACTCTCACCGCCTTTCTTGGAGAGTGGCATGGACATACCTTCAGTAATAATGCCATGGAAGATGATGATGAAGATGAAGATGACGCTCCTTAAGCATATCATATCATATAATCTCATTTATGTTTTTTTTTCACCTATCTATGTTATTTCCTTTTGAACCTATGTTTTGATTATGTTTTTAGGATTTGAGTTTGAATTTTATTTTGCTTTGAACTTTTATGATTTAAGTGCTTAATGAAGTTTAGTTGCTTTATGTTGCTTTGCATTGCTTATATTATTCCTTACATTGATTTTGATCTAACAAAAAGGGGAGAAGTAACAAGAGCCTTAAAATTTTTCAAAGATACAACTTTTAGTCTTAAAGTAAGGGGAGAAATTTTAAAAATTTATTTGGGTTTTGTTATATCAAAAAGGGGAAATTCTAAAACCAAAATTGATTTTTGATATAACAACATTTGTCAAGGACTTAATTGTAAAATGAAATAAATTTTTAAATACACAAAAGACTCACAAAATGACAAGGATTCGAACTTTAAGTATTTCTAAATCAAAAGCCAAGTATTCCAAAAATTTTCTAAGTATTTTCGATCTAAATTTTTGAAGTTTAGTCCAGGCGTACCGATACGGTTACATCCATATCGATATGATTTTGGCTACTAGAAATAAGTCAAGAAAAGTGTACCGATACACACCTTGTTGTACCGATACGGTTTTCAGACTCGATGTAATCTTAGAAACTAAAAATTACTTATCGTACCGATACGAGTTGGTAAGATTTGAAAAATCTTGGCATTTAATTTTTGACTGTTGCCTTATAAGATTATTGGAACCAAACATTTTGAAAATTGGTTAACAGTACTGATACGTCTAACTATAGTACCGATACACTTTTTGGTTAACCAATTCTTCAGATTCCAGTGAGCAAAATCAGTACCGATACACACTATGTTGTACTGACCCCCCATGTAAAATATAGTTTTCGTAGCGATATGCCTCTTCGCGTATCGATACGCTTTTTGTATACGATGACTCTTTCTTCTTTTGACAAGTACCGATATTGTAGGTTGCAGAACTATATTTATGGTGGGAAAAAGAGAGCCCAATGGCTCTATTGATGATGCCAATCACCCAAACGGTTAGAATTCAATGAAGAGGTATAAAAGCAAGTCATTAAAACTACACCAACAACTATTCATCAAGTCAAGCACATTCAAGCAATAATTCAATCCAATTTGAGCCAAATAGAGTCAAACCCTTGTACCCATCTTGTGTAATACACTTGTATTCTTTATTTCAAGATTGAGGAGAGTGTTCTTGTAATTGGGGCAAATTATTTTACTTTTGCGAGGTGTATTTTCATTTGCCAACAACTTCTCTTGTTAATAGTGATCTTTGATTAAGCTTTGGGTAGAAAGCTTAATCGGTTTGTAAGATTTCCTCCTAATCCGAGAAAAAAAGGGAAGAATTTCTAGTGAAGTTGGTTAAAAATCCTTAGTGGGAGCTAAGGTAGTAGATGTAGAGCTTGTTCTAAGCTTGAGCCACTATAAATCTCTTGTGCCTTTATTTTTAATTTACCAATTTCATCCCTCAAACTTTTAAAAGTCAATTCACCCCCTCTTGGCCATTTATTCATTGATTGATCCACACAACAATTATGAATTGATAAACTTTAAGAACACATATGAGATTATGTTATATAAGCAAATGGAATAATGGAGTCACACTCCTCTTGAACATTCGAATATGGGAGCTAAGCTCACTTCAAGAATATGATAAGATATGAATTATAAATGCCTTGGTTTCGAGTCAGTCATAGATGTAGTTGGTATGCCATAGAGTCCAGTTGAGCTCGTGTTTGGGGAGGACTACGGTCCATGGACTACGCTCCTTATATAGGGACAGTAGGATGGATGTGTTTTGGTCATTTGGCAATAGTAGGAGGGTTGACCTATACCTTGTGTACATTATGTTTGGTGACAGTTTGGTTGGGGATTCGAGTACCTAGACTACTTGACTACCAAGGTTACAAAATTTAAAATAAGATTGAATGAAACTCTTAACATTGCATGATAAGTAAGACTTGATAAGTACTATTCGATCCATCATCTTTGATATGATAAAGTACTTCAATCATGTTGGAAATCAATTATAATATGGTCACTTGATATCAATTGATATATGATGATTAGTTGACTTGAATATATGTTTAAAAGGGTTGATATGGTGATCGAATATTGTGTGATAATTAGTTTATGCTTAAAGTAAATTGGTAGCTTTGATAATTTCATGTTACCTTGCTATAATAATCCTTGTTATACATCCTTACTACCTCACAGTATGTTGATAACATTGATGTGAGTAAGAAATGAAAAGAATGGAAATGGTATATGACTGTGAAAGGAATGAAAATTGTTTGTATGCTTGATTCTTGAGGTATATATAAAAGAATTATATGGTATGCTAAATAAATGGAACTGAATTTGATATTATAACGAATGAAATTGATTGTTTTATGCAATCCTTGACATGAATATGTGTATGCTAAAAAATTAGGACACTAATGATAGGAAGTTAGTTAAAGATTTAAAAGACACATTGTTGCTAGTACTAGATTATGAACTGTCATGATTTAAAGTGAATGTTTAAGGACTATTTTGGTGAATAAATTAAGGGCTATTTTGTAAATATTTAAGGACTGTTTTGGTGAATAAATTAGAGGCTGTTTTGTAAATGTTTAAGGATTATTTTGGTGATTAAAAAGTGGACTATTTTGGTACATTGTTTTGGTGATTAAAAAGTGGACTATTTTGCAAGTCAAAATATGGATTGTTTTGCAAGTTAAAAAACAATGACTGTTTTGTAATTTAAGTGGAATGTTTTGTAAACCTAAAATCAAGGACTGTTTTGGTGATTTAAGGGATTATTTTGGTGATATAAGTAAACTGTTTTGCAAGTTAAAAGGTAGATTGTTATGTGAAGCATGAAAAACATAAATTGAAAACTTAAGTTATATGGTTCTTGTGAATCGAATATAAAGGGGCTCAAAGAAAATGTATGTAGAGAGATTAGAGTGAACTTTGGCTAAATGAAAGAATAAATTAAAACTATATCATAAGGACTTGTAAAAGTAATATATCTTCTTGTTTCTTTGTATGTTTGGATTGGTTTAGTTAGCTCATTAAGTTCTTTTGAACTTACTTGTATTTAATTGATTATTCTTTCAGGTAGCTATCATTCAGTTAGCGGGGATTGTGTCAACTTCTGCCAACAAGTCACACAAGGCCTAAGCTTAGTGTATGTTTTTTGTGTTAGTTATTTTAAATACTTAGGGTGGCAAAACATGATTAAGGTTTATGTTAACTATGTGAATTTAACATATAATTGCATTCAAAGTGATGATTATAGTACCTTATGAAGAAGGAACAAGGTTTGTAAAACTAATGAACATGTGTATGATATGATTGCTTGCTATTAAAGGTGATTGTGTCCTTGAGATTGAATAAGCGTGATATAGGATGTTTTGTAAGCGTGATATAGGATGTTTTGATATGCCTTGTGATGATGTGTCTGACTAGGCTAGATTACAATTCTATTGATAATTTATGTTTGTTCTTTAGAAATCTTAAAGTTATAAGATGATAGTCTTTAAAGATATTGATCATATGTTTATAAACTTGTATCTCAAGAAGTAATAAAAGCTAGAATGAACAAATTATATGAAACATGAATTAGATTATTTTGCTATTGCTTATATCATAGATAAAAAAAGATGTGCATTATTGTACACCAAAGCTAAACAATTTAGGGAGTTAAGTCGAGATGAATGAGTGTTTATGACTAACATTATTGCAAGTGAATTTTTTTTTATATGATATCATAATTAATGCAATGTATGCTAATGCTATGTTTTGAATGGATAATGGATAAGAAGGTTAATGTTAATGCAAGTGAATAAATGTATATGATTTTGTGTTTGTGTTATGATTGTCATAGTTATGCCATGTATAGTTGAATAATACAAATTACAATGTGAAAATTAACTTAATAAGTATGGCCAGGCTTTGAAAATATGAAATCCTTATAGTGTTTTGCAAGAAGAAATTGAGATAAGAAAAGAAAGTTATCCCATAATGTCTTAAAATTTAAAGTTAAATGATACAAATTTTAGATTTAAAGACCTTCAAATAATGATTTATTGTTATCTTAAAAGATATTAAGCAATGACCTATATGTCTTAAATAGATAGAAATATAGAAAGTTGATAATTGGTCTAAGAAGAATAAAATTTTGATTAAGGATAACTCTTATGAGAAATGATATAATAAGCTTTATGTACTAAAATATTAATATAGTTTATCTTATGAGCTAATAGTTGAAGTGATTTGCATCATGTGTGCATATTTGTTTGTCTAAGAAACATGAAGTATGAAACATAAATTATGAATTAGACTAAAAGTTTTAGATTACTTTGAAAATTTTACAGCTACATAAGTTAGTTCAAGTCTCTATATGCAATGTAATGTCTGAATAGTTTTTTTGTAACACTTTTTAAATCAGTTTAACTCCTAAATCGGGTAGAGATGTATATATATATATATATATATATATATATATATATATATATATATATATATATATATAGGGTTTTATTTTGATGCACAAGCTGTGTAAATTTTTTTTACACAATCCTTTTATAAAATTTAAAATTTAAATCACAAACCCTAACAACCTAAACCCTAAGCCCTAAACCCTAAACTCTAAATTCTACCCATAAACCTTAAATTATATACCCTACATACTAAACCCCTAAACCCTAAAATTAAAGGGCTTGTGTAAACTAAAGTTTACACAAGCTTGTGCATCAAAGTATTTTCCATATATATATATATATATATATATATCAATTATCTCTCTAATTTGTCTAATAAAAGTGAAATAATTATTATAATGCTCTCTTTATTTGTATTTTTACAATTAGCTCCTTATTTTATCGAATAATAATAAAAGTTGGTAATTTTTTATTTATGTCGGGTCAGTTGGGTTCGGGTTTTACTCTAGAACTCAAGTTCGGGTCGGGGCGGTGAAACATCATAAAATATCAGGTCAGGCCATGTTTGGATGGAGGTGTTTAATTTTTAGGTCAGGTGCGGATCGACCAAAAACTCCACTCATGGCCATCCCTAATCTTGAGGAGGTCAAATTAAAATTTTCAAAATATTTAGGAGCAAAATTGGAATTTTTCAAAATTTTAGAGGGGTCGTGGCCCCATAAGTCCCTTAAAAGATCTGCCCCTGATTTTATGTTGAAATTAAAATTCTTACATTGTCTGATATTTTAGGTTACAACAAAAATTCTTACTAATTAAATAATAAATTTTACCTTAGTTAAGAATTTAGATTGGAGGCAACTTTGATTTAACCGCACCCTAAACCTACTGATGTGCTGCATTTATTTGCAGACTTGAACTGTAATATGTCTGCTTCATGTTTCTACTATCATGCCCCTTTTTTGAAAATGCAAATAGGGAAAGGATTTACCTGTTATTTCTTATGGTAATCTAATAGAAAGGATCTTACCTGTTGCATTTTTCTTTTCTTTACTGCAAATCTTGTGCTGTAATGCCATCTTTTACACAACTTTTGATTTATATGCATGTAGATATATATTTTTTTCCTTACACTTGCTAACTCATTGTAATTTCAGTTTTTGTATCTCCTTTATTTTTATCTTTCTATATTTTATAATTAAAGAAATCACAAAATCATATATTATTTTTAAAATACAATTTCAAAATTATATAAATGAATTTTTACATTCTTAAAATTTTCTGAAAGAATCAGATTTTTTTATGTTTTCTTTGAAATTATTGTTTAGAAATTTTGAAGTAGTACTAAAATAAAATTTTAATTGAAGGGCCAAATGAAATATGAACCGTGTTAATGTGTCATTATTATTTGGAATCATTCAAAAGAGGGAGAAGTAAACGTCTTATTATCAGAGGCGAGTCATGGTAGCGCTGTATAGATTTGGTAAATTTGACCCGAGACTTGAAATTCGTATCGAAATATTCAAACTGAGACTCGAACAAGATGATCTGAAGTTGACCCGAAACTCAAAATAAACCGAACCGAATTGAAATCGACCCAAATTTTTTTGTTGAACCGAAATGGACCCGAATCGATGCTACCTGAACCGAAAGCTACCCGAACCGAAAGCTGAACCGAATATCGACTCTATTTTAACCCGAAAATTAAAGTAAAATAAATAAATAATTTATTTTTAATATTATTTATTTTTAACAATATAATATATAATAAAATGAAGTATGTTTTACTCCCTCCGTCCCACTAAAACGGTCACATGTTGATTTTTTTTGATCAAATTTTTTTAACTTTGACTATAATTTATTTAAATATTTTAATTAATTAAAAATTATAAAAAAATATATTTAAAAACTAGTTGATTGAAAGTTTTTAAAATATATTTTTTCATATTTTTATCAATAATAAATTTTAAATTATAAGAGGTCAAAGTTGAAAAAATTTGACCCAAAAAAGTCAACATGTGACAATTTTAGTAGGACAGAGGGAGTATTATTTTTTTGTACTATGACACAGAAGAGACTGTTGATTTTGTCAAAGTTGTGTATAATAACATTTTATGTTATTTTACGTTTAAATATTAATTAAATAAAACTTTTATCCCAACTAATTTTTAAATTTAAAATTTTTAATATACTATTTTTTTCCAATATTTAATCTTAACTTCATCCTTGTCGGTGTGATTTTTTGGTTGCTACAATTTGGAAGTGGAGAAATTTGAGGGTCCAATGACCAATTTTATAATTATACCATATAAATAAATAGAGATCAATTAGCCAGAATTAAATTTTAGAAATTAAAATGAACAAAAATATCATTATATTAAATTAATAGACTAAATTATAAAGATTAGTTAATTTCGACTAAAAGTAAATTTTTAGAGCCTAAATATCACTACGGGGAAGAGATTTTTATATCCGAAATCTAAACCGTGGGGATACTTGTGACTAAATTAAATTAAACTAAAACTTAAAGTTGAATATTAGTACTAAAATGTAACATTTTAAATGCAACATGACCTAAAAAGTAATTAATTTCTGGCTTAAAAATTAGTGGCCTATTTTCGTCTAAAATTTTATCTTTTTCCTCTCTATTTTTACTAATTATCTTTTTCTTCAATCTAGCTTAAAAAATTAGTGGTTTATTTCCCTCTCAAATTTTGTCTTTTTCCTCTCTATTTTTACTAATTGTCTCTCTCTTTTTCATTTTCTTAATTTAATTGAGTTTCAATTTAGATTAATTTAATTAAAATTTCATATTTAGTTTTAAAATTATTTTAATTATGTCCGTGATTTATGCTTTTAGATTTTAGATTTTAGTTTTATTATTATTATTATTATTATTATAATAAAGTTTGATTTAATATAATTATACACAAAATTTTGATATGGATACATGAAGCTTTGATATAAATATTTAATCAAATTTAAATGCATATATTAACAAGTTCAATCAGAATTAATCTCATACACCAATAACTTTAAACTAAACCATAAATATTAAACCTCAAACCTAAAGCCAACTCAAATCAAATTGACCCGAAAATTCAAATGTTAACCCAACTCGAAATCGACCCGAACGACCTGATTTTGACCCAAACCGAAAGCGACTCGAACGATCCATTTTTGACCCGAACCAAAAGCAACCGATTCCATATTGACCCGACTCGAAAACAACCGATCCAATTTTAACCCGATCCAATACCCGAACCGGATCCGACTCATCACAGACTCGAACTCGAATCGACCCGAACCAAATCTAAACCGATTTTAGATAAACTTGAAACGACCTAAACCAAAACTACCCAAACCGAACGACCCAATTGCCAACTCTAACCCTGCACCACCCCCAACTTTTAAAAAATTAAAGATAAACCCTTTTATATTTTGAAAATTTCAATTAAACCTCTACGAAATTTGAGAAATCTTATTTGTTTTTAAATTTTTTGAATGTTTTTAATTAAGTCATCTTCAAAAAATAAAATTTCATTATGCCTTCAAATTTGCTCAATCAAAGCTTCATTATGATAATAATGATATAAGCCCGTAAGTTGGTTGATCCCTTGATATTGTTCTTTTTCTCGTGGAGGTAGGCGTTTTATATGTAGAATTAAAGGAACATTGCAAACCATACCTTCTCTGAGAGATGGTTCTCTTTGGTTGAAAAAAGGCACCCGTAAGGCGCGTGGAAGATGAATTACACCACGAACGAGTGCTCTCTTTTGCCGCGATGGCCATGAGATCCATCGAGTCGAGTGTTGCCTCATCCAGGTCACACCGCTCAGCCTGTGTGGGCCATGGATGCCGGTGACTGCACTGTCCATTTCATGCCTTGAAATAAAAGAATTCCAAGAGCTAGCAAGCTCGGACATACTTCTTCAGGGTGATGCCATATTGATGGATACACACTATATATTACTATTAAACTTTACTATTTCAAAGACTGGCGATGTTCCACATTTCAGTGTAGTTTTTGCAGTGACATTCTTTATAATTCTTGAATATGAGCATGTTATGCATATAGGATTAAATGGTTAAAGTGCTTTCTTCTTTTAAGTCCAAAAGATGGCTAATGGGTGAAGTTCTTAAATAAGGTTTTTTTTTTTTTTTTCCGATTTGGCATGCAACGAATCTGAATTAGAACACTAATGCATGCCCTCTAAAGAGAAAAAAGCAACTAAATGTGTACGGAAACATGCAGATTAAATGAAACAGATAATAAGAGTAAATGCAGCAGAATTTAAGACAAGTAAACCTGTACCTGACAAACCGAAAACAGTAATTTACCCCAAATTTACGGTTAATGTCTAACTAAACTGTTAAAGTTTAAGTGATGTAACTCACTGGATACGAAGCAGGAAGTTGGGAACAGTTTAAGATGGGGGGATGAGGAAATCAGAGCTTAGAGTCCTACTCTCCTGGTGCAGAGACTCCTTGCTTCAGTCTCTCTCTCTTCATCTTCTTCTTGGATACAGGCTTCTTTTTTCTAGGAGGAAGAGTCTTCTGCGCATAAGCATAAAGTACATAGTTCCCTACAAGGAATATCAGCAGCAGCCCCACAACAACAAGCAGCACTATCAATCCAGGGTTCAGCCCTTTGGCTTCAGTTTCATAAATGATCTTGTTTCCCTATTGCATCAGTGGAAAAAATTACTATCCCGTAGGTACCCATTGTCCAATACACAAGAAAAACACAAAAAGATAAGTAGCATGTAATCATAGCAAGGACAATGAGAGCAAACAGTGAAAGTTCATTTCATCATGGAAGAACGATTTACAATCGCATGCTTTTTATTTTAAGAAGTTAAGTTTCTGACTTTCGAGGAGGTTATTATTGTTAATGTAATAAGATAGTCACAAAATAAACAGATTCTACATGGCAGGGCAACATCGACTACATTCATTACAATTAGATTTAAGTGAGTAGAGAAGGTTTCTTTTGAGAGCTCAGAAATTTATGAGAGATGTTAATTCATAAGCGAGCTCATGTTAGCAACCCCAACCAATATTTATAATGGCATTGAAATGTCGAATGCAGATGATGCATGGTGAACTAAGAACATCTTTCAGCTTTCAGAATTCAAGGGACCATTAAATGACTGATTGGAATCAAATTAATGTAAATAAACTCCCCAGCCGGTGGATTGAATGCTTCAAAACAAACATTACGAAATTGTAAATGGAACATTAATTATCAAGCAAAAGACTTCCCTCTTTTGCTTCATGTATTTCAATTAAAAGAGATAAATTTGCATATATAACTAAGATAGAAAAACGGAGAAGTATTTGGTAATTTACATGCAATGGATATTATCCTAATGTTTAATTAACGAAACAATCAACATGCAAAGAATAAGAATGAAATTCCTAAATCAGACATGCAAAATTCTCAGAACTAAAACCAAACTTGAAGAAAATAACACAAGATTCAATGCAGGGAGAGAAAACCAGATCTCTAAATTACAAGCGTAAAATCGAACTGACTCAGAACGGATCTCGGTGAACAGCCATTAAAATCGAGTTTAAAAGGGGGATTCGAACAACAAAATAAATAAATAAATATACCATTTCATAAAAGGAGGGAGGAACCTTATCGGCGAAGTCGAAATCTTCCGACATGACTCCGAACTGAACGGCAGAGCTCCCGACCAACACGAATTTAGATGGAAGAAAATTCCAGAAATGCGAGAAGATCAATAAAAACCAAATCCGAGTAACGTAGCTGATTGTATTTATAACGGGCAAGTTTCGGATTTTGATTTTCATGATTCGGATCCGGATTCAGCGTTGAAAGTTGAAACCCATTTTTCCTGGGTCCAATGGATCCAACTAAAGTTGGGCTTCTCTTCTAAGCTTTTCAAGCCTATTTGAGTGTCTCAAATTCTTGGAATGGTCCCTGTGCTTTACTTGAGTTGTGAAATTAATCATTTGAGCTTCATGGATTTCAAAATCTGAATCCAATGGGTTAATTTTCTTGGGCTGCCTTGAGTTCCCAAAATCCTCTCTCCTCTAATCCAATTAAGTTTCACTTTGGGTTCTTTTATTACTTTAAAGAAGGGTCCAAACAATAATTTTCATTTTAAGTATGTTCTAAACTTCAAAATATTTTATTTTAGGGTTAACTACTGGAATAGTCACTTACATTTTTCCCCAGTACATAGTTGGTCACCGATTTTGAAAAACGATCAGTAAGGTCATTTACGTTTTCGGGCGTAAACGTTTGGTCACTTAATAGTTTGTTGTCGTTAAACATTGACGGCTTACAGACCTGACAGCAAAAAAATAAGGATAAACTACTACAATAGCCACTAAAGTTTATCCCATGTACATTTATCCTCCACAATTTTAAAAAATAAACATTATGGTCACTACTGAAAATGTTTCTTTATAATTTCAACCTTGAATTTTTAAATATTCAATTTTCAACTTAAAACTTTACAATCAATTAGTACAATAATATTATAAAGGCTTAAATGAAAAATAGGTGCTCAAAGTATACCTTTTTAAAATTTTAGGTGCCCAAATTGCTCCTATTTAATAACTAAACTTTCAAATTGCTCCCATTTTTTCACTTTGGATTAATTTATTATTATTATAACATGACACGTCATTTTTATTATTGTTAAGTTACAAATAATTTAAAAATAAAATAAAATTATTTTTATTATTATTAAATTTAAAATATTTTAAAATATATATTACTTCTTAGAATAATTTAGGTGTCTAAATTATTTTTTTTGTAAAAATAGGTGCCCAAAGTTTCCATAATTACAATTTTAGGTGCCCAGTTGTTAAATGGGTGTTAAAAAATTGTCAATCAATCGGTGCTTGACACGTGGCATTAATTTTATTTTTCTTTTAAATTTTTTAATGGAAATACTCAGATTTTTTAAATTTTTATAAAATCTCAAAATTTTACAAGCTTCACAAAACAATCCCTAAATCTCTAAAAATTCCTAAACTTTCACCGTCAATTGCCGCCGGTTGCCATCGCTGACCACACTCACTTGGTCGCCAGACCAAGGCGACCATTTCCCCTAACACGATGTCACCGAAAACGCCCAACGGCGTGCAGCCGAACGTCAAACATGAACGTCGATTTCGTGTCAATGAGTTAAATATCGACGATAAAAATAAAAAAAAATAAGGAAGGGGCTAATTTCCCAAGAGGACTAAAGTTCACACACTATTTATACAACTTGACCTAAGAACAAAATAATATGAAAAGGCTCAAAGGATGATGCTCATCATCTTGGTGACCTGAGTTCGAGCACCAGTGTTGCCATGTTGTGTATGCCTTCTTAAAAAAATTAAGAAAATTTGAACAGATTCTACCCTTACATCACACCAGCATATTAAAATAATAATAATAATAATAATAAAGAAAAAGCTTTGCCTTAGCCCATAGTTGATAAAGTTTATTGCAATATAAATAGTATAATTTACTTGCAAGTTGCAAGCATGTTGGGTGTTGCATACCCAGTTTTATTATCAACATTGTAACATTAATCATTGTTCACATAACGACAATCCTTTCTGATCTGGCCTTCATCTCCCGTAAGTGGATTATTCTCCGATAACAACATCACAGCTCTGGCAAATTGGTCCTGGAAATATCCATTATCAGCAGCCATGTTCTCCACTAGAGTTGAAGTAGTTGGATCAGAAGTCAGTTGCTGATCGATCATCAGCAACCCCTTGTGTTTCAACAAGTTCTTGTAGTACATATTGTCCAGAATCATCGGCGTTTCTCGGTCGTTCCTCGCATACAACACCTCCGTCGGATCAGGGTCGGGAGACGGACACCTCCCTTTAAGGTACTCGGCATAGTCGGGGTCCAATGTCGGATCAACCCTGGGGTAGAGCCTGTGTACTAAGTTTACACAATGAACTCGACCGACGGAGTGAGCTCCTAACAGAGCTACTGTTCCTTCGGTGTCGATGCCGATGGATTGAAAGCGAGAAAGCACCGATTGTATGGAATCATTGTGGTTGGGGATGCTATTTTCGACATCCGAAAGGTAACTTTCCTTGCTATCTTTCCGACCGGTTTTCATTTCAATGCGTGGCCCTCCGAGCTGTAACATGAGCGTAGGTTTTAAACATTTGATAAATTTGTTTATTTTATTTTTTGTAGTGAAAATTTATACCAAGACAATGCCATCTCTGGCAGAAAGAGAGACGATATCAGCGCAAGAAACTGTCATTGGACATTCTTCCTCAAGAGCTTCTTTGATCGTCTTAACGTACTTGAAATTTCTCATCCCAAAACTCCTATCTGATTTTTGTTCCGATTCGATTCCGTTCACCGTCTCTAACAACAGCGACGCATCGCATGACTGCATCAATAAAACAGTTTTTCATATTTCGACTACTCTTCATTTTTGTTGAAGTAACTATTCATGTCGGACACGTAATAGGACCTAGATATAAACAAAGGAAAAAAAGCAATAATACCTTAACTACGCAGTCATGGAAGAGGTTTCGAACCCAAGAAACAGCTGTATTTCCATGTTTGTTATAGAGCTTGATGACTTGTTGTTTGATGATTTCTTCAGCATTTGGGCAACTTTGAGCATAGTAGTTCAACTGGAGCTCACTTTTGGCTGCAAATAAAGATAAGATTAATTGTTGTTGGCCATGGAACTAAAATATTGCTAGCTTACTCTATACATCTTGAGATGTGGGATCCAACATGTCTAAAGTAAGCTCATAGTTGGTGGCAATGCAACTGTAGCTATACTTTCTCCTGCTTATCTTAGTACATTGACTTCACAACTTCTTTAGTTAGGCAGTGTTTAGGGTAACTAGTCTTTGCTTAGACCGTTAAATGGATAAACGATAAACACTCACCGTTCAAAACAAAACAAAACATAAAAATGAAATGAAATGAAACAGTCGTTACCAGAATAAAGCTGTAGGAGTAATGGTAATATCAGAAAGATAAAGCTGGTGCAGGAAGGGTGGTTCTTCATAGCCATGGAAGATCTTTATTTATACATATAGTGTTGCCTTAATCTGTGGGGTGATACAACTCAAGGACTGTCCCAACCCTTATATAGTAGCGGTTTAGGAGCAAGAAAAAGAAAGAAAGGGAAGCTCCTCAATCGGGATGCCTCCACTACGCCACTTTCTTTGACCTTTCGGCCACTTCTCTCTTCACGCGCGCGGCCGCCCCCACTATAATAATACTTCATTATTTTTCTATAATCAACTATATTCGAGTTATTGACTGATTAATCTAGATCGAATATTATAAAGACTCATTATAAGACAATACTCTTATCCTAATTTACTATATTATATCAAAATTTGAATATGAAACCTCTGACCTTACTTAAACAACCTAATATCTCGTCATATAAAACAAAATTATGTCATTGTTTATTTGTTTAAAAAAACTTTGATACAAGAGCTTGTGTTTTAATTCTAAGATTTAGGTGTTTAAGTTGGAGTTTAGAGTATTAAACTGCTTAACTGAAATCAGTTTTCTTAAACTGACTTTCGGTTGATTTGTGACCCACGTGTCATAACTAACTGGCCAGCTATCTCAGTTGGTTAAGCACATTTTTTGGCTATATAAACCATTATAATGGAACTGACCGAATTATCATCTTTGACCTACATTTTGTAAATCACCACTATTCGTCTTCTTCTTCCTTTCCTGTCTTCTCAAATTTGTTATTGTTTTTGTTCTCTTTTCTTCATTTCAACATGGTATCAGAGCCATTTGATCATGTGGTTCCTTTCATCTTTTGTTGCTGTTCATTTTGTGGTTCTTTCTATTTTTCGAAATGATGTCGTCGATTGTTGAAAGATTGGATCTGCAATCGGAGAATCTGAATCGGTGCAGATCGCCGGTGAGCATTCTGGCCAGGTTTTCTCCAACAAACAAGTTAACGTTCGTCTTGATGATAGCAACTACCTCCTGTGGAAGCAGCAAATCCTTCTCATGGCCAGTGGTCACGATCTTGAGCATTACCTTGATGAATCTACCCATATTTCGCCCCGTACACAAGTTGATTCAACTGGCGTTACTGTTGCAAATCCGGTCTATCGTCGATTTAAGAAAGAGGACAATTCATTGGCATCGTGGCTCTTGTCAACGATTAACCCTAATATTCTTCCCCAATTAGTAGGTGTTGAACCGTCTGCTGTGATTTGGAAGGCAGTTGTGGAGATCTACTCAAAGCTTTCCACTACCAAGCTTATGCACCTACATTGTCGACTTCGGTCACTAAAGAAGGGAAATCTCTCCATGCGCGATTACACTATGCAAGTGAAGGAGATTTGTGATCTTCTGGATACATGTGGAAGTTGTCTTTCTGAATTTGAGAAGGTTGCCACAGTTCTGAATGGCCTCCCTGTTGAATATGAGCCTTTCGTTACAGTGATTACCATGAGTCGTGAGCCTTACACCCTAGATATGGTGGTTTCTATGCTTCTGGATGCGGAAACCAGACTTGTGGATCCTTTGAGACTTCCAGTTGGGATTAATGTCACTCGATTCAACACTAATAAAGTGAATTCTGGTTCTGATGAGGTTAAGGCTGGTTCACAACAATCGTTTGCTCAGTCCAATAACAACTATCGTGGTAGACCAAGATTACAGTGTCAGATATGTGATAAACTTGGTCACTTGGCTGATCGATGCTGGAACATGTTTAACAAGAGTTTCAAGGGAGGTTCCTCACAGCGATCACATCCTGCAAATGACTCTCAGGCCAATCTTTGTCACTTTGTTGAAACGCCAAATTATTCTTACAATACGTTTGTCAATGCTGTAGGTTCTGAAGATACTTTGCCAGATTCTACAGTTGACACAGTTCACATCAATTCTTTGGTTGCTAACGGTGCTCTCAGGCTTGACTCACGTTGGTTCCCAGACTCTGTGGCTACACATCATGTTACGGGAGATGGTCAGAACATCCATAGAGGTCGTCCATATTCAGGTAATGGAAGAATCCTGCTTGGTGATGGTTCTACTGTTGGTATATCTTGTATTGGTCAAGCTTGTCTCTTAACTGATACACACCGTTTAACTTTGGATCATTTGCTTCATGTGCCTAGGATAACCAGAAATCTTCTATCGGTTTCTCGTTTTACCAAAGATAATAATGTGTATTTTGAGTTTCACAGTGACAAATGTTTTGTGAAGGATGAAAGTACATAAGTTATTGTTCTCAGAGGGAGGCTGGAGGATGGGCTTTACTGCTTTGATGCTGGAATTTCTACTGGTTCAATTAATCATACCATTGTTACTTCATATGACAGGTCATTGTATTGGCTATGGCACAATCCCTTAGGACACCCTCTCATCGGGTGGTTAGTCTAGCCTTAAATAAATCTCTTGTTGTAGATAATAATATTGTTTGCACTGCCTGTCAATTTGGTAAAAGTTATCGTTTACCTTTCAACACTTCTACAACCATATATACTAAGCCATTCGAACTTGTTGAGGCTGATGTATGGGGGCCTACCCCAATTAGATCTTTAGGATATTGCTACTATATGACTTTTGTTGATATGTACAGTCGCAATTGTTGGCTTTATCTTCTAAAGAATAAAACAAAAGTTTCGAGTGCTTTTCGTTTATTTGATGCCCTTGTTAGTAATCAATTTTCATCTAAGATTGTTGCTTTACAAACTGACAATGGTGGAGTGTTTCAGGTGTTAAATGTTGAATTATCTCAAATGGGAATACAACACAGGCTTTTGTGTCCACACACCTCGCAACAAAATGGTATGGAGGAACGAAAACATCGTCATGTTATTGAAACCGCCCTTTCCTTGCTTGCTCATGCCTCGGTGCCCTTTTCGTTTTGGTCATTTGTTGTGTTAAGTTTTGTTTACCTTCTTAACATGTTACCTTCTGAGGCTCTTGGTGGCATTTCTCCTCATCAGATTCTTTATGGGAAGAAACTAGATTATCAATTTTTACGGGTGTTTGGCAGCCAATGCTTCCCATGTTTACGTCCATATAATGCTCATAAGTTTGAGTTTCGCTCCAAGGAATGTGTATTTCTCGGTTATTCCCCACAACACCATGGGTATCAATGTATGGATTGCTCTGGCCATGTCTTCATTTCTCGGCATGTACGGTTTAACGAGACGTGTTTTCCTTTTGCTTCTGCTACTAAGTTAAAGACTACATCTGCTAATAGTTATATTTCAGCTGTGTTTCCTTTGATTGCTCATCGTGGTGCAGTTTCGCGTTGTGTTCCCCCTATTTCAGCTGGTTCTAATGGTCCTTCGGCCACTCATAAAGTTGAGATTGAACCAATGACACATAAGACTTGGTTCCCTTACCTGCTGACCGCAAAGCTATTGGCTCTAAATGGATTTTTAAAGTTAAGCTCAACTCTGATGGGACTGTCAACAAGTACAAGGCCAGGTTGGTGGCCAAGGGGTACTCGCAAATCTCGGGTTGTGACTTCGTCGAGACATTTAGCCATGTTATCAAATTTGCTACTGTCAATATTCTGCTTTCCTTGGCCGTTGCAAATGGTTGGCAAATCCTTCAGGTGGATGTTAATAATGCATTCCTCAAGGGAGATTTGGATGAGGATGTTTACATAGTGCAGCCTACTGGCTTTGAGAAATAAGGTGCTGATGGTGGGAAGCTTGTGTGCAAGCTCCAAAAAGCTCTTCACGAGCTTCGACAAGCGCCTCACAATTGGTTTACAAAGTTGCGTAACTTCTTGTGTGCGTTGGGTTTTCAATCCTCGAGAGCTGATACATCCATGTTTGTTTATCGGCTTGACAAAGATGTTACATATCTTGTTGTCTATGTCGATGATATATTAGTCATCGGTACTTCTGATTCCAACATATCTTAGGTGCTTTAGGCTGTTCACGACCAATTTTCACTTAAGGATCTGAGGTCAGTTCAATACTTTCTTGGCATTGAGGTTGTTCGATCACCTGAAGGCTTATTTTTGTCTCAACGAAAGTTTGTCAATGAACTTCTGGACAAGTATAATATGGCTAGCTCACGTGCAGTGGATTCTCCTATGGTGGTTGTACCCAAGTTGAGTAAAAACGATGGTTTGGAGTGTATAGAAGCTACTAAATATCATAGTGTCGTTGGTGCTCTCTTATATATGTGTCATACGCACCCTGACATAACCTTCGATGTTCATAAGGTTGCACAATTCATGCAAGAACCTAAAGATGTGCATTGGGTAGCCGTAAAGCGTATTTTGCGTTATCTCAAAGGCACCATTGATTGTGGGTTATGGTTTCCTCGACAGTCACTACCTATTAAGTTAAGCTCTTATTATGATGCATATTGGGGTAGTGACATCGATGATCGACGTTTCGTGTCGGGCTATTGTGTCTTTCTTGGAACACATCTTATCTCATGAAGTTCGAAGAAGAAACGATCAGTTTCTCGGTCCACTACCGAAGCTGAATATCGTAGTCTTGCAAACGCTGCCTGTGAAACCTTATGGGTTAAAGCTGTACTCAATGACATGGGTATTCAACTAGATGATTGCCCAAAAATATGGTGCGGCAATACAAGCACCGTGGCGATGGAAGCAAATCCGATTTTTCATGTGAAGACCAAGCACGTTGATCTAGATCTCCATTTTGTTCGTGAAAAGGTTCTATGTCAACAACTTGAAGTCAACTACGTTCCAACTTCTTATCAAAGTGTTGATATCCTTACCAAACCTCTCTCGGTTGGACAATTTCAAGATATGTGATCTAGGCTATGTATTTGGAAAGTTCAAGCTGTTGGAAAAACAAATGTAAAAAGTGTGATGAATGAAGAAGAGTTGATAGAGCATGATGAATATTAAACTGCTTAACTGAAATCAGTTTTCTTAAACCGACTTTCGGTTGATTTGTGACCCACGTGTCATAACTAATTGGGCCAGCTATCTCAGTTGGTTAAGCACATTTTTTAGGTTATATAAACCATTATAATGGAACTGACCCAATTATCATCTTTGGCCTACATTTTGTAAATCACCACCATTCGTCTTCTTCTTCCTTTCATGTCTTCTCAAATCTGTTATTGTTTCTATTCTCGTTTCTTCATTTCAACATAGAGTTTAAGGGTTTAGAATTAGAACTTAGAGTTTGTGGTTTAGAGTTTAAGATTTAGGGTGTTAGGATTGGATATTTAGATTTTAAATTTATAATTTAAATATGAAGGGTTGTGTAAATTTTTTACATAAGCTTTTGTATCAAAGTATTAACAAAAATACTATGTCCCTCTTCGGTGTCCATTTCTATGCCTTAACACTAAATAAATTAAATTCTAAGCTCTAATCCTAAATTCTAAATCTTAAACCATAAACCTTAACAAATATATCATACATATAATTCTCTAAACTCTAACCTTAAACCCTAACCTTAAACAATGTTGTCATTGATTTTTAGCTCGACATAAAAAACAAGGAAAGCAATCGCATCAAATGTGAAAATAAGGGGAAAATCAGCTACTTAATCAGAGTTGAATCGAGTCGAAAAAAGGGGAACCATCTCACAATTCAAGCAATTGGTCAAGCAATTAAAGGGGGAACGAAATCAGTCAAAAAACAAAAGAGGAAGGGGAATCCAAATCAGCTAAGATTTGGAAAGCAATCACCAAAATTAGGGATTTTAATTCTATTCTTCATTGTAATTTAGGTATGAAAATACCTATAATACAACCCTCATCCCCCTTTGTAATGACATCCACCATTCACTTCACTATCCACCACAACACTCAACATTGTAAATACTCACTACACTATTTACGAAGGAATCAATCTACAAAGTTCCAACACATTAGTTACCTCTTTGATTGTTTGCTTAAAAAGTGAAACATAATTAATGTGGTTTCCTGCTAAAAATGAGGAAACGAGATAGCGCCATAAATGTTGGCGGTGACTAGAGTTTACTCTCCGGATGGTAGGGCCGTTAAAATGGAATCATATTCATAAATGGACAATAAGTTTAATTTTATATGAACTTGCAAGTTTTGACATTAAAACATTTTGTAAATGGCAAGGTGTAACCCCCTCGTCTCGGTCTAGCCGGATGACCGGTCCGAGTAGGCCACACGGGGAAAACCGAAGTGAAACCCGCTAAGGCTCCCCTTCGGTTAGCAACCCTATTTTTTTCTTTTAACTTATCTTTTCTAAAGGCTCAATCAAGTCCTATGTGATCATAACAGCGGAATAAAACACGAAAGACAAACATTCGAACCCAAAACAACATTTAAACGACCCAATTTTAATCCATTAAACAGGCCGTTTCGAAACAACCTTGGGGCGTATCGAAACGCCTTGACCAGGTCAACTGCCCCAAAGCCCATACGAAGGGGCCGTATCGGAACGGAGGTCAACCGTTCTGAAACGCCCTCAACGGTCAACTTCTCGTGGTCAACGAGATTTTGACCGTTTCGAAACCTTTAGACCCGTTTTGAAACGCTTTCATCTCGTCATTTTCTCAGAATTCCATTAGCCAAAATGTTTCGATACCCGTTCCGAAACGGGGGATTCACATGCCAAACCGTATCGAAACGCGTTCCGATACGGGGTCCCTGAAGCCTTACCCGTTCCGAAACGGCCCAGCTTGTTTCGAAACGCGGGCTTTCTGCAACCCTTGAAAACCAGACTTAGGCGTTTTGCAACAAGCCTAGAGGTCCCAAACGACCCTAAAAGACACTTAGCACCAACATACATGAACTAGAGGCATGAGTCCTAAGGCAAGGCATGCTTAAACACACATAAGGCATAAGATGAGACTTATCTAGACTCATTCAAACATACACACATCAATCTACCACCAAGAATTAGCATACGAGGCATTGAATCTAACAAAGACCATACAAGTCAAGGATTTCATGCAATTCCATAGTGATGGCGTACTAGCAAGCATAAGGTCCCATAAACAAGATAGTCAAACCTAGGGCACACATAGGCCACCAACACACACTTTTAGGCACATTCAAAGCAACATGATAAGCATAGTCCGCAATCCATGAAACAAAAGCATAACACATCCATGAGTTTAACAAGCTCAAACACAATCACCTAAGGAGTTTGACACCAACTCCTAAAACTCTATACCCCATCGTTTAGGCATTATTACAAAACACAAATCATACTTGTGTTAGCTTGAGAACTCCAAAAGCTCCTCCCTCGCCCGCTTGCCTCCCCAAACTCTAAAGATCTGCATGTTGGAAACAAAGAGAGCGTAAGCTACTAGCTTAGTGAGAGAGGCTCTACAATCCACAACATGCAGTTTTCCAAAACACATTTTATATGCAAGAAAAACAATGGATGCACGAAGTGACTATCTCAACAACAACACATGGTTTGCGCAAGCACAACCAACATACACACACGGTGAGACTACACATCACCGTTTCGACTAGTAGATTTCCAATGGGACTACACATCAAAGTACTTTCCTACTAGTCACTACCGGTGGGACTACACATCACCGTAGTTTAGACCACCATCACGTGAGGCACGACTTCAACTCGACTACACATTAACAACTTAAAATGTACATGATAATCACAACATATAACCATTCAACCTATCACAACAACATAGGAGTAGAGAGGATTACACTCGGGTTTAGGTGAACCCTCAAGGTCTCACCCAAACCCCAAAGATCCCAAAATGTGCACAATCCAAAGATTAACCAATCTACACACCGTTGTTACCCAAGTGAAGACCGAAGACCAAGCTTAAGACTCCGAAATCCCCGGATTTGTCCCCGAAGCTTCACCAACCAAATTTCTCGCTTCTAAACATTCCAACACAAGGTAAACAATCCCAAATCAGTCCACATTCCAAAATAGTCAACCTGGATTATATACCAAACACAAGACATCCAAATTCCATTCAAAACAAACCCAAAATTCATATTCCCGAGCAGCCCCTAAGCACACCCTAAAACCAATGATTCCAACCCTTAAATTACTCCCTAAAGCCTCCAAAACAGCCCTTACATATAGCCTATCCATCAGCCCTCTTATTTCCATATAAAACACCCCCATATCTCAACTCAAAACCTCCCAAAAACACAAATCCGGGAAATTTAGCAATACCCTTTAAAAATCATACAAGTTGGACCCTATGTTTCCTAAACAACATATCTAACATCAATCAATTAAAATATTTAGTCAAGAACAATAAAGGCACCATTTTTAAATCAAAACTTCCAAAAACTCATATTCCAAAAACATGGGTAAAGTGAAAAATAGTGGTACTTCCAAAGAGAGGAAGATGAGAGTAAGTCAAAAACAAGCTTACCTTTGAAAAATCTTCAAGGATGAGTGAGCTATGGAATGGAATAGTAACCTAAGAATGGGGGGGTTGACGTTGGAAGAAAAGGGAGAGGAGAGAAGAAGATGAGCCAAAAGCATATTTTAATGTTTGTTTAAAATTGAAAAAGCCAAAGACCAAAATACCCTTAATGAAATAGGAAATCACAATGGGAGATATCCATGGCTAAATGGTCTCGTTTTGAAAATGGTCCAACTTAATTTTATTTATCTTAAAACCCGAGGCCCAAACCATTATTTAATTATTATTTTCACCCGACCCCCGAACCCGGGTGTTACAACTCTCCCCCACTTAAGGAATTTCGTCCCCGAAATTACCTGACGGAAACAAATATGGAAACTGCTCAAGCATATCAGCTTTCCTCCCCCACGTGGCCTCTTCCACACCTCTATGTCTCCATAATACCTTGACCAACTCTATGGTCTTGCCACGCAACACCTTGCTATCAGAAGCAAGTATCTCCACTGGTTCTTCGTTGTATGACAAGTCCGGGTTTAACTCTATTTCTTCCACCGGCATAACATGGGATGGATCCGATCTATACCTCCTAAGCATCGACACATGAAATACATCATGAATCTTCTCTAGCTCAGTTGGGAGCCTCAATCTATACGCAACCGGACCAATTCTCTCAACTATCTCATAAGGCCCTATGTACCTTGGGCTCAACTTGCCCTTCCTCCCAAACCTCATCACTTTCTTCCAAGGTGAGACTTTCAAAAACACTTTATCCCCCACGGAGTACTCTACCTCTTTCCTCTTTAAGTCGGCATAGGACTTTTGTCGATCTGAAGCTGCTTTTAAGCGATCACATATCAACTTCACCTTCTCGGTGATTCCCTTAAGCAATTCGGGCATCGACACAAGTTTCTGTCCGGCCTCGGCCCAACAAATCGGGGTTCTACACTTCCTACCATACAATGCCTCATAAGGAGCCATTTGTATACTCGACTGAAAGCTGTTGTTATACGCGAACTCCACTAACGGTAGGTGTTTCTCCCACGTCCCCTGAAAATCAATGATACAACACCTCAACATATCTTCCAATATCTGAATTACCCTCTCAGATTGCCCATCTGACTGCGGATGATACGAAGTGCTGAAGTTCAACCAAGTACCCAAGGCACGATGCAAACACTCCCAAAACCTGGCGGTAAATCTCGGATCTCGGTCTGATACAATTGACTTCGGTACCCCATGTAGTCTAACTATCTCCTAGATATACAGTTCGGCCAACTTGTCCAAAGTATAGGTAGTATGAACCGGTATGAAGTGGGCACATTTAGTAAATCTATCCACAATCACCCACACTGAATTTTTCTTCGAAGGAGTCAACGGTAGTCCTGACACAAAGTCTATAGTGATACGCTCCCACTTCCATTCCGGAATTTTCAACGGTTGCAATAACCCTAAGGGAAACTGGTGCTCAGCCTTGACTCTCTGACAAACCATACATCTACTTACAAACTCGGCTACATCCCTTTTCAATCCAACCCAATAATACTCTTCCTTCAACCCTCGATACATCTTCGTGCTACCCGGATGCATAGCAAAAGAACTATTGTGAGCCTCACTCAAGATCGTACGCCTCAACTCGGCATCCTCCGGAACCACTATCCTATCCTTGAAACATAGGATCCCATTCTGTCCAAAACAATACTCGGTAGGCCTATCTTCGGCTATGTCTTGCACGTGAGGTGCCAAAGACTCATCTCGCAACTGCTTCTCACGAATCAACTGAACCAATGATGGCTTGACCTGAAGCTTGGCTATCAATCCACCATCCGTAGACACACTCAACCTTGCAAACATTGCTCGCAACTCAACGGCCACCTTCCTACTCAAGGCATCGTCCACCACATTTACCTTGCCCGGATGGTACTCAATGGTAAGGTCATAGTCCTTAAGAAGCTCTAACCACCTTCGCTGCCCGAGGTTCAACTCCCTCTGAGACATCAAATATTTCAAACTCTTGTGGTCGGTGTACACGGTGCACTTCTCACCATAAAGATGGTGTCTCCAGATCTTCAACGCGAACACCACTGCAGCCAACTCTATGCCATGTGTGGGGTAATTCTTCTCATGGGCCTTCAACTGTCGTGAAGCATACGCTACTACCTTACCTTCTTGCATAAGAACACAACCTAGCCCTACGTAGGACGCATCACTGTAAATCACAAACTCTCTCCCTGGCTCAGGCTGAATCAAAATGGGAGCTTCGGTCAAAGCTTTCTTCAATCTCTCAAACGCTTCTTGTCTTGCATCTGACCATTCATACGGAACATTCTTCTGTAGCAACTTGGTTAACGGAGCCGCTATCCTCGAGAACCCCTCCACAAACCTTCTATAGTATCCCGCCAAACCTAGGAAGCTGCGGATTTCTGTCACTGACTTCGGTTGTTTCCAATTCACAATAGCTTCAATCTTCTTGGGATCTACACTAATTCCACTAGACGAGATCACGTGACCTAGGAAGACCACCTCCCTAATCCAAAACTCACACTTACTTAGCTTGGCATACAACTGATTCTCAAGTAGGGTTTGAAGCACTAACCTTAAATGCTCATCGTGCTCCTCTTCGGTCCTAGAGTACACTAGGATGTCATCAATAAATACTACCACAAACCTGTCCAATAACTTATGAAACATTCGGTTCATCATATCCATAAAGGTTGCTGGAGCGTTGGTCAATCCAAAAGGCATCACCAAAAACTCATAATGTCCATAACGTGTACGAAAGGCTGTCTTCGGGATGTCCACATCCTTTACCTTCAACTGATAGTATCCGGACCTCAAGTCAATCTTCGAAAACACGGAAGCACCCCTCAACTGGTCTAGCAAGTCATCTATCCTAGGCAAGGGGTATTTGTTTTTCACCGTTACCTTATTCAACTGCCTATAATCTATACACATTCTCATGCTGCCATCCTTCTTTTTTACAAACAAGACCGGAGCACCCCACGGGGAAACACTAGGCCTAATGAAGCCTCTATCTGTCAACTCCTGAAGCTGTGTCTTCAACTCTTTCAACTCCTTCGGTGCCATTCTATACGGAGCAATCGACACCGGTGCAGAATCAGAATATGTCTCAATAGCAAACTCAACTGCTCTATCTGGAGGCAAGCCTGGTAGCTCTTCTGGAAAAGCACTCGGAAAATCACATACTGTTCTGATGTCCTGAGGCCTCACCTCACTCATATCCGGATTCATTACATAAGCCAAGTAAGCCTAACACCCTGAACTCAACAACCTCTGAGCTTCTAAAGCTGAAACCACATTGGACGGGAACTTGACATTCTCCCCAACTACCACAACCTCAAAGTCATCGGTAAGCCTCAAAGAGACTCTCTTAGTCTCGAAGTCAACCCTAGCTCTATGCTCTACAAGCCAATCCATGCCCAAAATCACGTCAAAGCCATAGAAGGGTAACTCCATCATATCGACCGGAAATACGTGGCCATGAACCATCAAGGGACACCTCCTATACACCTTCCTAACTACCACTGTATCGCCAAAAGAGCTAGTGACATTTACACCTATCTCTAACCAATCACATGGTAACCCTAACGACTTGGCGTGTTCACCCAAAATATAAGAATGTGTTGACCCCAAGTCTATCAATGAAAGTAAACTCAAAGACTGTAATGTGAAATTACCTGCAATGACATCAGTGTCATTTTCAGCCTCTCGCTGAGCGTACACCCTAGTCGGTCCTCCTCCCTCGGGCTGGACTGCTACCACATGAGCCAAGTTCCTCTGACCCTCATTCCTCGGCTGAAAGTTCCCACGGCCGCGCCTACGGCCTCTCTGATGCTCAAAACCCCTAGCTGGATCTGGTCCGCCCCTAATTGGGTGTGGACAATCACGCCTCAAATGGTCTCAGAAGCTACAGTTCCAACATGCCCCAAACATACCCATACACTCACCTGGGTGGCGTCTCCCGCACCTAGTGCACTCCGGAATGTGTCCAATGGCCCCTTGGCCCTAACGGCCCTGACCATGGTTACCACCCCTAGGTCTCGTATCCGGCTGGTACCTCCTATCTCTACGCCTCTTGGCATGATCTCTATCCCAGTTCGCATGTCTCTTTCCGGAGTCAGACCCACTAGCACGTGCTCTAGAGCTTAAATTCTGCTCTATATCCTTGGCCCTAGAGACCAAGACATCGAACTCAGTGTAGTCGGAGGCTAGCATGTAGGTCTTCACATCTGTAGTCAACCCATATCTGAAACGCTCACATCACTCCTTCTCATCCAGAATCAACTCTGGCGCGTACTGGCTCAACCTCACAAACTGGATCTCATACTCAGACACAGTCCTATTACCTTGAACCAAAGCCATGAACTCTCTTTTCTTTTCATCCAAGTACCGAACCCCGAGGTACTTCCTCTTGAAGGCATTTCTGAAGAACTCCCATGTGGCATCCGCCTCGGCCATACCAGAAATAACAGTGGTTCACCAAGTATAAGCGTCTCCCTGAAGCAATGAGACGATGCATCCCAACTTACGGGCACCCGAACACTCCATCTGACCCAAGATGCGAGTAGTACTCTCAAGCCAGCCTTCTGAACCCTCCGGAGACAGCCCACGAAACTCAACTGCCCCTAAGTTACGAAGCCTCTCCAGGGGTAATCCTGTCCCCGCACCCTGAGGTTGTGCTGCAGCTTGCATGCCGGCCAAAGCTGTCTGAAAAGCTCCGGCTATGGTCTGAATCAAATGAGCCACATCTGGACCTGCCTGGCCTTGGCCCGCTTGAGCCCCATTACCTCCCACATTAGCCTCAGCTTGAGGCCCATTACCGTCACCTCCAACGTTCCCTCCATTACCATCGGGAGCATGAAGAGCAGAAGGCACATTCTCGGGTGCCTGGTCACCCGCTCTAGGCCGTCCCATCGGTCTCACCATAGCAATTAAAATAATCTAAAACAACAAACACACAACAACAAGGAAACGTTAGGTTAGCAAAAAGGGCAAGGACTCCAGTTCTCAAGCTCTTTAAACCAAAACAATTTTCCTTTTTATTTTGACAACAACGCCTAACAATGGGGACTTGAACCAACTCTCAAACAACAGCAAGGTCACTATAGCATGCATTCATACACCGTGTTAGAGACAAAACTTAGACATACATGGCAAAACACCCATAATACCTTAACTCACCTCACTTACCTGCCCGAGGTCTCGGAAACCTCAGGCTCTGATACCAATAAATGTAACCCCCTCGTCCCGGTCTGGCCGGATGACCGGTCCGAGTAGGCCACACGGGGAAAACCGAAGTAAAACCCGCTAAGGCTCCCCTTCAGTTAGCAACCCTATTTTTTTTCTTTTAACATATCTTTTCTAAAGGCTCAATCAAGTCCTATGTGATCATAACAGCGGAATAAAAAGCGGAAGACAAACATTCGAACCCAAAACAGCATTTAAACAGCCCAATTTTAATCCATTAAACAGGCCGTTTCGAAACACCCTTGGGGCGTATCGAAACGCCTTGACCAGGTCAACTGCCCCAAAGCCCATACGAAGGGGCCGTATCAGAACGGAGGTCAACCGTTCCGAAACGCCCTCAACGGTCAACTTCTTGTGGTCAACGAGATTTTGACCGTTTCGAAACCTTTAGACCCGTTTCGAAACGCTTTCATCTCGTCATTTTCTCAGAATTCCAGTAGCCAAAATGTTTCGATATCCGTTCTGAAACGGGGGATTCACAGGCCAAACCGTATCGAACCGCGTTCCGATACGGGGTCCCTGAAGCCTTACCCGTTCCAAAACGGCCCAGCTCGTTTCGAAACGTGGGCTGTCTGCAACCCTTGAAAACCAGACTTAGGCGTTTTGCAACAAGCCTAGAGGTCCCAAACGACCCTAAAAGACACTTAGCACCAACATACATGAACTAGAGGCATGAGTCCTAAGGCAAGGCATGCTTAAACACACATAAGGCATAAGATGAGACTTCTCTAGACTCATTCAAACATACACACATCAATCTACCACCAAGAATTAGCATACGAGGCATTGAATCTAACAAAGACCATACAAGTCAAGGATTTCATGCAATTCCATAGTGATGGCATACTAGCAAGCATAAGGTCCCATAAACAAGATAGTCAAACCTAGGGCACACATAGGCCACCAACATACACTTTTAGGCACATTCAAAGCAACATGATAAGCATAGTCCGCAATCCATGAAACAAAAGCATAACACATCCATGAGTTTAACATGCTCAAACACAATCACCTAAGGAGTTTGACACCAACTCCTAAAACTCTATACCCCATCGTTTAGGCATTATTACAAAATGCAAATCATACTTGTGTTAGCTTGAGAACTCCAAAAGCTCCTCCCTTGCCCGCTTGCCTCCCCAAACTCTAATGATCTGCACGTTGGAAAAAAAGAGAGCATAAGCTACTAGCTTAGTGAGAGAGGCTCTACAATCCACAACATACAGTTTTCCAAAACACATTTTATATGCAAGAAAAGCAATGGGTGCACGAAGTGACTATCTCAACAACAACACATGGTTTGCGCAAGCACAACCAACATACACACACGGTGGGACTACACATCACCGTTTCGACTAGTAGATTTCCAATGGGACTACACATCAAAGTACTTTCCTACTAGTCACTACCGGTGGGACTACACATCACCGTAGTTTAGACCACCATCACGTGAGGCACGACTTCAACTCGACTACACATTAACAACTTAAAATGTACATGATAATCACAACATATAACCATTCAACCTATCACAACAACATAGGAGTAGAGAGGATTACACTCGGGTTTAGGTGAACCCTCAAGGTCCCACCCAAACCCCAAAGATCCCAAAATGTGCACAATCCAAAGATTAACCAATCTACTCATCGATGTTACCCAAGTGAAGACCGAAGACCAAGCTTAAGACTCCGAAATCCCCGGATTTGTCCCCGAAGCTTCACCAAGCAAATTTCTCGCTTCTAAACATTCCAACACAAGGTAAACAATCCCAAATCAGTCTACATTCCGAAATAATCAACCTGGATCATATACCAAACACAAGACATCCAAATTCCATTCAAAACAAATCCAAAATTCATATTCCCGAGCAGCCCCTAAGCACACCCTAAAACCAATGATTCCAACCCTTAAATTACTCCCTAAAGCCTCCAAAACAGCCCTTACATATAGCCTATCCATCAGCCCTCTTATTTCCACATAAAACACCCCCATATCTCAACTCAAAACCTCCCAAAAACCTAAATCCGGGAAATTTAGCAAAACCCTTTAAAAATCATACAAGTTGGACCCTATGTTTCCTAAACAACATATCTAACATCAATCAATTAAAATATTTAGTCAAGATCAATAAAGGCACCATTTTTAAATCAAAACTTCCAAAAACTCATATTCCAAAAACATGGGTAAAGTGAAAAATAGTGGTACTTCCAAAGAGAGGAAGATGAGAGTAAGTCAAAAACAAGCTTACCTTTGAAAAATCTTCAAGGATGAGTGAGCTATGGAATGGAATAGTAACCTAAGAATGGGGGGGTTGACATTGGAAGAAAAGGGAGAGGAGAGAAGAAGATGAGCCAAAAGCATATTTTAATGTTTGTTTAAAATTGAAAAAGCCAAAGAACAAAATACCCTTAATGAAATAGGAAATCACAATGGGAGATATCCATGGCTAAATGGGCTCGTTTTGAAAATGGTCCAACTTAATTTTATTTATCTTAAAACCCGAGGCCCAAACCATTATTTAATTATTATTTTCACTCGACCCCCGAACCCGGGTGTTACACAAGGTACCAATTTTTGGGCGATGTGGGGGTGCTAACCCTTCCCTCCGCGTAACTGACTCCCGAACCTTTTTTTTGTATTTTCGTAGACTAAAACTGTTGTTTTAATAAAACAAAATGTTTTTATTAAAATGGTCCATTTTTAGGTGATCCAATCACACCTCCGAAAAAAGGATTGGTGGCGACTCTGTTATTTTTGTTTATCGTTGTTTTGTTTTTTTAAAAAGGTCGAGCTTGAAAAGGCTGCGATAGGTTGGCGACTTCGCTGGAGACGCCTTTTTGTTTTTACAAAAAAGAGAGTCAGTCCACAAGCCGATTACACTTTGTTTTAATGTCGGATTTTGTGAAGTTTATGTAAAATTTAACTTAATTGTCCATTTTTGAATATGATTTCATTTTACACATTTAAAATTTGGTAATAAACTCTATACCCGAGCTTCGTCCCGTTCGTTTAAGTGAGGGGAAAACGTTATTGCTCTCGTGGGAATATTGATTCTCTGTATGGGACTAGCAAGTACCTTCGGGGATTATATGCCCTATGTATTCGTGAGGATACTAATCCTTCATGTGGACATAGGAAAATGCCCCCTGAGTTGAACTTGATTTGTGTGAAGCCTATAATTGGTAGGATTAGGGGCCTTGCTATCCTTAGTAGGGGAAAACGAGGATAACTCAGGGACCTGTCTAGAACCCAACCTTTTGTGTGCGTCTAGGAGCCCACCCCGTCAGAGCCATATGGAAAACCATAAAAGTAGAATTTGGTCAAGATTTTTTTCGTAAGACTAGTCCGAGGAAGTGTGTGTCCAGAAATATTGGAATGTGCTTCCCAGTTATTATTCCTACAATAAAATTATTTTGGCATTGCTGGGTGTTCTATCTTTTTTTATCTTATTTTGCATTCATCTCATATCTAGAAGGGGTCGAATCTAAAGCACGTTGCTCGAGTAGAAGATAGTTTTTCATAATGGGTAGAAGACTCCTTCAGAAAAAGAAAGATAATGCGAGTGTACGTCACTGGTCTGAGGTCAACCAGCGAGCACATAGAGAACATCATTCAAGTATACAAGACAAAGATCTTGGTCCTCGAAGATATCAATAGGGGGCAATGACTATTGGTTTACTCGTCTTAGGGACAATTCCATGAGATTCTAGGAGCGAGATGAATTCAACAAGAGGGTCATGACCCAAGTTCAGGATGTAGCTAGGCATGTGATGGTGTTGGCCAAAGAAGCTGCAGCTCTGCGCCAACATGTTAGGCCAATTGAGGAGGCGGGGCCGAGACTCCTATGGCTATTCGAAGAGATAAAAGTGTTGGGTGCTCGAGCTGAGGTGTACTCATGATATAATTCAGAATCTTTTGTAATAAGGAAATTCAACATTCAATGAAAAACTATTTCTAGAGAAATACCTTAATGGAATTGATGGTCACTCGTCTGCATTCATGCATTTGCATCTTTGTTCGTTTATTGTTTGTTTGCATTAGTAGTTTACATCATTGCATTCATTCACGCCTTTAATAAAACTTAATTATAGAAAACCTAAAAGAGCACACAAGTACGCTACTCAAACCCAAGCAACGACAATTGAACATAGGTTGTCAGCTTCAGATAGGCTTGATAGAATCACGCAAGCTCAACAAGATGTTGTTAGCCAGAGAGCGGTTATATCAAAGATCTTTTTGTAGGGGCACATGTTAGTTCCTCATGATTTTCATTTCAATGAAAGATGCATCTTTGACTGTGAAACCTTGAATATACATATATAGGTCCATGGATAACAATTGCATGTTGTGATGTTGATTCCAAATATAGAGATCAATTGATCGTTATGAAAACGATAAAGTATGATTTGCCTCTTAGACTATTCAAGTCGGAAAAATAAGAAAAGGAAGACTACCATGCCTTTGATGATGTTCAATGATGAGAAAATCTCAAAAATTCATAAATGTGGAGTTGTGAATTGGGCAAGTTTAACCAAGAAGAGTTGCTTGACATTGAAATTCTAATGATAGTCTTCTATACCCTAATAAAGACACATCGATTGTAACTTGTAGCTCAAAGAATATCTCGGGGGCATTCTGCTGAAGTTATAATGTTGAATATCTAATAAGGAAGCAATGCTCCACCTATTTTATACATTAGCTTCATGAGTGGTTTTCAAATCCTGAAAAAGTCAAATATTTAATGAGATGAAATCCCGAGATAAGTAAAAACGATCGGTAAAAAGAAAACCTCGAGGTTAGTTCACTATAGCTGTGAGGATGGGTATCTGATAAGATAGGAATGTTCTATCTACTCAATGCCTTGGCTTTACGAGTGATTTTCAAATCCTGAAAAATTCAAACATATTAATGAAATGAAATCTCGGGGAGGTCAAAAAAAGAGAAGAAAAGCTGATAAAATAGTGGCTAGTTGCAATCAGAAATGCACACATGCACTCGTAGAATTCTATTCTTAGAAATATATTTTTGCACTATAATGGTTAAGCAAGTCTAAGAAGCTTGAACACATTTTTGAATGAAGAAGACTGATGAGAACTGAAAAGGAGAAGTTTTCGATTAGATCATGTAATGCGATAATCATAAGGATGAACAGAGCGGTCTGAAAGAAATTTCACAACTTCAAAATATCGCCGCAACATTCAAAGTCTTCAAAGACTTAAGCTATGCTTAAAGTGATCAGTGGAAGGTTGAGTTAGAGACACTCATGAACTTGACATCTGGGGCATCCTATTTTATTTTCTTTGCTTAAAATGAATCTCTTGGTCTTAAAGGCATATTTCATTGAAATAACACATGATAAGTAAACCATGCCATCGGATTGGGGCAATTTGCGTTGGACAAGGATTTAAGGCCATCAACGTTAATATGCATAAGAGGAAGAGAAGAATATGCCATTATCATTCGAAGACATTTAAGGTAGAAATAAGCTTTCCTGCAAGAATTTACATGCAGGCGCTTCAAGGTGCCCTGTAGGGGAAAGAATTTGAAAACTCACAAGATGCGTTGAGGGCATTAGTTGGTTACATCCCCATGCCACATCAAACAGAAGGCATTAGTTGATTACGTCCTCATGCCCTGCTATTTAAAGCAATCAATTGACTCTGTTCCTATCGCAACCTTTTGAAGTTGACATTAGTTGGTTATGTCTTCATGTCGCTTCTTTTTCAAGATGGAGGCAATAGTTGGTTACGTGCCCATGCCCCGCTTTTAAATGGATCAGTTGACTCCATTCCCATCGCCACCTTCCGAAGATGGCATTAGTTGGTTACGTCCTCATGTCACTTCGTTTTCAAGCTAGAGGCATTAGTTGGTTACGCCCCCCCCCCCCCCACACACACTTTTTAAAGTAATCAGTTGACTCTGTTCCTATCACTATCTTCCGAAGATGACATTATAGTAAAACCTCTATAAATTAATACTCTTTAAATTAATAAACTCTATTAAATAATAAATTTCTCCGGTCCCGACTTGGGCCAATGTAAAAAATCATCAAATTCGATAAGTTAATAATACAATAATTTTTTGGAGATCCCCTTTATAAATATAAAGGTCCCATCAAAACTATAAATTAATAATTTTGTTCACTTATCATGCATGAATATATTTAATTAGTTACATTAAATCAGTACATAGCTTTTTAACTTATTATTTGATTAATTACAATGAACTTAATAGATGCATGAAAATATTCAATTAGTTTCAATAAATTCGTAAATTCATGAATACAATATTAAATTGAAACAATGAATTATTAAGTATATGCATTAGTCTAGTTAGATATAAATAATTTTATACATGAATATATTTAATAACATATACATGAATCTACTTATTTTTAATTAATTGGAATATTATGTACAATTTACAATTTATTTGCACACAATATCTTTATCAAAGTTATATTTGCTGAATTGAAAAATTTTCTTTTAGTTAATAAATTATTAATTTATCGATATATTAATATCTCTCTAAACTAATAAAATTTCATGGTCTCAAGGGTATTAATTTATAGAGGTTTTACTGTAGTTGGTTATGTCCCCATGCCACTTCATTCTCGATCAAGAGGCATGTCGCCTCGCTTTTTCATCACGACACTTCACTACTTCAGGAAAAAGCTATGACTTCATTTTGTAAGTACTCACTACACTATTTACAAAAGAATCAATCTACAAGTTTGTACTACAAGTTTTGAGGAAATACAAGAATCAAGCTTTCAAATTCTTAGGTATTCCGTCATTTACTGTTTTTATTTTTATTTGTTCGTATTCACGTTTCTAACATTTGGGGAGGGGGGAAGAGAGCATTCAAATCTGTTCTTGAGGTTTATAAGCCTTTAATTAAAAAAAAACACTGAAGGAAAAGTGGTTTTATATTTTTAAAGATCAAAGTATAGTTTTTTCAACAAAAGAAAAAAACGGTCACTACCCTTTTGTGAATTTGGCCTTCGATTTAGACAGTATCTCAATTCAGTCACTTTTTAGTTCCTTTTCAAATCTTTTTTTACTAAATCCCTTTCATTTTTATCCTTCTTATAAAAATAAAAAAAATTAATCGACTCGAATTACTAAGATGTTGACCTAATATAAGGAATGATACACATTTTCGTAAAATCATTTCATTTATCCATTTTCTTTAATAGTTTATTTAATTTTTTGTATCTATTTAATTTCGCAATTTAAATTAGTTGTGCTTTTTATATTCATGTTTAATTTACTCTGCTAAAACCTAAAATTGTTGTCATTAATTAAAACTTTTAGTTTAAGTAAACCCTCTAGGATTAGGTTCTTAAAAGCCTTAGTTAGAGCCTTGAATTTGAGAAAATAAAAAACACTTTTTCGCCCAAAAATCATAAAACAAACTTAATTATATTTTAACCCCAACAAGTAAAATTTGCTTAGACAATTCTTAGGGTTAACCATTATCGACTTAGTAAAATAAAAGTTCCAACACACTAGTTTCCGCTTTGATTGTGTTGAGATTTTAGGGGCTCGATTCGATCAACCGTTCTTGCTCGCCAAGTATGGAGAAGTTGGATAATTCGGTGTTTTAGTGGGAGGTGAAAAATTGGCAATTTGACACAAGGATTTATAGTGGTTCAACCTTCTAACCAAGGTCTACATCCACTACCTTAGCTCCCCACTAAGGATTTCCAACAAATTCACTAAGAATTTCGTCCCCTTTTCTAGGATTAGGAGGAAACCGTTACAACCCTCAAAGCTTTCTACCCAAAGCTTGAAGAAACACTCTCTTTACAAAGAAAGACTTAGCAAACTAGAAATCCCTCTAAAAGGTGTTTGTTTGCAATTCTTAGCACTCACCCAAAACCTAAACACTTGAGCAAATTTAACAATGTAAGCTCACAAGTGTTGTCTAAGCAAGAAATGAACAATTAAAGCTCTAGACAAATTTTGACATCATAATGTTGTAACAATTGAAGCATTCCCCATTACAAGATGCTTGGAGGTCCCTTTTATACTCCCAATTGAGTTTGTGGTCGTTACTAGCCGTTGGGGATGATTTGGAGCCGTTGAGGACTTTATTTCCCTTCATAAATGCTGTTCTGCAGCTATCCGTATCGATACGCGTGGAACCGTATCGGTACGGCCTTCATGAGGAAATAACTGTTGGGCTCTTGCCAACCTAGGCGTATCGATACACTTGAGGGCGTATCGGTACGGGTTCACATTTAAATGGCCGTTGGGAAATAGCCGTTGGGGTTGGTTGAAAGGGGATCGGTACGCTTACCTGGCGTATCGAAACGATCTCGATCCGTATCGAAACGGCAAAGGCTTGTATCGATACGGGTTTTGACAGTGGCCAAACTGGGGCAAAAAGGTATCTGTACGGGTACAACCGTATCGATACAGGTACTTTGAAAACACAAGTTTGGATATTAAAAACATGAAAAATCTTTGCCAAAAACCTCTTAAAATACCTCAAACATAAATTCAAGTTGTTTGGACTTAAAAACAAGTTTTAAATTCTTTTCAAATTAGTCCAAAACGTTTTTCAATTATTATATCAAAACATTAGTTCTACAATCTCCCCCTTTTTGATATAATAAAACTCACTTGAAAAATTGTTTGGGATTCTCCCCCTTTAACTTTAAAAATGTGAATAAGAGATTAAAGATGTGAAATCAAATAAAGCTCCCCCTTATTCATTTGAAAATTCAATTTTTCAAACCCATTTCTCCCTTTTTTTTGTTATATCAAAAAGAATTTAAAACATTAAGTTTCAAAATAACAATAGAGGTAAAAAAATTGACACACTTAAAATTTTGGTTTAAAAATTGGCTCCCCCTTACTCAAAGCATCATAAGAATGTTAGTTCAACATATATGATTATCTAGTTGACATAAAAAAAATAAACAAATAAAAGCAAAAGCAATTAGATTTTACCAACACTTGAACCCAAAGGGAGGATGTGAAGCCTTCCTTTTTCAAGTGTTCTTCCTTGTGTGTATGGAGCTCCCCCTCAACGTTTGACTTGTTGATCACTCTCTATCACACCTAGCAAAAGACAATCAAGTAATTTTTGGTATCCAAATTGCTTTGGATCCATAGACATTAGTGGCACAAAATTTAGTCCCCTTAGTAATCCATTTTTCAATTTCATCCTTTTTAGTTAAAGTGGTTAGTCCTTTTGGGACCCAAACACTTCTAAAATATTTACCATTTATAAATCTAGGGGCACTAGATTGTCTTACATAAAAATTTGATTTTCAAAAACTATTTTTCTTTTCAAGTTCATTGGAAATCAAATCTTTTTCTTTTTGAACTTTGAGAAGCAAATTTTGTAAATCAAAACATTTTTGTTCAAAATCTTTCAATTTTGCTTCAAGTTCAAGATTTGTTTTAGAAAGCAAATCATTTTCAATTTTTATTTTTGAAATCAACTTTTTGTTCTTGGAAAATGATGCCTTGAATTCCAAAAGCAAATCATCACAGGCATCTTGTAACTCATCAAATGTATAAGAATTTGAAATAGATGTGTTGAGTGGATCGCAAGATCGAAATTGACCAAGAGGGGGGGTGAATTGGAAATTTAAAGGTTTGTGGTGGAAATTTGCAAATTAAAAATTGATGGACAAGAGATTTAGAGTGGTTCAAGTTCCAAATGAACTCTACATCCACTACCTTAGCTTCACTAAGGATTTGCAACAATTCCACTAAATCGTTCTTCCCCTTTTCTAGGACAAGGAGGCAACCCTTTACAATTTCGGTTGATTTTTCTACCCAAAAATCAACCCAACCCTCACACAAGAGAACAAAGAAATTTGTAGGCTAATAAGGTATCTCTCAATACAAATGATAGCCCCAATACAAGCACTCAACCCAATTTTACAAAGTATGAATGAAGAACACAAATTGGGATTTCTAGACAAAGTGGGATTTTTGCACAATTGCTTGAATTTGATGTTTGGATGTTTGCTTTTGGATCAATAGTAGTTGCTGATGCTTTTGGCTGTCTCTTTTATACCTTCTCATTGATTTCTAGCCGTTTGGGTGGTTGGGAACATAAATGGAGCCGTTGGAACCCTCTCTTGCCACCATAAATGCAGTCTGCACCAACCCGTTTCGGAACACGGGGTACCTGTTTCGGAACGGACTAAAATAGAAAGAGCCGTTGGGGTGCATTTAAGAGCCCGTTTCGAAACGCCTTAGGGCCGTTTCGGAATGATTTTGCCACTGTCAAGGGTCGTTTCGGAACGGTCTTAGCCCGTTTCGAAACGCCTTAACGACTTTCAGAAAATCAGTTAAAAACACATAACGGTCATATTTTCAAATTAAACCTAGCAACTATTTTGAAACGATTTGGATCCGTTTCGAAACGGATTTGCTACTGTCAAGGGTCGTTTCGAAACGGGCTTGATCCGTTTCGAAACACCCTCTTAATATTTAAAAAACTCAGCAAATATTTGAACCGTTGGTCTTTTTCAAATCAAATATGAAGAACAGCTTCGAAACGAGTGATACCGTTTCGAAACAAGGTAAAGTGTTTTGATACACGTTTCGGAACGGTGGTCGACAGTGATGAAAATGTTTCGAAACGCTTGAGGGCCGTTTCGAAACAGGGTCTTGAAAATCACTGTTTTTGGCTTGAAACACTTAGAAAAAATATTTGAAAAGCATGTTTTTAACTTGGGCATAATCTTAAACTTATATAGGGATATTTTGAGGACTTAAAATTCGTTTTGACTTTTTTTCAATTTAGTCCTTAGGTTTTTAGTTATATCAAAATTAAAATACTTGTTTCACAATCTCCCCCTTTTTGATATAACAAAACCAAAGTTAGAATTTTTGAGAATTTTGAAAGTTTTGAAAATATTCTAACTCCCCCTTAATTTAAGATAGGTTTTTAAAGTTAAAAGAAATTTTTGATTTGAAATTCAAGTTGTAAACCTTTCAAGTTGTAAACCTTTAAAAACCTTTTAAAATTTAAAACGAATTTTAGTGTTGTGGCTCTTAAATTTCTTCTCCCCCTTTTTGTTAGATCAAAAAGAACAATAAAAGCTCATAGAGAAGATAAAGGATTAGTACCAATAAGCAATAATAAGCAACCATAATATTAATTCATAATCAAAATATCCAAAACATAAATCAAACATTAAGTTCAACATAAAATCCCAAATAAAAAAGCCATAAGCATAGGTTCCTAAAACATGAGAAAACATAAAGATGCAATCTTAATCCTAAAATGCATAGATAATATGATATGGTATGATATGGAGTTCCTAAGCCTTGTCATCATCATCCGAAGTATCATCATCGCTCTTGGCTTGAGAACGGTGAAACTTCGTCCATTCCCCATAAAGCGTAGAGAAGGATAGATCCAAGTTGGAATGAGAAGTCTCAAGAGTATGAAGACGATCCTCGACATTCTTCAAACGATTGCCCATAGATTCAAAACCCGAAGCAATGCGAGTGTCCAAAGCATCAAACCGAGAGTCCAAAGCATTGAAGCGCTCGGTAAGGAAAGCCGTGAGGGCGTCATTGGTTGCAACTTGAACTTGAGGTGGAGGAGCAACGGGAGGAGGAACGGCTTCTCTATCAATTCTTTCCCAAACATCATTCGCATATGTGAACCCGGATTTGCGAAGGGATGACTCACCAATCTTGGTCTTGCGAGGTTCCGGAGAGTCGTAGGAACAATCAATGCCAAGATCATGAAAGAGGTAGCTCAAGACTATGCCATATGTAAAAGACTTCAACTCATTTGTGTCAATAAGCTTGATATTATTGACTATCTCGGCAAAAATTATCTTAGGCACATTTGGGCGCTCACCCTTACGGAAACACTCTAGCCAAAAGTGATCGGTTTGACGGATGTGGGAGTATTTACCTCCGGAAGGTCGAATAAACCAAGAAACCATCAAGTGAAGAACTCGATCGTGCACGTCCAAATTAAGTGCCTTACCGATGAAAGTGCCAAAGTGGCGTTCATCCTCAAGACCCTCATCCTTACGTTGAAGAGCAGACTCCAAAAGAGCAACATTAACAACAAACTTTTTGCCCAATAAGGATGATTCAATTCCTATAATCTCGGTTTTGGTCTCATCATAAATAAAACGAGCATTAGAGTAAAAAAGGAGTACCATGTGTTTGTAGCGAACATCCGGAATGCTCAAGAGGTACATGAGATTCCACTCACTCAAACGGTCGAGATAACGGAATAGGAATCGCTCGGAATTGAGGAAATCAAGATCAATGACACGTTCCTTGCGAATTGCGAAATCCTTGACATAAGAGAATCGAGCACGTGCCTCCGGATTTTTAAGGGATTTCTGAAAAAGCATAGTGAGATTTGGACGAATGCTCGAATCACCGGATTGAACGGCCTTGCGCTTTTTGTTAGCTTGATCCGCCATCTAAAAACATTAAGCAAGAGTTTTAAAATTAAGTGTATGCATTGATAGTTAAAAATCAATCCAATAATAAATCCCACTTAGGGTTTTGAAAAAAAAATTAAAAAAAACAGTTTAAAAAAATACGATTGAAAAAAAATTTATATTCGAATCAAAAATTTTGAGATTTGGAAAAAATTTTACAAGATATTGAAAACCCACAAATAAAAGCATATAATTTATACAAAAATAAAATTTTCTAACCTAAGATTCGAACATAAATTGAAAGAAAAAGAAAAATAGAAAAATTACCTTAGTTTGGGATTTTGGATGATTTGATTAAAATCCTTGCACAAGGTTGATGAAACTTGCTTAGACTTGAGATTTAGAGTAAAACCCCTCACAATTTTGTGAAAATCAAAGAGTTTGAGAGAGTATTTACAGAGAGGGAGGCGGTTAGGGTTTTAAGAGTTTGATAAAAAAGAGAACTTTATCATTAAAAGCCCTAAATAAAGCAATCCGCGATGTCGTTTCGAAATGGTCAAGACCGTTTCGGAACGGGGCGGCTAGGGTTTTGACCGTTTTAAGACCATAAGCTGACCGTTTCGATACGGTGTTGACTGTATCGAAACCCCTTTGACCCGTATCGGAACACGTTCCGATACACCCCTTGGCAGTAGCAAAAACGTTTCGGAACGCCTTGGAGGCGTTTCGAAACGCCCTTCTCTCAGAGCTGGATTTAAGGTATCCGTATCGAAACAGGTTCACCTGTTTCGATACACCTGGGCCTGGAAGTGCAGAAGAGGCTCTAAAAATGCAGAAAAATGAAGTTTTAAGAGGCCTAACATGCATAAATGTTATGAATGAGCAGGCAAAACATATTTGAGCATTAACATACTCCCCCTAACTATAAGCATGGATACAACTAGGAGTTTAAACACATAAACATGGCATTTCACAAGATCAAGCATATTTAAGCACAAAAGAGGAGGTCAAGATAGGCTAGCTAGACCTAACTCTCTCCTAAGGGACCAAAAACGCTCTTTGTCTAAGGGTTTTGTAAAAATGTCCGCTAATTGATTCAAGGTGTCTACATACTCTATAACCACATCTTCCTTAAGGACATGATCTCTAATGAAATGATGCCTTATTTCTATATGTTTGGTTCTAGAGTGTTGGATAGGATTTTTAGTTAAACATATTGCACTAGTGTTGTCACATTTTAGGGGTATGGTTTCAACTTTAATTCCATAATCTAAGAGTTGTTGCTTCATCCAAAGGACTTGAGCACAACAACTCCCTAAGGATATGTACTCGGCTTCGGTGGTAGATAAGGCTACACTATTTTGTTTCTTAGAGAACCAAGATATGAGCATACTACCTAAGAATTGGCAAGTTCCCGAAGTACTTTTCCTATCAATTTTGCAACCCCCATAATCCGCATCCGAGTAAGCATGAAGGTTGAAGGTAGAGTCTCTAGGATACCAAAGGCCTAAACAAGGAGTGTCTCTAAGGTATCTAAAGATTCTCTTAACGGCTATAAGGTGAGACTCTCTAGGACTAGCTTGAAACCTAGCACACAAGCAAACACTAAACAAGATATCCGGTCTACTTGCGGTAAGGTAAAGCAAAGATCCAATCATAGAACGATAAAGCTTAGAGTCAACACACTTACCTCCTTCATCTTTGTCAAACTTTGTAGATGAGCTCATAGGAGTGGCTTGAGGCTTTGCATTCTCCAAGCCAAACTTCTTGAGCATATCCTTTATGTATTTTGCTTGGTTGATGAAGGTGCCATCCTTCTTTTGCTTGATTGGAGTCCCAAAAAGAATGAGAGCTCCCCCATCATGCTCATCTCAAATTCACCTTGCATTAACTTAGCAAACTCTTGACAATGACATTCATTAGTAGAACCAAAAATAATATCATCAACATAAATTTGAACTACTAAGATGTCATTTTTATACATTTTTATAAAGAGTGTAGTGTCCACCTTACCTTTTTCAAATCCTTTTTCAATCAAAAAATTTGAAAGCCTTTCATACCAAGCTCTAGGAGCTTGTTTTAAACCATAAAGAGCTTTGGTAAGTTTAAAAACATGATTTGGAAATTTTGAATCTTCAAAACCCGGTGGTTGTTCCACATACACTTCTTCATTTATAAAACCATTTAAAAATGCGCTTTTAACATCCATTTGAAAAAGCTTGAAATTATGATAACATGCATATGCAAGCAACATCCTAATGGCTTCCATTCTAGCTACGGGTGCATAGGTTTCATCAAAATCTATTCCCTCTTCTTGAGTGTAACCTTGTGCTACAAGTCTAGCTTTATTTCTCACAATGTTACCACTCTCATCTAGTTTGTTCCTAAAGACCCATTTAGTTCCTATTGTAGATTGATTACTAGGCCTATCAACTAATGTCCATACATTACTTCTCTCAAATTGATTTAACTCTTCTTGCATAGCCATAATCCAAAAATCATCTTTCAATGCTTCTTTTATATTTTTAGGCTCTATGCATGAGATAAATGCAACATGGTTCATTAATCTAAGAGAAGAACGAGTGGTTACCCCCTTGGATGGATCACCCAAGATTTCACCATCTTTGACATAGTTCAACTCCCTTGGGTAGCTCACTTCCTTTTCCTCAATGGCCAAGTCCTTCAAGGCTTCAAGAGGTCGATCTTGTGTGTCTTCTTCTTTTGTTGGAATCTCATCCTCCTTTGAAGTTTGACCTCCATCAAAGGCATTTATGATTCCTACATCATCATCATCACAAGAATCCTTCCTAGGAAGGAGGTTATCATCGAATACAACATGAATAGATTCTTCTACTACTAAAGTTCTTTTGTTAAATACTCGATAGGCTTTAGAGGTTAAAGAGTAACCTATAAAAATGGCTTCATCACTTTTTGCATCAAATTTACCTAAGTTGTCTTTTCCATTATTTAAAACAAAACACTTGCACCCAAAAGGGTGAAAATAGCTAATGTTAGGCTTTTTAGATTTTAAAATCTCATAAGGTGTTTTCTTTAAAATTGGCCTAATCATAACTCGATTTACAATATAACAAGCGGTGTTTGTGGCTTCCGCCCAAAAATATTTAGGTAAATTATTTTCACAAAGCATAGTTCTAGCCATTTCTTGTAAAGTTCTATTTTTCCTCTCAACTACCCCATTTTGTTGAGGAGTTCGAGGAGCCGAAAAATTATGGCTAATACCATTTTCATTCAAAAATTCTTCAAACCCTAAATTTTGAAACTCGGTTCCATGATCACTTCTAATATGTGAAATTCTAAGTTCAAGATCATTTTGGGTTAATTTTGAAAATGTGATGAATTTTTCCAAAGCCTCATCTTTAGTACTTAAAAAGAGAACCCAAGTAAATCTAGAAATATCATCAACTAGCACAAAAGCATAAGATTTACCACCCAAGCTCATAGTCCTAATTGGCCCAAATAAATTCATGTGAATTAATTGTAAGCATCTACTAGTAGAAACATCATTAATGGATTTAAAGGAAGACCTATGTTGTTTACCCTTTGAGCATGCATCACAAATTTTATCATTTGAAAATTTTATTTTGGGCAAACCTCTAACTAGATTTAGAGAGACTAGTTTTTCCAAAACACTAATGCTAGCATGTCCTAGCTTCCTATGCCACAACCATGCATCATTTTCATTTTGAGCAACTAAGCATGCATGAGATGTATGTATGTCATCTAAATGCACCATGTATATGTTTCCTATGCGATGGCCTATGAGCATAATATTATTAGATTTAATGTCTACAATTTTGCATCCATTTTTATCAAATAAAACATTAAATCCTTTATCCCACAATTGACTTATGCTCAATAAGTTGTGTTTAAGACCATCGACATATAAGACATTTTCAATAAGAATGGTAGAGTGATTACCTATGGAGCCAATACCTTTAATGTGGCCTTTGGAGTTGTCACCAAATGTTACTACTCCTCCACTTTTTGGCTTTAAATCCATGAATCGACTCTTGTCTCCGGTCATATGCCTCGAGCATCCACTATCAAGGTACCATGAGTTTTGACTTTGTGCCTTGGCCTTGTAGCAATGCTCCCCCTACAAACAAAGATATTAAACTTTGGTTTTTGGTACCCAAATCATTTTAGGTCCATGAGTGTTAGCTCCCAAAACCTTGGTTCCCTTAGGAATCCAAGATGACATAGCAATAATATTATTAGATTTTACAAGTTCCTTAGGAACTCATACACTTCTAATTCTTTTAGCTCTACTATGTCTAGGATAGCTACCTTGTTTGTAGTAGTTAGTCTTTTTCTTAGGTTGGTGTGTTCTAGAGGATTCTCCTACTTCATGCTTGACACTACCAACATTTTTTAAAGACTTTTTGAGCTCATTTAGCTCACCCAACACCTTTTGGTGTTCACTATTACATTGAGATAAAAGATTATTAAGATCAACATTTTCATCTTGAAAAAATTTAAGTTCATCTTTTAATCCTAAAATCTTTTTCTCAAATTTAGAATTAGCTTGAGTGAGTGAGTCATTTTTCTCATTTAGTTCTAAAATGATTTTCTTGTTTTTAATGACCGACTCTTTAAACTTCTCAACTAATTCATCATGTACCTCTTGTAACTCATCATATGCATCATTTAACTCTTCATATGAAAAATCTAAAGTAGATGAGTTAGAGGTTACCAAGGAGGAATCTTCCTCAAGTGCCATGAGACAAAGATTAGCCACTTCTTGTTCGTCATCCTCCGATGACTCCTCATCACTCCAAGTAGCAAGCTTGGCTTTGAGTCTCTTCTTCTTCTCAAAGCCCTTCTTCTTGAGTTGAGGGCACTCCGAACGGATGTGGCCGGGTTGTTTGCACTCATAGCAAATGATGGGATCCTTTCCTTCTTCTTTGTTCTTCCCTTTGAAGTCCATCTTTCTTTGGATTTTTCTTCCCCGGTTGGACCTCATGAAACGTGAGAACCGTTTGGCTATCATAGCCAATTCTTCAAGTTCGTCCTCATCACTAGATGAGCTTTCATCAAGTTGTGAAACTTTAGCCTTGAGAGCTATTCCCATCTTCTTCTTCTTCTTCTCAACCTCAAGCTTCTCTACCCTTTTCTCTTCTTTCTTCTTCTCATCTTCCCTTCCTTCCTTCATGATCTCATGAGTAAGGAGAGAACCCACAAGCTCATCAAGCTTCAAAGTCTTCAAATTCTTTGCTTCGATGATAGCGGTTCTCTTCCCATCCCAAGACTCGGGAAGTGAATAGAGTAGCTTCCGGACAAGCTTGTCTTCCGGTATGATCTCTCCATAGCCCTTTAGACCATTGATAATCGTGGAGAATCGATCAAACATCTTTGACACCGTCTCATCGTGGTCCATCTTGAAATTTTCATAACTAAGATTGAGAATTCCAATCTTAGTTTCTTTAACATCATTGGTGCCTTCATAGGTGGTCTCAAGAGTGTCCCACACTTCCTTGGCACTTTCAATTGATGAGACCTTTGAGTAGATGTCCGGACCGAAAGCACAAAATAGCATGTGGAGAGCTTTATCATTAACTTGAATCTTTTTCCTCTCCTCTTTACTCATTTCGGCTTTCTTCTTCAACACCATCTTGCCTTCACCGTCTTGCTTCAATGGAATGTATGGCCCATCCTCAATGACATCCCACACAAGATAGTCACTAGACTTGATGAATAGACACATTTTATTCTTCCAAAAAGAATAATTGTCACCATTGAAGAAAAGAGGCTTTGTGGTCGATTGTGACTCGTACATGCCGGAACCGGAGGTTGAAGCCATCTCTTGATATTTTGATGATCACACTCTTCCAAGGATCTCCTCTTGTGGTTGTTAATCCTCAAAGAGTTAAGCTCTGATACCAATTGTTGAGTGGATCGCAAGATCGAAATTGACCAAGAGGGGGGGTGAATTGGAAATTTAAAGGTTTGTGGTGGAAATTTGCAAATTAAAAATTGATGGACAAGAGATTTAGAGTGGTTCAAGTTCCAAATGAACTCTACATCCACTACCTTAGCTTCACTAAGGATTTGCAACAATTCCACTAAATCGTTCTTCCCCTTTTCTAGGACAAGGAGGCAACCCTTTACAATTTCGGTTGATTTTTCTACCCAAAAATCAACCCAACCCTCACACAAGAGAACAAAGAAATTTGTAGGCTAATAAGGTATCTCTCAATACAAATGATAGCCCCAATACAAGCACTCAACCCAATTTTACAAAGTATGAATGAAGAACACAAATTGGGATTTCTAGACAAAGTGGGATTTTTGCACAATTGCTTGAATTTGATGTTTGGATGTTTGCTTTTGGATCAATAGTAGTTGCTGATGCTTTTGGATGTCTCTTTTATACCTTCTCATTGATTTCTAGCCGTTTGGGTGGTTGGGAACATAAATGGAGCCGTTGGAAGCCTCTCTTGCCACCATAAATGCAGTCTGCACCAACCCGTTTCGGACCACGGGGTACCTGTTTCAGAACGGACTAAAATAGAAAGAGCCGTTGGGGTGCATTTAAGAGCCCGTTTCGAAACGCCTTAGGGCCGTTTCGGAACGATTTTGCCACTGTCAAGGGTCGTTTCGGAACGGTCTTAGCCCGTTTCGAAACGCCTTAACGACTTTCAGAAAATCAGTTAAAAACACATAACGGTCATATTTTCAAATTAAACCTAGCACCTGTTTCGAAACGATTTGGATCCGTTTCGAAACAGATTTGCTACTGTCAAGGGTCGTTTCGGAACGGGCTTGATCCGTTTCGAAACACCCTCTTAATATTTAAAAAACTCAGCAAATATTTGAACTGTTGGTCTTTTTCAAATCAAATATGAAGAACAGTTTCGAAACGAGTGATACCGTTTCGAAACGAGGTAAAGTGTTTCGATACACGTTTCGGAACGGTGGTCGACAGTGATGAAAACGTTTCGAAACGCCTGAGGGCCGTTTCGAAACAGGGTCTTGAAAATCACTGTTTTTGGCTTGAAACACTTAGAAAAATATTTGAAAAGCATGTTTTTAACTTGGGCATAATCTTAAACTTATATAGGGATATTTTGAGGACTTAAAATTCGTTTTGACTTTTTCAATTTAGTCCTTAGGTTTTTAGTTATATCAAAATTAAAATACTTGTTTCACAAGATGAGTTAGAAGTTACCTCCCCCTCATTGAGGGCCATCAAGCATAGGTGGGCTACTCCATCATCAGTGGAGTCTCCATCACTCCATGTGGCCACATATGCTTGTTTTGAAGATGATCCCTTCTTTTTGGATTTTTGGGAGTCCTTCATCTTCTTCATCGATTCATGCTTGGATTTTTCCATTTTGCTCTTCATGAACCGGGCAAATTTGTTGAAGAGATAGGCCATCTCTTCATATTCACTTTCCTCCTCACTTGAATTTACATGATGGCATGTGGAGGATTTGAGAGCTATGTCACTAGCATTGATGCCTAGCTCCATGATCTTCTTCTTCCCCATCGCTCTAATCTCTTCCTTCTTCTTCTCCTCTTCTTTTTTTTCTTCATTATTTGGTGAGTGAGAAGAGACCCCATGAGTTCATCAAGCTTCAAGGTTTTGAGATTCTTGGCTTCGATGATGGCGGTCCTCTTTGAGTCCCATGACTCGGGAAGGGAGTAGATGAGCTTTCGGACAAGCTTCTCTTCCGGGATGGCTTCTCCATAACCTTTAAGACCATTGGTGATAGTGGAGAACCTATCAAACATCTTCTCGATGTTCACTTCCGGATCCATCTTGAAGTTCTCATACTCTAAGGTTAGGAGCCCAATCTTGGTCTCCTTGACTTCATTGGTTCCCTCGTATGTGACTTCAAGCTTGTCCCATACCTCCTTGGCACTCTCACAAGAAGACATCTTCTCATAGATGGTTGGGCCAAATGCACAAAAGAGCATGTGCAAGGCTTTGCAATTAAGTTCCATCTTCTTGCAATCGTCGGCACTCTATTCCGCTTTCCTTCCTTGAGGCACGAACGGACCATCTTCAACTATGTCTCATAGCTTGTAATCTTTTGATTTCAAGAAGAATTTCATCTTTGTCTTCCAATGGGCATAGTGGTCTCCGTTGAAGAAGGGCGGTTTGTCGATTGATTGTGTCATTGAGCCGGTTGGTGAAATGTTGATCGAGCTTGCCGGATCTTCTCAATAGGATGTGAATCCCCCTCGATTGAGCCAAGCTCTGATACCAATTGTTGAGATTTTAGGGGCTCGATTCGATCAACCGTTCTTGCTCGCCAAGTATGGAGAAGTTGGATAATTGGGTGTTTTAGTGGGAGGTGAAAAATTGGAAATTTTACACAAGGATTTATAGTGGTTCAACCTTCTAACCAAGGTCTACATCCACTACCTTAGCTCCCCACTAAGGATTTCCAACAAATTCACTAAGAATTTCGTCCCCTTTTCTAGGATTAGGAGGAAACCGTTACAACCCTCAAAGCTTTCTACCCAAAGCTTGAAGGAACACTCTCTTTACAAAGAAAGACTTAGCAAACTAGAAATCCCTCTAAAAGGTGTTTGTTTGCAATTCTTAGCACTCACCCAAAACCTAAACACTTGAGCAAATTTAACAATGTAAGCTCACAAGTGTTGTCTAAGCAAGAAATGAACAATTAAAGCTCTAGACAAATTTTGACATCATAATGTTGTAACAATTGAAGCATTCCCCATTACAAGATGCTTGGAGGTCCCTTTTATACTCCCAATTGAGTTTGTGTCCGTTACTAGCCGTTGGGGATGATTTGGAGCCGTTGAGGACTTTATTTCCCTTCATAAATGTTGTTCTACAGCTATCCGTATCGATACGCGTGGAACCGTATCGATACGGCCTTCATGAGGAAATAGCCGTTGGGCTCTTGCCAGCCTAGGCGTATCGATACGCTTGAGGGCGTATCGGTACGGGTTCACATTTAAATGGCCGTTGGGAAATAGTCGTTGGGTTGGTTGAAAGGGGATCGGTACGCTTACCTGGCGTATCGAAACGATCCCGATCCGTATCGAAACGGCAAAGGCCTGTATCGATACGGGTTTTGACAGTGGCCAAACTGGGGCAAAAAGGTATCGGTACGGGTACAACCGTATCGATATGGGTACTTTGAAAACACAAGTTTGGCTATTAAAAACATGAAAAATCTTTGCCAAAAACCTTTTAAAATACCTCAAACATAAATTCAAGTTGTTTGGACTTAAAAACAAGTTTTAAATTCTTTTCAAATTAGTCCAAAACGTTTTTCAATTATTATATCAAAACATTAGTTCTACAGATTGTTTGCTTAAAAAGTGGAACATAATTAATGCGGTGTCCTGACAAAAGGAGGTAACGAGATAACGCCAGAAATGTTGGTGGTGAATAGAGTTTACTTTTTAGATGGTGGGGTCGTTAAAATGAAATCATATTCATAAATGGACAATAAATTAAATTTTATACGAACTTGCAAGTTCCGACATTAAAACGTTTTGTAATCGGCGATGTACCAATTTTTGGGCGTTGTGGGGTGCTAACCCTTCCCCATGCGTAACCGACTCCCGAACTCATTTTTTTTATGTTTTCGCCGACCAAAACTGTTGTTTTAATAAAATGTTTTTATTAAAATGACCCGTTTTAGGTGATCTAATCACACCTCAAAAAAGGGATTGGTGACAACTCTGTTGTTTTTTTGTTTTTAAAATGTCGAGCTCAAAAAAAGTTGCGACAAGTAACCCTTAACCCTAAAACTAATTTTTTTAGTATGGGGCATATATAGGAAACCGAAAAGAGGAAGACGATTTCTATTCATTAAAGTATAACTATTATTTGTGAATGGAAATCACTGCGCCCAAACTATGCAACTTTTGATGCCCCACTTTAAAAAATGAGTTTAGGGTTAATGTTTAGGGAATTAGGGGTAATGTGTATTTTTAAGATGTAGAATTTATGGTGTGAAATTTAGGGCTAGGGTTCAAATTTAATTTTTAGTGTTTTTTAGTGTGGGGGCAAGAAAGAGACATAATTAGTGGCAGGCGATTTTTGTTCATTATTTGTTTATATCTTTTTTGAAACAAAGAACAATCGTTGAATTTCATTTCAAGAGAAAGGATTAAAAACTAGTCATACCCAAAGCAACAGAAGCACAGAGTATATAAAATACATCAAAAAGAAAAGGGTATGAAAAATTAAAATAAAATCCATCACTCCATAGAAGACTATGCAAAATCTTCAAACAAAAATCAAGCAACTGTAAAACTTCGACCAGAATGCTCCAGGAAATCTTCAACACTCTTCGCTGCAAGCACCAGACACATCGACAAAACAACCATGAAAGACATCAAACATTAATAAGACCGTCGACCATCTCAAAGGAGATAACTGCCATGAAGACATGCATACGTGTCACTAGGACAAAGTAAAACTGTGAAATTGTAGAAAGTGCGAACGATGCAGTGATAGAAACTGCGAAAATTACAGACATATAAACTGCCATGAAAGCATATAAGAGATTGATAGAAAAACAAATATAAAAATATTTTCGTCGAAGTAAAGCACAAAAAACTAAAAGCAAAACAAAAAGAGAAAACAACACAAACACTCATCAAAACGATAAGATTAATTTATTTGCAAAATGAACCGATGACAAAATCGTAGCCGAAAACAGCTCAAATTAAAAGAAAACCGAAAAAGATAGAAAAAACTACTTTGAGAGAAAATTTTAGAGAAGTTTATTTTTCAAAAAAATATTATGAAAAGGGGAAAGAGATTCTAAAGTTTACACAAGCCTTTTAATTTTAGGGTTTAGTGGTTTAGTGTGTAGGGTATATAATTTAAGGTTTATGGTTAGAATTTAGAGTTTAGGGTTTAAGGCATAGGTTTTATGGTGTTAGGGTTTGGGATTTAGGTTTGAAATTTTATAGAAGGATTGTGCAAATTTTTTTTACACAACTTGTGTATCAAAATATAACCTTTAATTATATATAGAGTTTGTCAATAATCTCTAGAGCAAATGATTAAAAGCTCTCAGTTGACAAATTTCATTTCTCTTAAGTTGTGGGTTCTAGATCAATTAGGAATAAATTTTCCATTTTCCTTCCCGGTATGTAGGATTTGTAATAGGTTTATTTACAAGATTTTGTAACTAAAGGTTCGATTATGCCTATATGAATCTGTAATAGGTTTATTTATGAAATAACATCATCAATAAAAAAACTAACTTGTTCAACTAATAATCTTAGAGTTTATGATTCAATTCTGATTTAAATCAAAGTGAAAAGTTCATGTTACGATGTAATTGGTATAGAAATAAAATGAAAGAATAATAGAGATGTGGTAGATGTGAAGGCTCGTGGGTCGAAAGCCTTTGGTACGGATATTGTTGTACATTAAGGTGAAAAATTATTAGATGAACCTGATTAACCACGTCATCTATGGTTCATCCAATAATATCCATTCATTTCAGTTCAATTTTTAAGTAATCACTCACCTTAATTACATACAGGAAAAATGTGAAAATTCACTTTAAAAAATGAGATGAAAATTTTTTATTGGATGAGACCATGAATGACGTAGTAAGCCATGCCCATTTAATAATTTTTCATACACGACTATATTTAATATATTAGTATTTAATTAAAAAGTAAGAATCTCAATTGAGATAGATTTATATAAGTTTATTGTGCAACTCTATATATAATTATTTTCATTTAAGATTTTAGACAGTATGAATTATAGAGCGTAAACAGTAAGCTGTATATTGGCAATCCTTTTTACTATTTTGACATTATTGGTACTTTGTAATTTGGTTTGTTTGGTAGATTGTTAGGGTGGTTTAGCCTGTTAGTTTGTTTGGCTTGTGAGGCCCACCTTGTAACAGATTGGTTAAACAATAACCATATCCTGTTTAGTCAGTGGGCTATATAAAAAATGGCATGAGGCCCAGGCCCTGTAGTCTTTGAAAATTTCTCTCGGCCAACATTTATTTCTTTTCTGTTTTGTAAATCTTTTCTAATTGTTAGGGTTTCTTCCGTCGTACTCTGAATTTCATCATGGTATCATTCGCCGGAACGGTTCCTAGGGTGGTTTGTTAGCTCTGATCTGTGGTGGCTTGATTTGTGGTGGCTTGATCGTGTCTGTATTCTCGTGTCTGTGGTTTGTGCGTTTTATCGTTCTTCTCTGGTGTGATGTCGTCCTCTGGTGATTCGGGGCTTGGTGATGGCGACGGTAACTCCTCGACGCAGTCTGGCAAGGCGTTCACCAACAAAAAGGTAATATTCTGCTTGATGACACGAACTTCCTCATCTGGAAACAACAGATTCTTCTCACCGTTCGGAGTCATCGTCTTGAAGGTTTTCTCACCGGTGCTCGAGAAGCTTCATCGAAGGTGATACGACGGGTTGATGGATCTGAGGTGGAGAACGATGCCTATGAAGCCTTTGTTGTTCAAGATTCAACCCTTGCCTTGTGGCTGTTGTCAACGATGAGCTCACATCTGTTGACTCACTTCGTGGAAGCTGAGACGTCGGCTGAGATCTGGTCAATCCTGGCTGACCACTTCAGTAGCTGCTCCACTACGACCGTCGTGACGTTGCATTTTAAGCTTCGATCTGTCCGCGAGGGTGATATGAGCATGCGGATGTACATTGCGAAGGTCAAGGAGATTTGTGGGGCTCTTGCGTCTTGTGGAAATCCAGTTTCGAAGACTGAACAAATTGCAACCATTCTGAGTAGGCTTCCAGTGGAGTACAAGCCTTTTGTTGCTGTTATTACGGCTAGTCGTGAGTCTCTTTCAGTGGATGTTGTTACTAACATTCTCATTGATGCTGAATCTCAACAGGGGATCTTCGATCAAGATCACTCTGTGTCATTGAGTGCTCCCACTGCTCAGATGTCTTCCAATGTTTCTGTTACCGATCATTCTAGTGGTAACCAATCTCAACGACCATATCGTCAACAGGCTCAGGGTGGTGGTCGTGGTCGCAATCGTAATCTCTATCAGTGCCAACTCTGTGGCAAAATGGGGCACTTAGCTGACAGATGCTTTAAATGCTTCGATCAGTCCTTTGCTGGTGTTTCTGCAAGTCTATATAAGTCTGGAAGTTCTGATGGATCCCTTGCTGCTAATGTGTGTGCGTTTGATGAGGGAGGTGTGTCCAATGTTGGCTCTTCACCTAGGTCAGGTGGCTCGCCTGATATGGGGCGTCCCAGTAGCTCTGGATGCACTCAATGCTTTCATGTTGCTGCTTCCAACACACCTAGTGCCTCTGGTCAGTGGTTTGCGGATACATGGGCAACACATCATATAACAGCTGATGCCTCCAATGTCCATCAGGGTACAGACTTCTCCGGTCCAGGTAAACTTCTTGTTGGTGACGGTAAGGATCTAAATATTTCTAAAATTGGTTTATCTTATGTGCATTCTCCTACTCGAACTTTAATGTTGCGTGACCTGTTGTTGGTTCCACAAATTACTAAAAATTTAATGTATGTTTCGAAGTGTGCTAGAGAGAATGGAGTTTACTTTGAGTTTCATGCTGACAACTGTGTGGTTCGAGATGAGCAGACTGGTGATGTGTTGCTGCGTGGGTCTGAATGTGATGGCCTATATTCATTTCAGAGTTTGTTTCCTTATGTTAATACTATTGAATCTTCTTTACTGTGGAATAAGTGTATTGAATATACTGTGTGGCATCGTAGGTTGGGGCACCCTGCTCATGCCACTCTTGTTAGTGTTTTACGTGATTGTAATGTTTCAATTCCCCCTAGATAGAATAATAATGATCCTTCTGTTGTGTGCACTGCGTGTCAACTAGGGAAGAGTCATAAACTTCCCTTCCCAGATTCCACCACTGTGTATGATACACCCTTTAAGTTAGTTTTTACAGATTTATGGGGCCCTGCGCATATTAAGTCAGAAGGATATTGTTATTATGTTGCTTTTGTTGATGCGTGTACTAGACACACTTGGTTGTACCTATTAAAAGACAAATCGCAGGCTGTGAATGCATTTAAATTGTTCTCTAAGTATGTTTTAACTCAGTTTAGTGTTGGCATTAAGGAAATTTAGAGTGACTGGGGTGGGGAATTTAGAAGTTTTTCTCGTATTCTTGCTGAGTTTGGGATTAGGCATCGTTTATCTTGTCCTCACACGTCACAGCAAAATGGAGTCGTAGAATGTAAACATCGTCATATCATTGAATCTGCTCTTACTCTTTTGGGTCAGGCATCATTGCCTCTTAAGTTCTGGTCCCATGCAGTGGTTACAGCTATCCATTTTATCAATCGTTTTCCCACTCGTGTTCTTGATGGTGTTAGTCCTTTTGAAAGGTTGCATGGATCTAAGCACGACTACTCTTTTTTACGTGTGTTTGGTTACCGTTGCTTCCCATATCTCAGACCCTTTCAGAATCATAAGCTGGAGTTTTGTTCGCAGCCGTGTGTGTTTCTGGGTTACAATGCTCAGCACAAAGGTTACAAGTGACGTACTCCTCAAGGCAAAGTCATTTTATCTAGGCATGTGGTTCTTTCACCTTCTCTGCATATCCCATCTGTGCCCTTGCCTGCCTTTGCTCAGTCCAATTTTGCATCTGATTCTACCGTGGTTCCTTCACCTTCTCTGTATATCCCATTTGTGCCCTTGCCTGCCTCGGAGGTTGTCTCCAACCCTACTGGTTCGAGTGTTGCAGTCGAAGCTGAAGGTGCTGCTTCACCTGCAGATGAAGGTGCTACTTTTACCGAGAGTGTTCCTGCTACTAAACATAGCTCCACTCCACCTACTGCCCATAACTCCTCTCCCTCTTCTGCACATGACACCCATCTCTCTTATGTGCCTGATTCCCCCTTGCCTCTAACCCTATAATTCCCAGCATCTCTTCTTCGTGTGTTCCAACAGAGTCATCTAGTGATGTCATTGCTCCCACTGGTGCTGGCAATGTGCATCGTATGCTCACTAGGAGCAAGATGGGCATCTTTAAACCAAAGGTATTTGCGGCAGTGTTGACTCCTGACCCTGTTCCTCTTACAATTGACCAAGCTCTGGCTTCGCCTCACTGAAAAGAAGCTGCGATTGCTGAATATAATGCTCTTATTAATAATGATACTTGGACTCTAGTTTCTCTACCTCAAGGGAGACGTACAGTTGGTTGTAAATGGCTCTTCCGAGTTAAATACAACTCTGATGGGTCTGTGTCTCGCTACAAGGCTCGGCTGGTTGCGAAGGGCTTCTCTCTAGTACCGGGTCAGGACTTCAATGATACCTTCAGTCCGGTTGTTCGATTTTTTACATTGAATATTATGGTGTCCATGTTCGTGTCGAATAAATGGGTGCTTCGACAGGTCGACATTAATAATGCGTTCCTCAATGGTGGATTGGATGAGGAAGTGTATATGCAACAGCCTCACGGGTTTGAGATTAAAGCTGTTGATGGTTCGAATCTTGTGTGTTTGCTCAAGAAAGCTTTGTACGGATTGCGACAAGCTCCTCGCAATTGGTACACTAAATTGCATGACTATCTTGTTAGTCTTGGCTTCAAGGAATCTGCTGTCGACACTTCTCTCTTTGTTCGCATTAAAGGTGGTGCTCAAACATACCTTCTCGTGTATGTTGACGATATAATCGTCATAGGATCTTCTCCTACTGTTGTTGAGGAGGTTATACGTCAACTACACTCCGAGTTCTCTCTCAAGGATCTCGGTGATCTCTCCTTTTTCCTTGGCATTGTTGTTCGTCGAGTTGGTGATTCCTTGTTTCTTTCTCAAAGGCAGTACATTCTTGAACTGCTTGAAAAGACAAAAATGACTCAGGCTAAGCCTTCCCCTACTCCTATGGTATCTTCTTCGACTCTTGTTCAAAATGCTGGTAGTGCTCTTACTGATCCTTTTACTTATCGTAGTATTGTTGGTGCTCTACTGTATGTGTGTCACACGCGGCCCGATATCTCATTTAGTGTGCATCGGGTAGCTCAATTTATGCATAAGCCTTGCGAAGATCACCTTACAGCTGTTAAACAGATTCTTCGCTATCTTGTTGGCACTATTGATTATGGGTTATTATTTTTACCTTCTGATTTGGGTGTTGGACACATAGTAGCCTTTGCTGATGCGGATTGGGGGAGTAGTCCTGATGATAGACGCTCCACGACTGGCTACTGTGTGTACATTGATAATTGTCTTGTGGCTTGGGCGTCTAAGAAGCAAAAGTCAGTATCTCGATCAACTTTCGAAGCTGAATACCGAAGCATTGTTGATGTTGTTTCTGAAGTAACTTGGGTTCAAACAATATTGGCTGATATGGGTGTATGTCATCCAACACCGATAGTATGGAGCGACAACACTAGTGTCGTCTCTATGTCTGCAAATCCTGTGTTTCACTCCCGCTCGAAACACGTTGAACTTGATGTTCACTTTGTAAGGGAGAAAGTTGCTGCTCAGAAAATTCAAGTTAACTATGTCCCAGGTAAGCATCAAGCAGCTGATGGGCTTACGAAACCTCTGTCTAAGGCGTATTTTCAGCTGTTTCGTCAAAAGATGGGTGTTCATTCTCTCGAGTAGGTGTGTACTGCAGCAGGAGCTGGTCGGGGGAAGGAGCAGGGGAAATATTAGGACTTTGTAATTTGGTTTGTTTGGTAGATTGTTAGGGTGGTTTAGTCTGGTAGTTTGTTTGGCTTGTGAGGCCCACCTTGTAACAGATTAGTTAAACAATAACCATATTCTGTTTGGTCAGTGGGCTATATAAAAAAGGGGCATGAGGCCCAGGCCGTGTAGTCTTTGAAAATTTCTCTAGGCCAACATTTATTTCATTTCTGGTTTGTAAATTTTCCTTAATTGTTAGGGTTTCTTCCGCCGTACTCTGAATTTCATCAGACAATATAATAATTTTTTTCTCCTTCCGTGATTTTTTTTCTGTCAAAAAATTTACATAAAATTTGGCCCTCTTCTATTGTGTGATCGATTTACTATATTATCATTTTTTATATATTCGTAACAATTAATAAATTAGAACATCTGAACTAAGTGCGGAATGCATAAATTATGTCGATGGTACAACCCAACTACCAATTTAGAACTATATATTATATGGATAGTTGTGTGTGTCATTAAGCATAAAATATTATAAGAACGATGCTTAAAAAGCATTATACGAACGTAAAAAGTTCATAACAATAGACAAAAATTAGAGGTGGCAAACGGGTTATTTGGTTTGGGTTCGGTTTGGGTCATTCAGTTCGAGTCAAGTTTGATTTTGATTACATTCAGTTTTAGTTCAATTTGGGTAAGATTCGGTCTAGTTCGATTTTAATTTGGGTTTATAGTGATTCGGATCGGGTATCGGGTTGGGTCACATCGCTTCGGTTGCTTTTTCTGGGTCGATTGATTTCGAGCCGGGTATTTTCGGGTTGGGTCAAGATCGGTTCAATATGAGATCGATATGTTTCGGTCAGGTTTTCAGGCCGGATCAGTTTTTTACACCCATATTTGGTTTTAGAAAGCTAGTATATTTGCCTTTTTGATGAGTTGTGTGACAGTTCACACCAAATCTTTCTGTATTTCTTTTAATATCTTTTATTTATTTCGGGTTGTTTTTGGTACGGGTTGCTTTCAATCTGGATGAAATCGGTTCATGTCCATTTGGTTTGCTTGAAAATCGGTTCAGTTTAAAATCGGATCGGGTCCATATCGGTTCAACTAAAAACGAGTCGATTCCAATTTAATTCGATTTGTTTCGAGTTTTGAATCATTATGTTCTGATCGATATCGAGTCTAAGATCACTTTGCCACCTCTAATAAAAAAATTATTGGGCAATGTACGAGGCTTTTATATGTGATACGGTTTAGATGAATTCAAACAGGTATTCTATTAGTAATATCAAATATTAATTCAAATAGATTTAGATGCAAGTGTGCATAGGTTTATCCTGATATGAAACCTGTTTGAATTAATTCAAACATGTATTCTATTAGTAATATCAAATATTAATTTCACACTTACACTATGAGACATGTTTCTTTAGTTGATCCGGATTCGAGTTGCGTAATGTGCAAGTGTGCATAAGTTTATCCTGATATGAAATCAAACTAAAATATAATTTTTATAATTAAATTACAATGCTCATATATATATATATATATATATATATATATAATGATAAACGATTTATATGCAAACTATTTTTCATGTGTTTGAATTTTGAAGTAGTAATATTTAGTTGTTTTATTTAAAAATTATATGAAAGATAAAAATATTGTTATAATAATATTAAATATTAATTAAAGTATGAGTATTTTTATCATTTTATGAGACACCAATTTAAAACTTTTATTGATAGGTATAGATTAAACAAATAATATTTAATATTATGAGTAGATAAATATTAGCCTCTGAATATGGAGTCCAATGTCATCATCGTCCACTAACCTCAATGGAATGGTGCTCTTGTATCGAATAGAAACTAGAAAGGCCCCTAGTTATTCCACTTCTATAACAAAGGGACCAATATGGTTTAACTTAAAAGAGATTGAAATAATTGGTTTCGAAGTGATTAGGAAAATAAGCTAATGAAAGGAGTGGTTCATATTAAGAGAGAGATTCTGTGATTCCTCTCCATATTTCTTTATGGCTAAATAATTTATTAACTAATAATTGTAAGTCGATGTCATACCAAGCTTTGTCAAGTGGATATGTTCGTTTATGAGATCTAGTGGTCTAAAAGCAAATTTAAAAATGGATTAATAGCACAAATATCTCCTGTACTTTTTTAAATTTCTCAAATTTAGACGCCACATTGGTCCCTAGAGCGAAATTCACTCAAAGATGGTGTTAGAAACAAGGTTGAATTGGAAACTAAGATTGGTATAGAACTTGTCGAAGGGAAAGAGAAATGTTGAATGACTCTGCCAATGAAATGTTTCGGTGTTGATTGAATTGGTCTTTTTTATCAGCATCGGGTGGATACTAATTACTAAGGTCTCAATTGAAGTCACAATTTAGGGATTTGGTTCAAGATAGGGAGTCGAGAGGGTTTAGGAGCATGAGATTTGGAAGAGCGTGTTGTTTGGGTTTGCAATCGGGGTGGTCAGACGAAATAAGGGCAGTGGACGATGGTGTGCACGGAGCCGTTCGTCATGGGTAAGAGAGCTGATGGCCAAGGGTGGTTGTGCGAGCAAGGGGAGAGGAACTAAATGGTTGTCGGAGGGTGAGGATGGTCGGAGTAGAGATGTCAGAACAAAGGGAAAAAATAAAACCATCTTTTTTTATGTCTTTCAATCCTTTTAACGGCCTAAACGAAAGATGGTCGCCTACTGAATAATAGTATAAATGTGAGAACAACTATGATTTATAACAGTGGTAGATCTAAAAATTTAAAAATAGGTCCAAAATATTTAGCAACATGACCCTAACGTGTGCATGAAGCTCTACTCACAAATGGTAAAATTGGAGATGATAGCAGAAGAAAAAGAGAAGGAATGTGGGAAAAAGATGAACGATGTTTTTTTTCTTTTTTACTTCATAAAATGAAATGATAAAATTGCTTAGACGCCCTTGCATTGAATTTTTTTTTTGACATTTTTACCAAAATCTCCACGTGGCAGCATAAGAACATGTCACGTGTCATGCCACATCACATGTTAACGATGTTAGGGTCAAGGGACGTTTTGAATGACGAAAGAAAACTACAGGGGGTACATTGAACGTTTACAAACTTTAGACTCCACATTGACAAATTTAAAAAAGTACATGAGGTATTTGTACTATCATCCCTTTAAAAATTAGGCTCTATTAAAAAATAAATTTCTAAAAAACTATCTAATAAATACAACAAATTTCAAATGAATAACGTAAAAAAAATTTATTAAAAACCCAACTACTCATACAAAACTTTTTATTACGTGCAACTGTAAAATATTTGAGCTTCTTAATTATGGACCCTATTAACCCTGAGCATGTATCCTTTGTGCCCAGGCCCAACTACAAGCCTGCAAGTGGATATTGTTACTTATAATAATTTAGCATAATAATATTTTGGTCATTGATCTTGTTAATTGATTTTTATTTTTTATAATAAATGTATCCTTAAGTTAGGATTAAACATCAAGAGGAGCAATGGTCAATTAAACTTTCAAATTTAAAATAATAGGAGAGATAGATGTCTTATTTGACTAATATTTAAATTAAAAAAAGACCTAAAATATTATTATATTTATAATTCGGTATTAGGTGCAGACACTATGGGTTGAAAATGGGAGGAGTCTCGTTCTTTTTCTCCACATTTCTCATATGAAGCGTTGGAAGGGAGGGATCCGGCTGGTTCTCCTTCACACTGATCGAGCATTTGGTCCCTTAAAATTCTAGAGACAGTTCGAGTGTTCATGTGGTTAGCGATGAGTGAAGGTTTACTCACAAATGTCGAACGTGTGCGACGCAATATGATCCATGAGAGTCTTTGTAGCTTATGCAAAAGAGATGTAGAGGACGTGTGCCATGTTTTGCGTGACTGTTCAAGAGCGAGAACAGTTTGACCAGCTTTGATTCCCCAAAGCTCTTTAGTTGTTTTCATGTCACAAACGTTGCAAGTTTGGCTTGTTTCGAATTTGAGATCAACGGGAAGAAGAGATGGATTGGATGTTAGTTGGTCGTCTTCATTTGCTGTTGTCTGCTGGCAACTATGGAAAAAGAGATGTGGTCTAATTTTGGATATGGAATATGTTGAAAGAGTGGATTTTATTCCACATTGTTTGAGCCTTACAGCTGAATTTGAGGCTATTGCTTGTCGGCTTGCACAACCGATCATTTCTGCCCCTGTAGCCATGTTGAGATAGTCATGTCCGAGAAGGGCTGGGTAAAACTTATTACAGACGGTACAATCATTGTCAATGACGGCTCAACTGCAATCGGAGGGGTAATCCATGATGACGATGGTGCTTGGCTTTTTCCCTTCTCCAGGAGTATAGGGAATTGCTCAATATTACTTGCGGAACACTGGGCAATTTATGAGGGTCTTCGACATGCGTGGCGACTTGGGTATCGTAGGGTGATGTTGGAGTCTAATAACTTTGAGGCCACTCGTATCTTACTTCATAAATCAAAGGCGTCAAACTTGCGCGTGCTCGTGACTAATATTCTTGACTTTTTGAACCTTCAGTGGGAAGTTGAAATAAGACATGTTCATTGACAATCTAATAATTTTGCTGATTGCCTAGCCAGACTAAGTCGTGGTGCCCTGGTCGGGGGACTGGCGTTCATAGACCCGCCTGTTGAAGCTGTTTGTGCTTTACTGCATGATATACATAATTAATTTGGTTTTATTTGATCAGTATTATAAAAAAAATTAAAAAAGAGTTATTATCATTAAATGACTTCGCCCTTGCACTTAACCTATTATTTTAAGTCAAAGTGGGTAAATTTTGCTATACTTTAACAGTTCAATTAGAAAGTACACCATTCTCTAATATTGCAGATTTGTTTAAGTATTCTGATATTACTATATGGTAGTATCTGTCTAATATTACAGATTAAGTGACGAATAACATGCATTTCATTATTGACGTAATATTGATCAACAAATGATGTGCATTTTATGATTAATATAATATTATTTAATTTTATATGTCACATTAATAAATAACATAAAATGTTATTTAAATTTTTTTAAATATTCAGTCAAAAAATTGTTTTTAAATAAAATATATATTTTATAATTTAAAATACATAAAATCTTCAAAAAATATTAAAATTTTGTAAAAAAAACATTTACTTTCTAATTTCTAGTGTATTATAAATGATAAAAATTAATTATTGAGAATTCAGCATCAATTAATTCAGAAATCAGAACCCAGGATTATTGGGCCTATTAGCTTAAAGCTGATTACAATATGGGTTCCCTTCTAAGAGCTATCCTTCAGAATTTATATTCAGTTCTTAATCTAGAACTTGGCCCATTTGTACGGTCTATGTTGCCCAACTGGTCCTTCCTCATTTATTCATTACCATCTGATGCGATAATCTTTTTTGGAATTCTATTTTTATGTTTCTTTTAGAGTGGTCTTCCTTAGAGAAAAAAAAATATTAACAGAAATAATATTTTTTTTTATCAAAATAACGAATAACATTCCCACGATTTCTTTAGGTGTTTATCAACTCATGAAATAAAATTCTCCCCAATATAATGTCTTTTATTTATATGGATTCTATTCTTTAATACAACATATTCAACCATGATTCCTTTCTTTTGTTGATTCTTTTAATCTATGCTATAACTAATATCATATAAATATAAAAAAGTATAATATAATACTATAATATTAACAAATTTATTAAATATTTTTTTAAACTGGATTACATTCAACAGCGAAAAGAATACAAAAGAATCACACCTTTTACAAGGAAAATGCAATGCAAAATAAAACAACAAAATATAAATGTGTGAAAGACGTTAAAATACCAAACCTAACACTGTCAGAAGAAATCTTCTGAAATAAAAATCCAGAAAAACTATAACTTTGCCTTGAGTGCTCTTTGAATATAGCAAAAATTCTTTTGCTACTTGTTCTTGACATGTCAGCACAACCACAAAAGAGAATCATAACATGTACAGAACAACCTCTTTTGTTGAAAATCGTTCGTTGATACTCATCATCGAACGCATAACTGTCAAAAGACAAACTACTGTCATGAAGACATACAAAAAATACTAAAAAGCAGACAAAAGAACTGTCATAAAAGCATATTTCAATAAGAATCCGACAAAGTAGAAGAATAACAAGAAATAAACTTGAAAAAAAAAATATTCATCGAAAAAGATGAATTTTATTTATGTACAGAACCAGCAGAACGACTAAAAGTCGTCGCCGATAAAGAAAATCGATGAAGAAGAAGAACTTAGAGAAGTTTAATAATAATAATAATAATAATAATAATAATAATAATAATAATAATAATAATAATAATAATAATAATAATAATAACTAACATGTTTTCTAAAAGTTTGTTTTTAAAAAAGAGCATGAAAGATTCTGAATAGATAATTAGTATTCGAACTTTTTTCTCTAAGTTAATAATTATCTTCAACGTTGAAAGTTAAACTTTTGTGAATTATATAAGCATAAAGTTAAAATTAGCCTCTAAGTTTAATCGTTTGGTCACTTTAGCTCTTATTCTATTTTTTTGAAGCATTTATGCCCATAACGTTTTAATTTATGTCAAAATAGCTTTATTTGGATGGAAACTGTTAGTTGACTAACGATATTTTTTTTGGATATGACGCGCCATGTGGACTAGATTGTTGACATAACACACCCATGCGTAACTAAATTATGATGTGGCATTATAAATGAAAGTGGAGAGATAAAAAAAATAGTGGATAAAAAAAATTGAACCCAAGACTCTTGGATGAAAGACAAAACACCTTACCATTAAACTAGCTAATAATATTAATTCAATATTACCAAACATTAAATTTAATTAATTTATATTGTGATTATCTTTAATTATAACATAAATTAAAGTATATTTATGAGATGGACTTTGTGTTTTGTTTCTAATGTAATATTTTTAAATTATTGAAATTGATAAATTTTTTTCTAAATCTTAATTTTTTAAATTTTCTATTTTTAATTAATTATTTGACAACAATATAAAATAATTAAACTTAAAAAATAACGTTTATCAAAAGATAAATTTAACTTTCGATTTATTGATAATGATAGCTTTTATTTATATATTTTAATTAATTTTAGTTTTTATTATTTTTTATATTGTTTCTAAATATTTAATTAAAATTAGAAGAAAAAACCTTAGAAATTAGAAATAAATTTAGAAAAATATATTTTCAACAATTTAAAAGTATTATATTAGAAATAAAACTTCATCTAATAAATATACTTTAATTTATGTTATAATTAAAGATAATCACAATTTAAACTAGTTAAATTTAATTTTTCGTAGCAACAAATTGAAGAAACCTAATTGGTTTGGTAGAAAGATGTTGGTTTTATTTTCAAGAATTTTAGATTCGACTCTCCTTGTCCACTATCTTATACTTCTTTACTTTTAAAAACATGAGATAATAAATAAATATAATAAGTGATAATTAAACTTCAAAGTAGTATCTTAGCTTGGTGGTTAGGTATTTAACCTTTCATGCATAAGGTCTACGTCTAATTCCCACAAAACATGTCTAAACTTTAGACCAGTTATAATTAATTTAATAAAAATATTTATAATTAATTTAAAAAATATTTACAATGCCATGTTATCAATTTAGTCCACATGGCGCGCCACATCAGCAAAAAAAGTTGACATAAATTGAAACGTTAAGAGCTTAAATACTCCAAAAATAGAATAAGGGCCAAAGTGACCAAACGGTCAAACGCTGGGTCTAATTTTAGCTTTATGCTAATTATATATTTGTAAAAAGGTTTGCACTTTGAATAATTTTTTTATGGTTAAAGGGTCAATTTTGCTTATGTAGTAAACCAAAATCAGCAATGGTCCCTCTATATTTTTCATTAATTTTGCCCTCATACCAAACTAATTTTAACAATGTCACCTATGGCCGTTATTGACTAACGGGACCGTTTAGTTCTGCGCAATAACCCTCCACGTCTCCCGTTATCCTCCTGTGACATGCCAAACTAAACGATGAACGACCAAATTCGATGACGCAGCATACTGCCGATGTGGACATATATTAAAAAAATTAAATTCAAAATTAATTAGGATTTTTAAATAATTCTCAATCCTAGTTAACCTAATTAACCTCGGGCAGCCACAAAAAGTAAATCAAAATCATTCTCAATCCAATGAAACAAGAGCTTCTAACCCCGACAATAATGTCAGTTTTCACTATGATAAGATTAATCAATCCAAAATTAGACAACATCAAATCAACGACAGTGTTGGTGTTGAAGGTGGGTCTTTTCCTGCTACGACAGTCATGAAAACGATGATGCAAAAACAAGTGATGTTACCAGAAAAAGGCGTCGTTGTTGTTGTTGAAGGAGACCGGAGGGTTGACTATGCCCTTGTCTTGGGTGTTAGCGGTGTTGCCGGATCTCCCCCAATGAACAGGTTTACGTCGGTTTTTGCCTCTCTTTGGTTTAGAAATCTTAATTAATTTTTTAATATTAATTCATGTCATTATATTTAACCGTTCAGCATCTAGTTTGACATACCACTTGAGGATAACGAATGACGTGGTGAGCTACTGCGCCCCATTAATTAATAACGGTCAAGGGGTGACATTGCTGAAACCAGTTTGACATAAATTGAAATGTTAGGGATCAAATGCTCCAAAAAATAGAATAAGGACCGAAGTGACTAAACGGTCAAACGTTGGGTCTAATTTTCGCTTTATGCCAATTATATATTTGTAAAAGGTTTGCACTTTGAATATTTTTTTATGTAACCCCCTCGTCCCGGTCTGGCCGGATGACCGGTCCGAGTGAGCCACACAGGGAAAACCGAGTGAAAACCCCTTAAGGATTCCCCCTCGGTTAGCAACCCTATAAATTTTTTTCTTTTTATCTTGTCTAGAGTAGTAATAAATCCTAAGTGATCATACAGCGGAACAACATACACGAGACAATCAAACGGACCCAAACCAACCTATTTACAGCCCAATTTTAATCTTTTTAACAGGCCGTTTCGAAACACCCTAGAGGCGTATCGAAACGCCTTGACTAGGTCAACTGTCCCAGAGCCTGTACAAGGGGCCGTATCGAAACGGTGGTCAACCGTTTCGAAACGCCCACGACGGTCAATATCTCGTGGTCAACGAGATTTTAACCGTTTCGAAACCTTTATACCCGTTTCGAAACACCTGCATCTCGTGAATTTCTCAAAATTCCAGTAGTCAAAACGTTCCGATACGCGTTTCGGATCAAGGGTTTCAAAGGCCATACCGTATCGAAACGCGTTCCGATACGGGGTCCCTGAAGCTTACCCGTTCCGAAACGATCCCTCCCGTTTCGAAACGTTGGCAGTCTACAACCTTTGAAATTAGGACTTAGGTGAGTCTTGACTGGTCTAAAGGTCCCTTAGGACCCCCTAAAGGCACACAACACCAACATACATAGTCTAGAGGCATCCATCCTAGGTTTAACATACTCAAACACTCACCAACATGGATTTAATCAATCACACACACATGGCAATAACACATTGAGGCAATATCAAGAAGAGCATGCTTGAGGGCTTAAATAGGCATAAGATACCAATTCAATCACATATAGTTTTACATGCCATCAAAACAACCTTAAACATTTAAAAGGCATACATCAAAATAAGCATTTGGCAAGGTACATCCTGCTTACAAACCAAGTCAAGCATAAACATCAAAATCACAAATGAGTCATACAAGCTCATACAAACACACCCTCTTGCCACATTGCTTAACTACTACATAATTAACCATACTTGAGCAACAACTTGGAAAGCCCTTCTTGCCTTGCTCCGAGCTAACACCACGCTAATGATCTGCATTGTTGAACATTGAGAGCGTAAGCTATAAGCTTAGTGAGGGTGCTCTAAAACGAAAAACAACAACAATGCAGGGTTCAAGCATGTAATCCCTAAACCTCAAATCAAACATGCATAGACAATTTCACAAGTAGACCTAGCTAGTCTCTCAAGTGGCATAATATGGCATCTTACATCATACTAGGCATCAAGCATTAATATCAACAATCATACATCTACACCATATATCACAATATATGAACAAGTTAATTGGCCACTTTAATTACCCCGATTGTGCGGATTTAAACCTCAACAACACTTTACCTCGGTGGGATTACACTCATCACCGGACCTTGCATGTGCGGGATTCCACTCATCGCCACATGCCCTACGGATGGGATTCCACTCATCATCCCGTAGAAATGTATAAAAAGCTTCCGGTGGAATGTTACATCACCGTACTCCTCCTTGATGACTTAACGCCATCAAGGCCACGTACGTTTTGACTCAATTTGTGTGCACACTAACCTAATGATCGATCATTTACAACCGGTAATTATTTAGTGCCAATTTTATTTATCTCATCACATATCATCAACCACATTTCATGCCCTTCACATATACACAATTCATGATATACATGCACCAATTCATCTACATTTCATAAGAGCATAGATAGGCAAACATTGAAGCATGTAATGAAATCAATGGCTCAATTTACAACTTTAATTAAATAGAAGTGGCCTACTAAGCACACTTTACACACACACACTACACATACTCGAACCAATCTTTAAAACAAGTTTGAAACCACTCACCGCCCTTCCTTAGCAATTCGAAACAATCCTCCTACGAACCCGGATTCGGTCCCAAATCCTCTTCAACGTTTCCTCTTGCTTCTAGCCAAACAAAACATATACATTACTTCCCAATTCAATGCTAAACTCAACCATCAACTTACTTTACAATCACAAGCCAAAATCCACAATTTCCCAAACCACATAATCTCCTAAAAACCCAATTTTCGTGCTCCCCTAAAGCCTTGCTGAAATCTCAATTTCCAAACATCCAAATGACCTCCAAAAAATCCCAAATCACCCTCCTAACATACCCTAACCATCAGCCCTTAGTTTTCAACCAAAAACCCACCAAAAATGGTGTTTTTGACAACTCAAAAATGGGTAATAGAGCTCACTTCGGACTTTCATTGAAACTTAACCAAATTAACATATATTGTGTATTTCAACTTGATTAAGCAAAGCGCCAACACAATTTATCAAAACCAAATGGAAAACCCCCTTAAAAACCCAAACTTTGATATAAACCCTAGTTTTCAAAACCCCATGTTTTTGAAATCCAAGACCATAGATAGATAGAGGATAAAAAGGAGATTAAGAAAACATATTTACCTCTTAAAATGGTGTTGAAATCAAGTGGCAAAATCAATGGAATAGTAGCTTGTTTTTGGGAGACTTTGAAAGAGGGGAGAGGGCCATACACGTTGGAAAGGGAGGGTGAGAAAGATGATGACAACTTTTTCTATAAAGTGGTCTTGCTTTTGAAAGTTTCGGGTCTAATTACAACTTAGGTCCTCCCCTTTTTACTAAAGCTCAATTAGGTTACTATTTAGGTTGAATTGATTAAATTAAGTTTTATTTGACTCGAACCGTAAACCCGGTTAACTCCTAGGCCCGAAACACGGGTGTTACAACTCTCCCCCACTTAAGGAATTTCGTCCCCGAAATTACCTGACTGAAAGAGATATAGAAACTGCTTTTCCATATCCTCCTTCCTCTCCCAAGTGGCCTTGTCCACACCTCTATGTTGCCACCACACCTTCACTAACTCAATCGATCTACCTCTCAACACCTTACTGTCAGAAGCTAAGATCTCCACTGGTTCTTCTTCATAAGTCAAATCCGGATTCAATTCAATCTCTTCTACGGGCATAACATGTGATGGATCGGACCTATACTTACGAAGCATCGAAACATGGAACACATCATGTATCTTCTCAAGCTCGGATGGCAAACGCAACTGATAAGCAACGGAACCAACCCTCTTCACAATCTCATACGGTCCTATGTACCTAGGACTCAACTTCCCTTTTCGGCCAAACCTCATCACTTTCTTCCACGGAGACACCTTCAAGAATACCTTCTCACCCACTGAGTACTCAACTTCCTTCCTCTTCAAATCGGCATAGGACTTCTGCCTATCCGAAGCAGCTTTCAAACGGTCACAAATCAATTTTACCTTGTCGGTCGTCCCCTTGAGCAAATTCGGCATAGGTAACAATTTCTGTCCTACCTCGGCCCAACACACTGGAGTTTTACACTTCCGGCCATACAAGGCCTCATACGGAGCCATCTGAATGCTCGACTGAAAGCTGTTATTGTATGCAAACTCTACTAGAGGCAAATGCTTCTCCCAAGTACCCTGAAAGTCAATGATACAACAACGCAGCATATCCTCTAAGATCTTAATAACCCTCTCTGACTAACCATCTGACTGAGGATGATAGGAAGTGCTGAAGTTCAAACGGGTACCCGAAGCTGTATGCAGACACTCCCAAAATCTAGAAGTAAACCGCGGATCTCTATCTGACACAACAGACTTCGGCACACCATGCAGTCTAACGATCTCACCAATGTACAAATCGGCCAATCTATCTAAGGTGTATGTAGTGTTGACTGCCAAGAAGTGAGCACACTTCGTAAAACGATCTACTATCACCCAAACTGAGTTCTTCTTCGTAGGAGTCAAAGGCAAACCCGAAACAAAATCCATGGTGATGTTCTCCCATTTCCATTCCAGAATTCTCAACGGCTGTAACAAACTTGAGGGAACCTGATGTTCCGCCTTCACTCTCTGACACACTAAGCACTTACTCACAAAGTCGGCTACATCTCTCTTCAAGCCAACCCAATAGTACTCATTCTTCAAATTACGGTACATCTTCGTACTTCCAGGATGCATAGCAAACGGACAACTGTGGGCTTCAGTCAAGATCGTTAGTCTCAAATCACTGTCCTCTGGCACAACTATTCTATCTTTGAAACACAAAACCCCATCAGTACTGAAACTGTAGTCTGAAGATCTACCCTCGGCTACATCTTGCACGTGAGGTGCCAAAGATCTATCTAAGAGATGTTTCTCTCGAATCAACTAACCTAGAGTAGGTCTAACCTGAAGCTCGGCTACCAAGCCGCCATCTCCAGACAAACTCAATCTAGCAAACATAGCTCTCAAGTCCACGACCACCTTCCTACTCAATGCATCGGCCACTACATTGGTTTTACCCGGATGGTACTCAATAGTAAGATCATAGTCTTTTAGCAACTCTAACCACCTACGCTGTCTGAGATTCAAATCTCACTGAGTCATAATGTATTTCAAACTCTTGTGATCGGTGTACACTGTGCATTTCTCACCGTACAAATAGTGCCTCCAAATCTTCAGAGTAAACACAACTGCAGCTAACTCTATGTTATGTGTCGGATAGTTGCGCTCATGGGTCTTCAACTGTCTAGAGGCGTAAGCCACTACCCTCTTGTCTTGCATGAGGACACATCCTAGCCCTACATACGAAGCATCACTGTAAATCACATAGTCCTTCCCGGACTCAGGCTGAATCAAAATCGGAGCTTGGGTCAAAGCTTCTTACAATTTCTCAAAGGCTCTTTGTCTTGCATCTGTCCACTCAAACTGAACACTCTTCTGAAGTAACTGTGTCAATGGAGCGGCTAACTTAGAGCAACCCTCTACAAACCTCCTATAGTATCCGGCTAAGCCTAGGAAGCTACGTACCTCTGTCACAGACTTCGGTTGCTTCCACTCAATGATGGCTTCAATCTTCTTTGGATCAACTCTAATTTCATCGGCTGACACTACATGTCCTAAGAAGACTACCTCACGGATCCAGAATTCACACTTGCTGAGCTTCGCATACAACTGATGATCTAGCAAAGTCTTCAAAACAAGTCTCAAGTGTCGGTCATGGTCTTCTTCAGTTCGCGAGTACACCAAAATGCCATCAATAAATACAACTACAAACTGATCTAGATACTGATGAAAGATCCTGTTCATCATGTCCATGAAAGCTGCCGCTGCGTTAGTCAACCCAAATGGCATGACTAAAAACTCATAATGACCATACCTAGTCCTAAAGGCCGTCTTCGGTACATCAACCTCTCTTACCTTTAGCTGGTAGTAACCCGATCTCAAATCAATCTTTGAAAAGACCGATGCTCCTCTCAACTGATCAAACAAGTCGTCAATTCTAGGCAACGGATATTTGTTCTTCACTGTCAACTGATTTAACTGTCTGTAATCTATGCACATTCTTATACTTCCATATTTCTTCTTCACAAACAAAACTAGCGCACCCCAAGGTGAAGAAATAGGCCTAATAAAACCTCTATCTGTCAATTCTTGCAACTGAGTCTTCAACTCTTTCAATTCTTTCGGTGCCATACGATACGGAGCAATCGAAACAGGAGCTGAATCAGAATAAGTCTCAATGCTGAACTCTACCTCTCTGTCCGGTGGCAACCCTGGCAATTCTTCCGGAAACACACTAGGAAAGTCACATATTGTCTGGATGTCCTGAGGTCTAACCTCACTCATGTTAGGGTTCATCACATACGCTAGGTATGCTTCACACCCCAACTCAACTAATCTCTTAGCCTCTAACACTGAAACCACATTGGACAAGAACTTCACGTTCTCACCCACCACTACAATCTCATAGTCATCTGTGAGCTTCAAGGAAATCCGTTTAGTTTCAAAATCTATCCTAGCTCTGTGCTCATTGAGCCAGTCCATACCCAGAATCACATCGAAACCGTAAAAAGGAAGTTCCATCATATCCACTGGAAACACATGCCCCTGAACCATTAACGGACATCTTCGATACATCTTCCTAACTACTACCGTGTCCCCAAAAGAACTAGTGACACTAACTCCTACCTCTAACATTTCACAAGGCAAATTCAAAGATTGTGCATGCTCGCTCAATATATAGGAATGTGTGGACCCAGAGTCAATCAAAGAAAGCAAACCCAGAGACTGTATCGAGAAGTTACCTGCGATCACATCGGTGTCATGCTGATCTCCACGCTGAGCATAAACTCTGGCCTGACCTCCGCCCTCTGGCTGAACTGCAACTACATGTGCTATGTTCCTCTGACCATCGTTTCTTGGCTGGAAGTTACCTCTACCGCGCCCGCGGCCTCTCTGAAAGTCATTGGCCCTAGCAGGAGCCTGAGCTGGTGCCTGTCCCACCTGATGTGAACAGTCACGCCTAATGTGGTCTCTAGCACCACAGCTCCAGCAAGAATGATAATTTCCCCAACACTCACCGCTGTGGTTTCTCCCGCAAGTAGCACATGTGGGCAACTTCCCACCAGCTCTCTGACCCTGATGGCCCCTACCGTGGTTACCGCCACCACGCCTATGATTAAAATGATGTCTGTTGTCCCGATGCCTCTTGGCATCACCTCTATCAAAGTTGCTGGACCTCTTACCCGAACTAGATCCACCTGACCGCCTGGTCAAACTCAAACTGTGCTCTAAGTCCTTGGCCCTCGCGACCAAGACATCAAAATCAGTGTAATCTGAAGCTAGAGTATACGTCTTGATCTCTTCACTCAGCTCATATCGGAAGCGGTTACAACGCTCCACCTCAGTAGGTACAAGCTCAGGTGCATACTGACTCAATCTGACAAACCGGATCTCATAATCAGTCACAGACATACTCCCCTGAAGCAATGCCATAAACTCCCTCTTCCTCTCATCGAGGTATCGCGGACCCAAATACTTCTTCCGGAAAGCTGTCTCAAAGAACTCCCAAGTGATCTCGGTCTCATCCATACCCGTGGTAATGGTGACCCACCAAGTGTAGGCATCACCCTGAAGCAGCGACTCAACACATCCCAACTTGCGCTCACCAGTACATGCCATCTGAGCAAGAATACGGACAGTCTTCTCAAACCATAACTCTGATCGCTCTGGAGTAGCATCTCTAAACTCTTCGGCCCCAAGGCCCCGAAGTCTCTCTAAAGGTAATCCGGTGCCCTCACCCTGATGGTGTGCTGCCTGACCTCCAGCTACTGCAGCCTGGAATGCCCCGGCTATTGCCTGAACCAACGGAGCTAAGTCAATCCCGGCCGGTCCTTGGCCACCTTGACCTCCTTGTGGTCCCTCTCCTTCGGCCCCGGCCTCACCTCCCGCTCCCGGTGGAGGTGGTGGTGGTGGTGGAGGTGGTGGAGGAGCTCCAACCCCAACCACTGGCTCTCCCACTTGAGCCTCAACTCTCACAACTGGCTCAACTCTCGGAGCCTCTGCCCGTGGTTCCGGTCGAACCATCCTAGGCCTCCCACGTGGTCTCATGCTACAGCTAGCAAGGTATAAACTACAACAAGAAACAGATAAGGATTACGTTAGTCAAAGCAAGGGTCCAATAGTGCTCAAGTACTCCTTTTTCCAAAAATCTTTTTAAATTAAGTAATAGTAGCAATGGGCACACACTCACACCAGACACGACAATTTATGCTTCAAAACATCATACTAACAGTCAAACATTCAAGAATTCAAGGCAAGATATGCATCGGACAACTCAATCATTTAATACATTGAGCTTACCTCACTTACCTGCCCGAGGTCTCGGTAACCTCAGGCTCTGATACCAACAAATGTAACCCCCTCGTCCCGGTCTGGCCGGATGACCGGTCCGAGTGAGCCAAACAGGGAAAACCGAGTGAAAACCCTTAAGGATTCCCCCTCGGTTAGCAACCCTATAAATTTTTTTCTTTTTATCTTGTCTAGAGTAGTAATAAATCCTAAGTGATCATACAGCGGAACAACATACACGAGACAATCAAACAGACCAAAACCAACCTATTTACAGCCCAATTTCAATCTTTTTAACAGGCCGTTTCGAAACACCCTAGAGGCATATCGAAACGCCTTGACTAGGTCAACTATCCCAGAGCCTGTACAAGGGGCCGTATCGAAACGGTGGTCAACCGTTTCGAAATGCCCACGACGGTCAATATCTCGTGGTCAACGAGATTTTGACCATTTTGAAACCTTTATACCTGTTTCGAAACACCTTCATCTCGTGAATTTCTCAAAATTCCAGTAGCCAAAACGTTCCGATACACGTTTCGGATCAGGGGTTTCAAAGGCCATATCGTATCGAAACGTGTTCCGATACGGGGTCCCTGAAGCCTACCCGTTCCGAAACGATCCCTCCCGTTTCGAAACGTTGGCAGTCTGCAACCTTTGAAATTGGGACTTAGGTGAGTCTTGACTGGTCTAAAGGTCCCTTAGGACCCCCTAAAGGCACACAACACCAACATACATAGTCTAGAGGCATCCATCCTAGGTTTAACATACTCAAACACTCACCAACATGGATTTAATCAATCACACACACATGGCAATAACACATTGAGGCAATATCAAGAAGAGCATGCTTGAAGGCTTAAATAGGCATAAGATACCAATTCAATCACATATAGTTTTACATGCCATCAAAACAACCTTAAACATTTAAAAGGCATACATCAAAATAAGAATTTGGCAAGGTACATCATGCTTACAAACCAAGTCAAGCATAAACATCAAAATCACAAATGAGTCATACAAGCTCATACAAACACACCCTCTTGCCACATTGCTTAACTACTACATAATTAACCATACTTGAGCAACAACTTGGAAAGCCCTTCTTGCCTTGCTCCGAGCTAACACCACGCTAATGATCTGCATTGTTGAACATTGAGAGCGTAAGCTATAAGCTTAGTGAGGGTGCTCTAAAACGAAAAACAACAACAATGCAGGGTTCAAGCATGTAATCCCTAAACCTCAAATCAAACATGCATAGACAATTTCACAAGTAGACCTAGCTAGTCTCTCAAGTGGCATAATATGGCATCTTACATCATACTAGGCATCAAGCATTAATATCAACAATCATACATCAACACCATATATCACAATATATGAACAAGTTAATTGGCCACTTTAATTACCCCGATTGTGCGGATTTAAACCTCAACAACACTTTACCTCGGTGGGATTACACTCATCACCGGACCTTGCATGTGCGGGATTCCACTCATCGCCACATGCCCTACGGATGGGATTCCACTCATCATCTCGTAGAAATGTATAAAAAGCTTCCGGTGGAATGTTACATCACCGTACTCCTCCTTGATGACTTAACGCCATCAAGGCCACGTACGTTTTGACTCAATTTGTGTGCACACTATCCTAATGATCGATCATTTACAACCGGTAATTATTTAGTGCCAATTTTATTTATCTCATCACATATCATCAACCACATTTCATGCCCTTCACATATACACAATTCATGATATACATGCACCAATTCATCTACATTTCATAAGAGCATAGATAGGCAAACATTGAAGCATGTAATGAAATCAATGGCTCAATTTACAACTTTAATTAAATAGAAGTGGCCTACCAAGCACACTTTACACACACACACTACACATACTCGAACCAATCTTTAAAACAAGTTTGAAACCACTCACCGCCCTTCCTTAGCAATTCGAAACAATCCTCCTACGAACCCGGATTCGGTCCCAAAGCCTCTTCAACGTTTCCTCTTGCTTCTAGCCAAACAAAACATATACATTACTTCCCAATTCAATGCTAAACTCAACCATCAACTTACTTTACAATCACAAGCCAAAATCCACAATTTCCCAAACCACATAATCTCCTAAAAACCCAATTTTCGTGCTCCCCTAAAGCCTTGCTGAAATCTCAATTTCCAAACATCCAAATGACCTCCAAAAAGTCCCAAATCACCCTCCTAACATACCCTAACCATCAGCCCTTAGTTTTCAACCAAAAACCCACCAAAAATGGTGTTTTTGACAACTCAAAAATGGGTAATAGAGCTCACTTCGGATTTTCATTGAAACTTAACCAAATTAACAATAATTGTGTATTTCAACTTGATTAAGCAAAGCCCCAACACAATTTATCAAAACCAAATGGAAAACCCCCTTAAAAACCCAAACTTTGATATAAACCCTAGTTTTCAAAACCCCATGTTTTTGAAATCCAAGACCATAGATAGATAGAGGATAAAGAGGAGACTAAGAAAACATATTTACCTATTAAAATGGTGTTGAAATCAAGTGGCAAAATCAATGGAATAGTAGCTTGTTTTTGGGAGACTTTGAAAGAGGGGAGAGGGCCATACACGTTGGAAAGGGAGGGTGAGAAAGATGATGACAACTTTTTCTATAAAGTGGTCTTGCTTTTGAAAGTTTCGGGTCTAATTACAACTTAGGTCCTCCCCTTTTTACTAAAGCTCAATTAGGTCACTATTTAGGTTGAATTGATTAAATTAAGTTTTATTTGACTCGAACCGTAAACCCGGTTAACTCCTAGGCCCGAAACACGGGTGTTACATTTTATGATTAAAGGGTCAATTTTGCTCATGTAGTAAATCAAAATCAGCAATGTTGCTCCTATTTTTTGTATTAATTTTGCCTTCAAACCAAACTAATTTTAACAATGTCACCCCATGATCGTTATTAACTAACGAGACTATTAAGTTTTGCGTAGTAACCCGCCACGTCTCCCGTTATCCTCATGTGACATACCAAATTGAACGTTAAACGGTCAAATTTGATGACGTGGCGTACTACTGATGTGGACATATATTAAAAAAAATTAAATTTAAAATTAATTAGGGTTTTTAAATCATTCCCAATCCTAGTTTACCTAATTAACCTTAGGCAACCACAAAAAGAAAATCAAAATCATTCTTAATCCAATGAAACCAGAGCTTATAACCCTGACAATAATGTCGGTTTCCACTACGATGAGATTATGGCATCCAAGCTTAGACAACATCAAATCAACGACGATGGTGGTGTTGGAGGAGGGTCTTCCCCTGCTATGACAGTCATGAAAAGTAGGGGAAGGCAAAAAACCCGATTACTTGATCCTAGACCTGACGAATATTTACTCAGAACTGGTTTTGGTGGGACCAGAATTGGATCCACAACTGAAGGCGCTTCTTTATTTCTCCTTATCAAACTTTCCGGTGGTCTTGCCTGCAATAGATAGAGTTCTTTAGTTTATTCTTTCTCTTTATGTATGAATATTATGAGTATGACCCATTTCAACCTTCAACCTTCAAGCAAGAGATATAGTTCTTTAGTTTATTCTTTCTCTTTATGTATGAATATTATGAGTATGACTCGTTTTAAGACTTCAACCTTCAAGCCTACAATATTCTGACTTTGTTATTTAATATTGTTATTGATGATTAGAATAAATCTTGTGCTGCTCAAATTTTATTAATAGTAGACCAATTGATCGAGTACCCGGTACTGGTACCGGTTTCCACTAGTACCAGAATCGGTTCCTGAAATCTGGGACCCGGTCAAATCTGAAATGGTTCTAATTTTCAAGAACTGGTGGCTACCGAGACCGGAACCAATTCTAGGCAAATTGACAGGGTATCCAGTCTTGCCCACCCCTAATGAAAACGATGTTGCAACAACAAGTGGTGTTACCAAGAAGAGGCGTCACTGCCGCTATTGGAGGAGGGTTGACTATACCCTTGTCTTTGGATGTTAGCAGTGTTGCCGGATCTCCCCCAATGAACAGGTTCACGTTGGTTTTTGCCTCTCTTTGGTTTAAAAACTCGTAACACCCGGGTTTAGGGGTCAGGTAAAAATAATATTTAAATAATGTTTTGAGTCTCGATTTATGATTAAAATAATATTATATATCATTTGGACTTTGTGATTTCAAAGCAAACAATTTATGTTGGACCAAATTGAATTGAAACTCAAATTTCATGAATTTTAAAGTAAAGGAGAATGCCATCTCATTAATGGCATTTTTGTAATAAAATGGGCTTCAACTTAAAAAAGCCCCTTTTCAATTAAAACATTTTTCTGTCATCTTTTCACTATTCATCTTCTCCATTTTGAACGACAAAGAGAAGCTCCCCCTCCATTTCACTATTCCATTTCCTTGCTCCATCATTTTAGCTCGGTTTTGAAAGGTAATCACTTTCCCATCTTGCTCTCATCTCCATCTCTTTGAAAGTACAAATAGTTTTCATTTTCATCCATGTTTTAGGAATTTGTGATTTAGGGAGTTTTGAATAAAAACGCTACCTTTATTGTTTTTAACTTAAGGTTTTGATTTAATAATGTTAGATGTGTTGTCTATGAACCTTGAAGCCCAACATATATGAATTTCAAAGTGTTTTAACATGATTTTCGTATTTGGGTTTTCATGGGGTTTTTGAAGGGTTTTGGAATGGATTTTGGGTGTGTTTTATGTGGAAATGTGATAGCTGATGGTTAGACTATATGTAAGGATTGTTTTGAAGGCTTTTTGGAGTAAATTAAGTGTTGAAATCATTGGATTTAGGGTGTGCCTAGGGGCTGCTCGGGAATGTGGAAATTGGGTTTGGTTTTTAGTTGAACTTATGTGTTTTGTGTTTGGTTTGTGATCCGGGTTGACTACATTGAATTGTGGACTGATTTGAGATTGTTTTGATTGTGTTGGGATGGTTAGAAGCAAGAAATTTGGTTGGTGAAGCTTCGGGGACGAATCCGAAGATTTTGGAGTCTTGAACTTGGTCTTCGGTCTTCTCTTGGGTAGCAATGGTGAGTAGAATTTTTAATCTTTTTTTGTGCTCGATATGGAACCTTTGGGGGTTTGGGTGGGACCTTGAGGGTTTACCTAAACCCGAGTGTAAGTTTCTACTCCTATGCTTTGTTGTGAGTGGATGAATGGCTATGTGTTGTGATTATCATGTGCATCTTGAGTTGTTTATACAGTTGTTAATGTGTAGTCGAGTTGAAGTCGAGCCTCGCGTGGCGGTTGTCTTAACTACGGTGATATGTAGTCCCACCGGTAGTGACTAGTAGGAAAGTACTTTGATGTGTAGTCCTATTGGAAAACTACTAGTGGAAACGGTGATGTGTAGTCCCACCGTGTGTGTATGTTGGTTGTGCATGTACAAACCATGTGTAGTTTGATGAGAATGTCATTTGTGCATCCATTGTTTTATTTCCATTTATGAAAAGTGTTTTGAAAACTGCATGTTCGTTAAATTGTAGAGCTTCTCTCACTAAGCTAGTTAGCTTATGCTCTCTTTGTTTCTAACATACAGATCGTTAGAGTTCGGAAGGCAAGTGGGCAAGGGAGGAGCTTTTGGGGTTCTCAAACTAGCTCAAGTATGATTTGCGTTTTGTAATAATGTCTAAACGATGAGGTATAGACTTGTAGGAGTTGGTGTCAAACTCCTTAGGTGTATTGTGTTAGTTGAGCATGTTAAATTATGGATGTGTTATGTTTTAGTCTCATGGATTGAGGACCATGCCTATTTTGTTGCTTAATTGCATGTGCCTAAGAGTGTATGAACTTGGCCTATGAATGCTCTATGTATGGTTGCCATATGCATGATGCCTTATGAATGCTAAGCATGCCTCCTTTGAGAAATTGCATGAATCCCTTGATTGTATGGTTCTTATTAGTTTCGAATGCCTCGTATGCTGAGTTTTGGTTGGTAAATGTCGTATGCATGCTTGATTGTGCTTAGGTGAGTTCTAAATTGCATTTAGAGTGAAGGTTAGGAGTTCTTAGCAGCTTTCTAGAGTGTTGCAGTCCAGGGCGTATCGATATGCCCAAGGACGGTATCGATACGGCCATGCACTTAGAGAGTCAGTTTAAGCTTAGGGTATCGATACGCGGGGGTGTATCGATACGCCAATTCCTCACTAGAATTCTGAGATGTTCACGAGTCTTTGGCGTATCGGTACGGGCTCTAGGCGTATCGGTACAGTTTTGTCTCGTTGACCGCGAGATGTTGACCGAGAAGGGCGTATCGATACGCTCAAGGGCTGTATCGATACGGTCTTTCTGTGTTGACTGATGGCAGTTGACTTAGTCAAGGCGTATCAATACCCTTGACAGGTGTATCGATACAGCCTGCTCTGTAAGTGTAAAATGGGCTGTTTAACATGTTGTTTTGGTTTGGATGCTCTTACCTCGTGATGTTTTCCGCTGTTGTGATCACTTAGGAAATATATGTGCCTTTAGACAAGATATACTAATCGAAGGGGAGCCTTAACCGGTTTCACTTCGGTTTTCCCCGTGTGGCCCACTCGGATCGGTCAGTCATCCAGACCGGAACGAGGGGGTTACAAAACTCGAATTAATTTTTTAATATAAGTTCACGTCATTAAATTTGACCATCCAACGTCTAGTTTGACATGCTACTTGGGGATAAAGGGCGACGTGACGAGCTACCGCGCCTTACTTAACGGTCCCATTAGTCAATAACGGTCAATAGGTGACATTGCTGAAATTAGTTTAGTTTGATGGCAAAATTGATGAAAAAAAGTAGGGAGAACATTGCTGATTTTGGTTTATTACATTGGCAAAAGTAACTTTTTAGCCTTTATTTATTTATCAGTTAAAATATGTTTAAGCAACATAAACATTCTTGATCACTCAATCAATTACTACATCTCGGTTAATATTATTATTGTTACAATCTGCTAAAGTTTATGAGTTTGAACATATTTAAGTACACATCAATTTTTAATTTAAATTTATTAAATATTATTAACAATTACACTTAATGATTTAAATTCACGACCTTCAATAAAATTTAGTATTGAAAAACAAAATAGTGATTAAATAGTAATTTTTAATTGAAGCTAGCCGTAGTCGTATATAACTCTAGTAAGTCCATAAATGCAAGTTGACGTGTCCAAGCATTGGTTGGCAGAGCAAAGTAAACATAAAACCATGCCCATGCCACAATACGCGGCTGTTTTTCATAGCTAGCATGGGACGACATGTCTAAATAAAGCTGCCACAGCAAAGTGTAAAATGATTAAACATGGCAAAACAATAAGAACTTTATACCAAATAGTAACGAAACGGACCGTGTAAAAGGGAAAAAACAACCCGATTTTGGTATGTTAAAACATGTGATTCGGCCCCCTTTCCCCCCTGATTTGATTTATCAAAAACATGAATAATGCAAGTCTGGGAAAATCAAATGAAGACAAAACTGAAACTGAGGGGGGACTCATGTCCTTTGGCTGCTGTTACCACTTACAACCTTTCCTTTTTGTTATTCTGTCTTTTACCCTCAACTTGGTAGGACCGTCTCATAATCTTTCCTCTTTTTGTTTCGGATGAACAATGCAATATTCAATTTAAATTAATTAGATATCAATAATTAAAAAAAATCGACAAAAAAGCCTTTGGCTCATCTTTATTTGTTTTCCCTTTTTACAGTTTCATCCTCTAAGTTAACAGTTGTGCAGTTGTTTACTAGGTTTAATTTACTCTTAGCATTGTTGCTGTACTAGGTACGCAACAGTTTGAGCCCAGCACTTGAGATGCTTCTTCATATCATCAGCTGCAGACACCCTTGGTATTTTCAGATTAAGCAATGGTGAATCAGGTCTTCTAATCAGCCATGCCTCTGATAAATACGGTCTCATAACACCGTTTTTCTCTTCATCAGCGGCGAGATTCGAATTCAATTCGGTTTCGAACAATCCGAGCCTGAGCAAGCCAGGGACAACGTTAATCATTCTTGAATCTAGATGTTCTTTCTTGAATATGAAACCGAGATCCATGAACCCTTTTACTTCTTCAAGTTCCAAATCTTGCAAGCTCCTACAACTCCTGGATTTCTGGAGTTTACCCCCGACTGCACATGAAGTTGAGTGTCTGTGATTCCTTTCACGCTTTTGGGTTGACGGAGATGAAGAATGTGAGCGGCTTCTAGAGCTAACACTCCCTCTTCTCGCTCTTTTCTCCACTTTTTCTTCTCCTCCTTCCTAGAATTAATCACCACCATTAAAACAACAGCAAAAAATAAGAACAAAAACCAGTGAAAGCCAAAGCTTTGAGAAACATATCTAAACATTGTCGAGGAGCAAAGGTTTGTAATTTATTATTACCGGTGGAGTTAATGGTTCTTCATGGTCGGGGATAGGGCAAACAGACGCTGAGATATCTTCTGCAAGAGATGATTCAGATCGGCTTGATAATGGAGTTGTGGCGGGAGATTCCGAGTAGGGCTGCTGTGGCTTAAGGGTTTTATGGGGAAATAGTGAAAAGGGTTCCACGTAAAGAACAGTTTGGTGAAACCAATGCCGATCCATGGCCGCTATGAGACATGAGGAGAAGTTGTCGGCCATGGCTAGACTCTAGAGAGAGTATGGGGAAGGGGGAGAGAGAGAGCGATAGAGAGGTTGTTTAATAGGAAAATATATGAGTGGATATGTTAGTGTTTAGATTATTTCGGGATTCGGTCACTCAAGTTTAAGAATGATTATTTTAGTCGGTGACCAAATTTAATCTTATTTATTTTTTTTGTTATTTCAGTTTTTAGAAATTTGTTCTGACTAATTCGGACTGACTCGCGTCGTACACATAATTTTAGTGGGTGAGTCACCTAATAAAGATTTTCTGCGTACACAATATCTCGAACTCGAGATCTATTTAAGCGATATCAACCATGTTAATAATCTTAATTATTTGAAAATATTCAACTTCAAATATGAATTATTGACTTTTATGATCAAATAAAATTGAAAATGATTTAAATTAACATTAATTAAATAAGATATTTGAGTTTGAATCAGAAGTCATGTGGTTAAGTTATGAACATCAATGTTAGAGGTTATGTGGTGCTAAAACGAAATAAAATGCAAAGGAATATAATAGAAAATAAAGTTGAAGTGGTGGAAGGAAGCCTGGGACAATGGAGTATGTGGTGATGAACTTGGATTCCTCCAAGTCCACATCTTTGAGAAGCTAAATTTGAGCGACCCATGACCCCATATTTGATGCGGATACTATTGGTTACATCCATATATCTCAATTAGTGCCAATAATAGTGGCCCCTCAACCAAAGCAGTCAAAATCCAATTAAGAACAACCAGGTGTTATATTATGAATTCTCTTCAATGACAAAACATGTATCAGTTTTTCGAAGTGGTAAGTGAAAGATGTGTACATATACATAATTGACATATATTAGGGTATCAAAAATTTTCAGTGTGACGTTTTCTCCTCTGTTGGATAAATGCTTTGTTTCACTCAATGTAAGAGTAGGTAGCTCGAGTTCGACGGAAGGGAATATTTCGGCTGGACCGGCCGTTCTGAAGCTCGGTTCCATCGGCAAAGAAGCCATTGCTCAATTATAATGGAAGGAAGCTTGAGTACTTGAGGTGTGATCCTAAGGAATGTAAAGGGAGTTAAAGATCAATTATATCAAATTGGAAGTATTAGATTCTCATATAGTAATTGGAAAGCAAAGTATTGATTCTTACGGTACTACACCCCCTTATGATAACGAGTACAATATGTTCATGAGAACCTAGAAAAAATAGATGCTAACACGAATCAAATTATGGCATAAATATTAATAATATATGATATATTGTCTGCGGACCAAGAAAAACAGAAATGTTATTTTTTATTAAAAAATATTTTATGCACTGGCGGTAGAATAGAAAAATTTTCACAATCGTCTAGTTTTTAGGGGTAGATATTAGGATTTAGAGTTTTAGTGTTTGTAGTTAGGTTTTAAGGTTTAAGAAAATGTTTAATTGTTTAAAATTTATAGTTTAAAATTTATAATTTAGAGATTAGGATTTAGGGCTCCTAAAAGGATACATGACATCTTTAAAAGCTCGCTTGTAATTTTTTTTTTCACTGACAATGCATCAAATAACTATCCAGTTTTATATAACTTTTCAGCTACTTTTGATTATGGAATACAAATTTAGGTGTTCGAGCTATTAACTCCCAGAGAAAAAGAATAATACAAAGTTGATGTTACCTGCCTCTTAAATGTAAAATGGTCCAACAGTGAAAGAAAAAGAAGGGGAATTTGAATCCAATTGCAAGCTTTGTTTCACATTTTGGCTGTATCTGATGACATGGCCCTCAAAGTTAATTTTCCAAGGTCATGTTATAAAGTCAATTTTGAGGGATAAAAAATTGTCTACATCGTAGATTCATTAGCAACACTTCCAATTTAAAAAAAAAAAGTTAATAGAAATTATTTTATTCTTTTCACTTATGGTCTTAACTTATTTTAAAGAAATTATTTTACAAATCCTTTTCATTTCGTTATTTATGATCTTACTAGTAATTTTATGTTAAACCAACAATTTCTTTCAACTTATATTTGAAAAAACTCAACTAGTCTTCCTCCCTTCATCTCTAACATTTTCAACTAAAGAGAAAGCTGGAAGGAATTTATCTAAAAATCTAAATCCTAAACTATTATTTAAGATATCGTTAACTTACCGTAAAAGATTTAAGGATATAGTTAACATACTGTGAGAGATTTGATACACTTTCGTTTTAGTTTCTTGCCGCCATGCTTTCTATCACCACTCGACATTTATCATTAAAAATTCTAAAGTAAAAGGAACCCTTTGTGAAAAATAAAACGTCATCATTTTTAGACGAATCAAATTCAAACAACTTATTAGTAAAGTGTGTATGTCTTGATATCGGTTATTTTGAATTGAGATTTCTTATTAAATGGAAGCATGAATATCTGCAATGTTGGGTGGTATACATACAAGGACGGAGGCATGTAAAAATTTCTCCTAAAATATTTTGGTATAATAGTATTTGAGGTTATTTTTTGTTTATATAGTAGTCAAATAATGTTTTTGTCTCTTTCAATTTTTAGATTAAAAGACTTAATAAACTCTTGTTACTCCCGATGGTTGATCCCAATTTTATCTTTGTATACATATCATGGTACTAAATTGTGGATGAATCATAACGTAATGATCGCATCATAACAGTTTTGAAGGTTGTCGCAACATCGTAATCGCAATTTAAAATTATAATTTTTAAAGATAAATTATAAAATAATATTTATAACAGTGACATTTGTGACTACAACGGTAATTTAATTACGATACATATATCAGAAAGGGGAGACTGACTACTTGCAAATAGAAATGCGATGAATCCCATGATCATCAACTCTACAAAAAAAAAAAAAAACTAGATTTAGATCAGCAAGATTTCACGGTAATACATATAAAGGAAAAAGAACAGGGGCGAAGCACTTGGGACCTAGAAGACTTAACCCCCTCTTAGAAATGTTAAATATTTGACAAGTTATGGATTAATATCAATTTGATTCTTGTAAAAAATAACCATTCAAATTAAAATATAATATTTAATTAAATATTTAATTAAAAAATTCTAGAACGGACGACGAACACCGTTGCAAATCACTGAAGTAATATACCATTAAATTTTTAATTACTCTTAAAGAGAAGCTAAAAATCTGAAGGACTCGATACACAATTAATAATTATTCAAAACAAAATTAATTTTTTTTTACAATACCACATTCATCAGAACTTCATCAACAATTACTTATAAAAATTGTATTCAAAAGGATTAAAAGTCGAACTGCAATATCTACAAAAGTGCAACCTTTTCTTTCTATCTCTGGATGGCAGAAGGATTGACATGGTTGTAAATGACCATAAATCGTGAGAGAAACAAGTGAATAAAAAAATATTGTACAATGCTGATGAAAATGTGCAGGGAATGGCGAGGCTAACACAACAAATGCTTGTTATTTTAAAATAAATATTACAAATAGTATAAAATAAAAATATGAAAGGTAATTTACTCTAAATTCTAAATTTATTTTGAATAATTATTAATTGCATGTCAAGTTTTTCGGAATTTTAATTTTTATTTAAGAGGTATTAAAAAAATTAATGATGTGTTAGTAGTGTCTAACAGTGTGCGTTACTCGTTCTAGATTCATCCTTAACCAATGCCCTCAAATTTTTTGGTCTAATAACAATTGAAGCCCCTATAAATTTAAGTATTAGATCTTGTCCAATAAATTTTGAAATTAAATACTTGACAAGCGTATATATTTTTAAATTCAAAATCTTGACTTATTCTATTATTTGATTCTGACTCTGACATGAAGAGAGGTTGATATCCCTTGTTGGCGTGGTTTCAAGAGAGTGAGTGGATGGATTTGCGGGCGCCATGATCGATATTTCTTAGAACTTTCTTAGTTCTGTTGGTTTTTTGCTGGACTTTATACAAAATTAATAGTTTCCAATGGAATGATATAACAAACATATAAAACTGGGCAACGCAAATATACAAAAATGGGCATTTGGTCTAGTGGTATGATTCTCGCTTAGGGTGCGAGAGGTCCCGAGTTCAATTCTCGGAATGCCCCATTTTCTTTTTGGTGTCTGAATCTGGTAATTTGGGCTTTTTTTTTTTATCCTACATTAAAGTTGGGGTATTCTTAAATTGGCTGAAATGTTTCTTTGATGTTAGCCTAATTGTAATGTCAGTTTTAAGTAGTTTTTTCATCCCGTACAAGTTTAGTTTTGTCTTAATTATCTGGTTTAAATCGGCCATGAATTGTTGGAGAAAGGACAATGTTAGCTTAGTATTTCAAACATCAATGGCATTAATGTCCAATTTTTGACATTATAGTTTCAAGAAACCAAACATATAAAAAAACACAAGCACTTGGCACTTCCCTTTGGCTTATGATCAGAGGCGGATCTTGGTATAATAAGTTGAGGGGGCCAATTTAAAATTTTCAAAATTTTTAGAAGTGTAAACTAAAATTTTCAAAAATTGTGAGGTTTAATGAAAATTTTTCAAAAATTTAAAAGGGAACTTAATTGAAATTATTTAAAGAAATAAAAACTTAATAATAATTTTTAAAATTTTGAGGGGGCCAAATTAAAATTTTTTATTTTTTGCGAAGGCTAAATTAATATTTTTTAAAAATTTGAAGGACCAAATATAAAATTTTAAAATTTTGGGGGGGCCAAGGCCCCCTTAGGCTCCTTAAACCGTCCGCCCCTGCTTATGATCACAAATCATAATCTTTTAAGATCCAAACAAACAAAAGTTGTAACTTTGTTACAGAAAATTCACTGCCCACCATGAAGACGAAGAAGAAAGTGAAGGGTCGAGTCTTTCTGAATATTATAATGTTTCCCAGCAAAGATAAGCCTCTGCTGACCCGGTGGGATCCCTTCTTTGTTTTGAATCTTAGCCTTAACATTATCGATCGTATCCGAGCTTTTAACAGAAGTCAAAAGACAAGGTGAAGGGTCGATTCCTTTTAGATGTTATAACAAGCCAATGTCAACTCTATTAATTTCAAATAAGTTAAGCGGTTAATTTCATAATTGATCTTCTCATGTTTATTTTTAAAAAAATTTCTCGATTTTTATATAATTATTGTGTATCAGGTAGAGAATGTTGGTAATGCACAGAATTTGGTGATACATATGAATCTTGAACAAAAATTATCTGTTTATTTTTGGTATCTTATTCTATGCTCCAACACTACAACATTAAATTATAAACTTTAATTTTAAATTATAAAACCCTAAAATATACACCCTACCACAAATTTTCTAAACCTATTTTTTTAAGTTTTTAAATATAAATGAAAAAAATTCTCTTATATTTATAAGTTCTTTAAGCGTTTCATATTAAAAAAAGATTGTTACAACTTTAATGAACAAAAATATTGTGTTATTTTTTTTGGTGTTTTTATTTATGCTTCGACACTAAAAATTTAAACTTTACACTTTAATCTTAATTTCTAAATCTTAAACCTTAAATTTTATAGACTAAACCCTGAATTTTTTAAAAATATATTTAAGAGACTCAAATGGTGGATATGCGAGCACGATAACTTATTCGTCCATAAGTCAAATCAAATATGTAATTATTGGAATAATTATAGGAGACTCAAATGGTGGATTTGCGAGCACAATAACTTATATTATTGTGGGTAATCTTCACTCGTGATCCCTTTTGTTTGGGGTTTGTCCTATTTTGGTCACCTAAATTCAAAAGATCATTCTTGTCACTTACGTTTTGAATCGTGTCTATTTTGGTCCCTTGGTCGTTAACCTCCGTTAATAAAAAAAATTTAATTTTTAATTTAACCCCTAAACTTTCAAAACTTTATTTTTCACCATATTCCCCCAAAACTTAAAAATTTTATTTCTCCACCCACCACTCGATCACGACCCTCTTTTCACCGCCATGAGTCTGTCACTCTCCTCGTAACACAAAGCTTTCTGAGTGAACCTGAGCTTCTAGTTATCAGCATTTGAAGTATTCGGTCAAGGGTTTCAGGCTGACATTGTTGGCTCCATTGTTCAACGTCAATGTCCTTCCAGCAATACAGTCCCGTAACCACCATCCGCCACGATTTGCAGACACTCAGGACAACTGTAAGTGTTTCCTGAAGTGAAAGATTCTTAAAAATCATCCCTAAGGCATCTGGAATCAATTCGTCCCAGCTTTTGAAATCGCCATTATCTTTCATCAAACCTTTGTTTCCCTACCAGCTAAAGCATAACAAATGAAACTAAAATTAGAGTTTTTTTTAACTAGTAAATTAGAGTTTAACATAAGCTAATCGACAATAAAAGAAATATAGAAATGGGACCTCAAATCAATAATTACAAATTGAAATGCTAAACAATAATGTTTTTTCTTACATAGAACGAGGTTTCAAAATCAATAAAATCTAGGTTTCTTATTAAAAGATGCCACCTTTGAAGAGATACATGGTTGAAAATGAAAAACTTTAGAAACCTAAAACATAATTAGATAAAAAATACAGTTAAAAGAAATCAATATGCAAGTAAAAACAAAAAACAAAACATCAAAGCAGGCAAAAAATTATACCCAAAAGACCAGAGAAGAGAAATCACGAAAATTAACATCATTTTGCACTAAATGAGAAACACTGTAGAAATGTAAACAAGATATTATCTTTAACAAGAAAGGGAGAAACTTGCATAGGAAAAAAATGAACATTTGTAAATTAAGTTCATACACTTTACGGATAACAAGAAGAAAGAGAAGAAATTACCAAAAGATGGGTATTTTTGTTTTCCTGAATCTGCAAAAATTTTGATTTATTCGTCAGAAACAAAGGATAAAAGGAGAAAGAAAGCTGAAAGGAAGAAAAAAGGGAAAGAAGGAGAAAAACAGCTTAAGTGGCAGTGGAAGAGTACAAAAAGAACAAGAGAAAATAAAATTTTCAAGTTTTGAGGAAAGATGGTGAAAAATAAAGTTTTGAAATTTTGAGGGTTAAATTAAAAATAATTTTTTTAACGGAGGTTAACGGCCAAGGGACCAAAACAGACACGATTTAAAACGTAAGTGGCAAGAATGATCATTTTTAAATTCGGGTGATCAAAATAAAACAAACCTCAAACAAAAGGGACCAAAGGTGAAAATTACCTTATTAACGTTCTATATCTCCGTGAATCTAGGAACTTTTGCTTGTATTGTATTATTTGGTCTACATACGGAAACTAACAACATTTGAGATTATGCAGGATTATACACACAAGATCTTGTAATGAACATTCTAACGATATCAAATAGTAATAGTAGAAGATATAGAGCGAGGAGATAAGAAAAAAAATAAATTTTAACAAGGAACACTGAACCTAAATATATAGAGAGGAAAATAGGCGCAACCAATGTTTACAATTTTCATACTCTTTTTTCTAGAGCCTCTTCACTTATTTATACTCACAATAGTATCATCTAGTTAATGTAAGAACTAACAAATTTAAGTAGTCCCTTCGCATGACAATTTTCTAGAGCCTCTTCACTTATTTATACTCACAATAGTATCATCTATTTATACTCACAATTTTCATACTCTTTTTTGTAGACGTCATGGTTACCCAATAGTGATCCTCTATCCCATAAAAATCGAACAAGTTGTGGGCTGAGGTAATCCATTCTTCTAGATTTTTTCCTGTAAAAAATGGAAGCTCTACATGGGCTGGCTTGGGCGAAAATAGAAAATATTCATATAGTTTCACCTCTCAACGAAAGCACCAATGTAATAAACGTTCTAACGATATCAGTAGTATCGATAAAAGGAATGGAGAAACTAAATAAAGAAGAAGAAATAAATTTCAACAAGGAACACTAAACCTGAGTAGAGAAGAAAATAACCGCAACCAATATTTACAATGTTCATACTCTTTTTCTCCAGAGCCTCTTGGCTTATTTATACTCATAATATTATCATCTAATCAAGTATAAAACTATGTTGAGGGTGGGCTAATCAAGGACGAAACTATGGTGTAATTACATTTTAGGGTATTAATAGTTTTGAAACCATTTTAATTAAGTGTTACATTCCCGGCCTGGTAGAGAACCAGGTCGGACAATGTTATCGCAAAACAAAACGAAGATCAGAGACATAAGTCTTAAACTTTTAATCAATATTTTAGTGCCAAATATGACATTACAACCGATATACCCATATCAAAATAACTAAAGTCGATTTAACTACTTTACCACCATACTAAGAGTTCATGGACAAAATACATTACTCTTGTAGTGACTTGTCGATCTTCCACCTAATCTCGATCTCGATCCGTTACTTTACTTAACCTGAAATGTATGGACCATGAATGTGTTGGACTTATATAGTCTAAGTGAGGTAGCCAGTAACAATGAATGAACATGATATGTCATTTATCATGCTTTGATGACAATCATAATATCAATTATGCAACACACATGACATGCTCCTTATTCATAATAAAAGCATAGTATCGGTCATCATATCATCAATGACAATATCATAACAAAGCAATACCAATAATCAACAATTTTTCTTGGATCGATTCACGGTATATGGATACACAAATTCCACCTCCTCACCAAATCAATGAATGGTCAACCCGCCGGTATCGCCAATAAGACCAATACACAATACAACCCTCTTCCCTCGCCAAATCAATATGAGCCATAGCTCTAAGACTGTAGTTCACCCGTACACTGAGCTCATGAATTCTATGGCATGCCAACTGTATTTAATACTTCGATCCCAATGTTCGATAACAATAATTCGATATCAATGATTCAATGATAATATTTCAATCATTATACGGTCATAGCAATAGACAATAGCAATAAACACATATCAATGATTCTATGTGTCAATGCTTCAATGATTTTCATGATACAATAACAATGCCTCGGATAATTCGATGCAATACCTACCAAGACTTACCAACATAGCTTTCAATAATGTTTTATGCAAGACCCTTCATTTCAATGATTAATAAATCAAACGAAATCAATAATGATGAATTTAAAAAGACTCCTCGCCTAATTCTGAGACTCCGACTACACTCACCTCGATATTAGGATCCTGTATGATATTATCTTTTTCTTGATTGACGGTTGTCCTTTATCGATTTCTTGAACTAGATTAAATAAGAATCGTTAGAATCGACAAGACAATATCGAATAAATATGAAAATATTAATCAGACTCAATACCAAAACTTAGATCAACCAAGGATTTAAACTTACCCCAACGTCAGCAAAAATTTGATATTATTATATCAAAAATATTGAACCACCAATCTAATACTAAACCCACCTAATCATTTCTCACCAATTTCCCTTAATAATTTTCTTACTCTTGTTTTTGCTTCGAACCTATTTCCCATTTTTCTTCATACTGCCCGAATGCTTTCCCTCTTCCTAATTTTCCCCTTTCATTTCGCAACATCCCCTCCTTTATATACCAAACAATCACCGGTCCTTGTTGATCTCTCCATGCTCACGCATTATTGTTGGAGAGGTGGAAATCCTTGGGGCATAATGCCCACGTGGTGAAAGGCAATATGCCACCTTGCGCCCACGTGGTAAAAGGCAATATGCCACCTTGCGCCCACGTGGTGAAAAGGTAATTATGGGCATGCCGCATCATCCCAAACGTGGGAAGTCCATGGGAAATTTCTTCACCGTGAAGGAGTTAACCCGTGGGTCCCATGCCATTCTTTTCTTTTCTTCTTCTAATAATAATAATAATAATAATAATAACCGAATAACTAGGTTTCGAACTTAATTTCCACTAAATCGGTTTTTGGGTGTTATACCTTGCGCCTCGGAAAATTGATTGGTATAATTTATTTTTATGACTTTATCAGTTTTAAAATTAATTAAATTAAGCATTGATCTCAAATTTTTATGGTTTAATTACTTTTAAGACCTTTAATTTTAAAATTAGTAAAATTAAATCATATCTCCTTTATTTTTATGCTTTACTTATTTTTTAAAATCCTTGTTCATTTCAAAATTAAACATCTTGCCCTCTCATGATTCAATCTTGACTCCGCCCCTGCATCTAATTAATATAAAAACTGTTAGAAAAATGGGTGTAGTAATAATTCAAGTGTAATAGAATATCATAATAAAAATAAATAATAATAATAAATTAAAAACAGAACCTAAAATAGAACATAGTTAAAATCAGAAGATTTTTTGTTAAGGCATGTATGAATAGTTTCCTTAAGACAGATTCGTTCTCTCTTCGGTGCTTAAGTAACGTTGGATGTCTATCTTCTAGGATACAACAACAAATATTCACGGCAGTAGCACAATTGCAGTGAATAATTGAACTCAATCATGCCTTTCTCTATCACCGAAAAATAAAACAAACTTTGGAAGGAATTTTTTTAAGTTAAAAAATTCAATGTTCTTTTTGTAAGTTGATTTGAAAAATAGTCACAACAATCCTTTATATAGTGGATGAAAAAATTAAATGTTTGATGAAAAGATTAAACCCTTTGATGGAAAGAATTGTTGAAAAGTTAATAGATACGATTGAATGGATGCAACTTTAAACTAATAATTAATAAGTCTATTCACCAAGTGACATGACTTATTATTAGCATGTCTATTCACCAAGTGACATGACTTATCATCAATATTATTCAACCAATATATATTATTTTTTTCAACAATCTCCCACATGAATAAAATTGATTGTTAAAAAATGGGTAGTTCTGCGGTAAGACGGTTAATATAAGGCTAATATACGGCGTGACCGGTTAGAAAGGTGACCGGTTAAGATAACAAAATCGATAAAATTACATATTTTATTGATAAGAGTATCAACATATCCAGTAAAATTACCTATTTTGTTGATATGGGTATCAACATATCAAGTAAATTACCTATTTTGTTATACTTTCGAAAGTATCTATACTTTTAAAAAAGTATCAACAAAAAGTATTGATACTTTAATACTACCAAATACGTTGATACTCTTATCAACAAAATAAGTAAAATTTTACCTATTTTGTTATACTATACTTTTTTAAAAAAATATCGATACTTTTTTAAAAAGCAATATAACCGGTTGCAATGTGGCTCGAAAGTATCGATACTTTTAAAAAAGTATCAACAAAAAGTATCGATACTTTAATACTACCTAATATGTTGATACTCTGTTGAGTTGATCGAACAATTGCAAATGGCTAAGAGGGGGGTGAATTGGCAATTAAAATTTTGGTGGGAAGAAATGAGTGAAAAATAAAATTGACACAAGTAGTTAGAGTGGTTCAAGTTCTCCAAATGAACTCTACATCCACTACCTTAGTTCCCACTAAATATTTTCAACAAATTCACTACTTGAATTCTTCCCCTTTTCTTGGATGAGGAGGTAACCTTACAAATTCGATTAAGCTTTCTACCCAAAGCTTAATCCACTCAAATTACAAAGAGAAGTTGTGGTAAACTCAAATGATTCCTCTCAAAGGATAATTGTCTACCCAATTACAATTTCAATCACCCCAAACTCACAATACAAATGGACAATTGAAAAACACTAGAGTTGGGTACAAGGATTTGACTTTGAATAGCTCAAGGGTTTGGATTTTTGCTTTGATGATGCTTGTGGGTTGAATAGTTGTTGCTGACCTTCAAAGAACTTCAATTTATACCTCATCTATTAATTCTAGCCGTTTGGGTGGTTGGAAACTTGAATAGAGCCGTTGGAACCATCTCTTACCACCATAAATGCACTTCTGCAGCTACCCGTATCGGTACTCGGGGAGCCGTATCGATACCTGTCTCAGAAAAGAAAGAGCCGTTGTGTGCAATAAATAAGGGGTATCGAAACGCGCGTAGGCGTATCGGTACGGGATATCGAAACGGCTAAGACCGTATCGATACCTTTTTCTCAACTTAGCTCACTATCGATTTCCGTTTCGATACGAGGGTTTACCGTATCGATACGGGTCAACTACCAATTTAAAATATTGTTACCTAACAACTGACACCAACGGTCGAAATATTTAAAACGACTTGAATTTAAAATTCATTAAAACTGTATCGATACAGGTGAAGTCGTATCGGTATGCCATTCAAACTCTTTAGACTTTTACGAATGAGCGTATCGATACAGATTGAATCTGTTTCGATACGGTGTTTTGATACAGTTAAGTGTGTATCGAAACGAGTTCCGGCAGTAGCCAACTTTGTAAAAAAGGTATCGATACGGCTGGAAGCGTATCGATACACCTGGACGGTTTTCAATAGTTTGGCATTGGAACACTTAGAAAATATTTTGAGTTTGAGTTTTTCAAATCAGTTTTAAAGTGTTGGTGATTTAAAACTTATTAAGGGACTTATAAAACAATTTTAAGTTTTTCAAATTGATCCTTAAAGATTTAATTATATCAAAATCAAACATAGGTTTTACAATCTCCCCCTTTTTGATATAACAAAACTAAAACTTAAAATTTTTGACACTTTGAAAAACTTTGCAAAGTTAACTCCCCCTTAATATAAGCTAGGTAACTTTTAAGTTGAAATCAAAATTTTTAAAGTGTTGTGAGCTAGATTCTCTCCCCCTTTTTGTTAGATCAAAAATATTGAGACAATATATAAGTGCATATCATAGGCAAAGGTATAAATAAGCAACATAAATATTATTAAGTTCAAAATAAAGCATAACACCAAATTAAAAATCCAACAAAAACTTAAAATCAAAGCATAGGTTCAAAAGAAAAGCAAACTTAGACCTAAGAACATAAAACAAAAGTGCATAAATAGAAAATCCTAGATGATATGCATGAGATGCAAGGAGAAGCTTCTAGGCATCATCATCGCCTTCTTCATCATCTTCATCGTCAACTCCAATTGGATCATCATTCCTCATGCTATTGCGCCATTCATCATGGGAAGCGGAGAGGGAAATATTCAAAGAGTTATGACCGCTTTCAAGAGAGGTTAGGCGATTCTCCATGTTCGTCATCCTTGTGTCAAAAGTTGTTTCAAGAGCGGTAAGACGATTTCCCATATCCGTGTGCAACCCGGTGAATTGCTCATTGAGGAATGTCATAAGAGCATCCATGGAGGGTTGAGGAGGAGGTGGAGGAGCTTGATTACCTTGAGGTTCTTCAAATATTGCCGCGGCCTCGGGTGGTAGCTCGGAAAGACGTACCCAATTACCATTAAAATAATGGAACTTACCCCGTGCAAGAGATCGTTCATCAATAGGATCGGTGAGGGGAGTTGGGTAGTCAAACGAGCAATCAATATCCTTTTTCATAAAGAAATAACTTAAGGTCGTACCATAGGTAAAAGAGGTGACGAGAGTGGTGTGGCGATTTTGCACAAGATAGACGATCTCCGCAAACATGATTCGAGCAAGGTTTGGACGCTTTCACTCACAGAAGCAGCGGATCCAAAAATCATCCACTTGACGGATGGTAGAGTATTTTCCTCCGGAAGGCCTAAACCACCAAGACACCGTCAAATGGAGGATCCTATCTTGAGCATTGAGGGCGGTTACGGAGCCACTAAGAACATGGCCTAAAGCATTCTCATCTTCAAGGCCTTCATCCTCCAAATTAAAAACTTCACATATGGATTTGACATCAAGGAGAATTTCTTGCCTATGAGATAAGAACTAATGGCGGTAACAACCCCATTGCGAGAACAACATTTGGCATTAGTGTAAAAGATCAAAACTAAAAGACGGTACTAAAAACCGAGAATGGAGAGAAAATCCATGAAATTCCAACGTTGGAGCAAAGAAAGATATTCAAATTTGAAACGCTCCGAGTTAAGAAAAGGAATAGATATTACTCTTTCCGCACGAATCTTGTAGTTTTCGAATTGTCGAAAATATGCGAGAGCCGCGGGGTTTTCAAAAGAGTGTTCATAGATTTGAGTGTAGTTTGGACGTGCAACAACTCCGGGATTAGATGATTCACCGGTTTGAGAAACCCTCGATCTCTTCCTAGATTCCTTGGGTGCCATGAACTAAAAGAAAATCATGCATTTAGATTTCTTCATTTAAGTTAAGAACCAAGGTAAAAAAAAAATTTAAAAAAAAATTTGAAGAAAAAATTTTGAAAAACAAAATTTTTGTTAAGAAGATGAACATAAAAACAAAACAAAACAAAAAAAATATTGAAAAAGAAAAGGAAAGAGTTTTACCTTGATAGGGATTTGAGAGAATGAAGAAAAATCTAGCACAAATTTGATGAGAAGGATCTTAGAGCTTTGCTTGATGGAAAACCTCTTTAAGATTTTGAGTTGTGGTGTGAAAATATGAGGGAGGAAGAGCCCTTTTATAGGCAAAAACGGCTAGGGTTTTTAGGGTTTGAAGAATTTTAGTTTTGGTAAAAGTTTAAGACTTTAAATGCCAAATTAAAAGCTGTCTGCACAATCGAGTATCGATACGCCTAAAGGTGTACCGATACGGGGGTAGAAACGTCATTTCCTTAAAAATGCCCGTTGGAGAATCGTATCAAAACGGATGAGATCCGTATCGAAACTATTGAAGCTCGTACCGATACGAGTTTAACCGTATCGATACCCGTTTAAGGCAAAAAGAAGCCTGGGAATCTCAATGAAGAACACGTATCGATACGCGTAGAACCGTATCGATACCCTATACCCAGAAATACATCTTTAGGCCTAAAGAACAAACATAGGCTCGATTTTAACATCTCCTAAAGGTATGCAAATGATGAATGAACAGTTCTAAACATATTTTAATAGAAACATACTCCCCCTAACTATAGGCATGGATATTTTCAAGAGTTGCAACACACAAAACAGGCAATTTCACAAGATCAAGTAGGGATGGCAACGGGGCGGGGCGGGGCGGGTTTTTGGCCGCCCCGAACCCGCCCCGACCTATAATATATTATACCCGACCCCGCCCCGCCCCGAATTAAAATATTATTTTACCCGCCCCGACCCGCCCCGATACAATAAACTTTAAACCCGACCCCGCCCCGACCCTCCCCGAAAAATAAAAAAAAAATTAATTTTCGCCGACGGTAAATATTAGATTCGACCAATCTTCCACCACAATCACAAATTATAGTTTCAAAGGACTTCAAACTTATATAAAAAAATAAAATAAAACTAATTTTAAATTATCCACATGTTAAACTACATATTCAAAAGAATAAACTTGAATCATTAACCGTTAGAATCGAATATATTAAAACTTGAACAACATCTAACAAAATTTTACAATAAGTACGAACCAAAATAAAAACAAAAAATAGCTTAAAACTCATAAAAGTGTTTAAATAAAATGATATTTTTTATAAATATAATAAAAATATATATAAAAATATAAAAATGTATCGGGGCGGGGCGGGGCGGGGAATTTCTAGCAAATACCCGAACCCACCCCGCCCCGACTTTATGTCTTTCACGCCCCGCCCCGCCCCGCCCCGATCCCCGAAATTTTAGAAAAAATACCCGGTCGGGTCGGGTCGGGGCACCTCGGGTCGGGTCGGGGCCGGGTATTTTTGCCATCCCTAAGATCAAGCAATTTTAAGCACAAAGAGGTCCTAAAAGGTCAAGATATGCTAGCTAGACCTAACTCTCTCATAAGGGACCAAAAACGCTCTTTATCTAAAGGTTTTGTAAATATATCCGCTAATTGGTTCAAGGTGTCAACATATTCTATAACAACATCATTTTTCAAAACATGGTCCCTAATGAAATGATGTCGAATTTCTATGTGTTTAGTTCTAGAGTGTTGGATGGGATTCTTAGTAAGACAAATGGCACTAGTGTTGTCACACTTAAGGGGTATGGTTTCTATTTCAACACTATAATCTAGGAGTTGTTGCTTCATCCAAAGGACTTGAGCACAACAACTCTCTAAGGATATGTACTCCGCTTCGGTGGTAGATAAGGCTACGCTATTTTGTTTCTTAGAGAACCAGGATACGAGCATACTACCTAAGAATTGGCATGTTCCGGAAGTACTTTTCCTATCTATCTTACATCCCCCATAATCCGCATCCGAATAAGCATGAAGGCTAAAGGAAGAATCTTTAGGATACCAAAGCCCTAAAGTAGGTGTGTCTCTAAGGTATCTAAAAATTCTCTTAATGACAACTAAGTGTGATTCTCTAGGACTAGCTTGGAACCTAGCACACAAGCAAACACTAAACATAATATCCGGTATACTTGCGGTAAGGTAAAGCAAAGAACCTATCATGGATCTATAAAGCTTAGAATCAACACACTTACCTCTTTCATCTTTGTCAAGCTTTATTGAAGAACTCATAGGAGTGGCTTGAGGTTTTGTATTCTCCAAGCAAAACTTTTTGAGCATATCATTCACGTACTTAGCTTGATTTATGCAGGTGCCATCTTTCCTTTGTTTGATTTGGAGTCTCAAAAAGAATGAGAGCTCCCCTATCATGCTCATCTCGAACTCGCCTTGCATTAGCTTAGAAAATTCTTTACAATAACACTCATTAGTAGAACCAAAAATGATATCATCAACATAAATTTGAACTACTAAGATGTCATTGTTATATCTTTTTATGAAGAGTGTAGTATCCACCTTTCCCTTTTCAAAACCCTTTTCAATTAAGAAATTTGAAAGTCTCTCATACCAAGCTCTAGGAGCTTGTTTTAAACCATAGAGAGCTTTTGTAATTTTAAACACATGGTTTGGAAATTTTGAATCCTCAAAACCCGGTGGTTGTTCAACATACACTTCTTCATTTATAAAACCATTTAAAAAGGCACTTTTCACATCCATTTGAAAAAGTTTAAATTATGATAACATGCAAATGCAAGCAACATCCTAATAGCTTCCATTCTAGCTACGGGTGCATAAGTCTCATCAAAATCAATTCCCTCTTCTTTTGTATAGCCTTGAGCAACAAGCCTAGCCTTGTTTCTCAATATATTATCACTTTCATCTAATTTATTCCTAAAAACCCATTTTGTACCTATAGTAGATTGCTTATTAGGCCTTTCAACTAATGTCCAAACTCTACTTCTCTCAAATTGATTTAATACCTCTTGCATGGCCAAAATCCAAAAATCATCTTTTAAAGCTTCTTTAATATTTTTAGGCTCAATGCATGAAAGAAATGCAACATGATTCATTAATTTGAGAGAGGATCTAGTAGTTACCCCCTTGGATGGATCACCCAAGATTTCACCACCTTTGACATAGTTTAACTCCCTTGGGTAAGACACCTCCCTTTCCTCAAGAGCCAAGTCCTTCAAGGCTTCAAGAGGTGGATCTTGTGTATCCTCATCTTTAGTTGGAATCTCATCCACCTTTGACGTTTGTCCTCCATCAATGGCATCAAGGATTCCTACATCATCATCATCACAAGATTCCTTCCTCGGAAGGAGGTTATCATTGAAAACAACATGTATAGACTCTTCAACTACTAGAGTTCTTTTAATAAAAACACGATAGGCTTTAGAGTTTAAAGAGTACCCTAAGAAAATAGCTTCATCACTTTTAGCATCAAATTTACCTAAGTTTTCTTTACCATTATTCAGAACAAAACACTTGCAACCAAAAGGATGAAAATAGCTAATGTTAGGCTTCTTAGATTTTAAAATCTCATAAGGTGTTTTCTTCAAAATTGGCCTAATCATTACTCGATTTATAATATAGCAAGCGATATTTGTGGCTTCTGCCCAAAAATATTTAGGTAAATTATTTTCGCAAAGCATGGTTCTAGCCATTTCTTCTAAAGTTCGATTTTTCCTCTCAACTACCCCATTTTGTTGAGGAGTGCGAGGTGCGGAAAAATTGTGGCTAATCCCATTTTCATTTAAAAACTCATCGAAACCTAGATTTTGAAATTCGGTTTCATGATCACTTCTAATGTGAGAAATTTTAAGTTCAAGATCATTTTGAGTTATTTTAGAAAATGTGATGAATTTTTCTAAAGCCTCATCCTTTGTACTTAAGAATAGAACCCAAGTAAACCTAGAATAGTCATCTACAAGCACAAAAGCATATGATTTTCCACCCAAGCTCATTGTTCTAATAGGCCCAAAAAGATCCATATGAATCAATTGTAAACGTCTACTAGTAGAGACATCATTTATGGATTTAAAAGAAGTTCTATGTTGTTTACTCTTTGAACATGCATCACAAATTTTATCATTAGAAAATTTAAGTTTGGGTAAACCTCTAACTAGATTAAGGGAAATTAATTTCTCTAAGACACTCATGCTAGCATGTCCTAATTTTCTATGCCAAAGCCATGAGTCATGTTCATCATGTGCAACTAAGCATGTGTGAGATGAATGAATGTCATCTAGATGCACCATGTATATGTTTCCTATGCGATGAACAATGAGCATTAGTTGATTTGTTTTAACGTTTACAATTTTGCAACCAGTTTTATCAAATAAAACAGTAAAACCTTTGTCACATAATTGACTAATACTCAATAAGTTATGCTTAAGACTGTTGACATAGAAAACATTTTCAATGAAAATAGAAGAGTGATTACCAATGGAGCCTATTCCTTTAATGTGGCCTTTGGAGTTGTCACCGAAAGTTACCACTCCACCACTCTTTGGCTTTAGTTCCACGAATCTACTCTTGCCACCGATCATGTGTCTTGAGCATCCACTATCAAGGTACCAAGAATTTTTGCTTGAAGCTTTAGCCTTGTAGCAATGCTCCCCCTACAAACAAAGAGATTAGGCCTTGATTTTTGGTACCCAAATCATTTTGGGTCCATGAGTGTTAGCCTTCAAAATTTTGGTTCCCTTAGGAATCCAAGAAGCAATAGCATTCAAGTTATTAGAAACAATGAGTTCCTTAGGAACCCAAACACTCCTAACTCTTTGACCTCTAGATTGCTTATTAAAATTTCTTTGTTTAGGAATAAAGGGTTTTCTTTTCACATATTGGGATTTAGAATGATTTCCTTTTTCATTTTTTTTCCCAATAGCAATGGATGTTTTAAGATTATCCACTTCCTTTGTGTGATAATCTTGAAAATCGGAAAGAAGTTTTTCAAGTTCAAGATTTTTTGTTTTAAGATCATTTGAAAGATTTACTAAAAACAAAACTTTCTTTTCCAATTCGGAGTTAGCTTTAGAAAATGTCTCATTTTGATTTTTCAAATCGGAAATGGTTTTCTTGTTTTTCAAAATAGATTCTTTGTATTTTCCTACTAACTCATCATAAACCTCTTGCAATTCATCATAAGCATCTTGAAGTTCATCAAAAGTAAAATCGAAATTGGATAAGTTAGAATTTACCTTTGGTTCATCATCAATGGCCATGAGACATAGATTGGCCACTTCATCCTCTTCCTCGGATGACTCATCGTCACTCCAAGTGGCTATTTGAGCTTTGAGCTTGTTCTTCTTCCCAAAGCTCTTCCTCTTCAATTGAGGACATTCGGAACGGATGCGACCCGGTTTCTTGCATTCATAACAAGTGATTTGGTTCTTCTCCTCTTCCTTGCTCTTACTCTTGAAGTCTCCCTTTCTAATGAACTTTCTTCCATGATTTGACTTCATGAACCGAGTAAACCGTTTGGCCAACATGGCCATCTCCTCATCTTCATCCTCACTTGAATCACTTTCTTGATGTGAAGCTTTTAGAGCGATTCCCACTTTCTTCTTCTCAACCTCCTTCTTCTCTTGTTCTCTTCCCTTCCTCATAATCTCATTGGTGAGTAGAGATCCAACAAGAGCATCAAGCTTGAGAGTCTTCAAATCTCTAGCTTCAATAATAGCCGTTCTCTTGCCATCTCATGACTCCGGAAGAGAGTACAACAATTTTCTCACTAGTTTGTCTTCGGGGATGATCTCGCCGAACCCCTTCAATCCGTTGACAATGACCGAGAATCGATCAAACATCTTGGAGACACTTTCATCGGGATCCATCTTGAAGTTTTCATAGCTTAGATTGAGTAGCCCAATCTTTGTCTCCTTAACATCACTAGTTCCCTCATATGTTGTCTCGAGGGTGTCCCAAACCTCCTTGGCATTTTCGATTGAAGACACCTTGGAGTAGATATCCGGACCAAGTGCACAAAATATAACATGAAGAGCTTTGTCATTCACTTGCATCCTTCTTCTTTCATCATCCGTCATCTCGGCTTTTACCTTTGGGACGAGTCTTTCTCCATCTCTCTACATGGGAATGTATGGACCTTCTTCAACCACATCCCACACCATGTAGTTGGTGGACTTGATGAAAAGCCTCATCCTATTCTTCCAATATGGGTAGTTGTCCCCATTGAAGAATGGTGGCTTGGTGGTGGATTGAGACTCATAGTTGGAGGTGGAAGCCATTACTTTACTAGTTGTTGATCAAACTCTCCTAGAATCGACTCAAGAGGGTTGTAATCCTTCCAATGAGTGTAGCTCTGATACCAATTGTTGAGTTGATCGAACAATTGCAAATGGCCAAGAGGGGGGTGAATTGGCAATTAAAGTTTTGGTGGGAAGAAATGAGTGAAAAATAAAATTGACACAAGTAGTTAGAGTGGTTCAAGTTCTCCAAATGAACTCTACATCCACTACCTTAGTTCTCACTAAGGATTTTCAACAAATTCACTACTTGAATTCTTCCCTTTTTCTTGGATGAGGATGTAACCTTACAAATTCGATTAAGCTTTCTACCCAAAGCTTAATCCACTTAAATTTCAAAGAGAAGTTGTGGTAAACTCAAATGATTCCTCTCAAAGGATAATTGTCTACCCAATTACAATTTCAATCACCCCAAACTCACAATACAAATTGACAATTGAAAAACACTAGAGTTGGGTACAAGGATTTGACTTTGAATAGCTCAAGGGTTTGGATTTTTGCTTTGATGATGCTTGTGGGTTGAATAGTTGTTGCTGACCTTCAAAGGACTTCAATTTATACTTCATCTATTAATTCTAGCCGTTTGGGTGGTTGGGAACTTGAATAGAGCCGTTGGAACCCTCTATTACCACCATAAATGCACTTCTGCAGCTACCCGTATCGGTACTCGGGGAGCCGTAACGATACCTGTCTCAGAAAAGAAAGAGTCGTTGTGTGCAATAAATAAGGGGTATCGAAACGCACGTAGGCGTATCGGTACGGGGTATCGAAACGGCTAAGACCGTATCGATACCTTTTTCTCAACTTAGCTCACTGTCGATTTCCGTTTCGATACGAGGGTTTACCGTATCGATACGGGTCAACTACCAATTTAAAATATGGTTACCTAACAACTGACACCAACAGTCAAAATATTTAAAACGACTTGAATTTAAAATTCATTAAAACCGTATCGATACGGGTGAAGTCGTATCGGTACGCCATTCAAACTCTTTAGACTTTTACGAAGGAGCGTATCGATACAGATTGAATCTGTTTCGATACGGTGTTTTGATACGATTAAGTGCGTATCGAAACGAGTTCTGGCAGTAGCCAACTTTGTAAAAAAGGTATCGATACGACTGGAAGCGTATCGATACACCTGGACGGTTTTCAATAGTTTGGCCTTGGAACACTTAGAAAATATTTTGAGTTTGAGTTTTTCAAATCAGTTTTAAAGTGTTGGTGATTTAAAACTTATTAAGAGACTTATAAAACAATTTTAAGTTTTTCAAATTGATCCTTAAAGATTTAATTATATCAAAATCAAACATAGGTTTTACATACTCTTATCAACAAAATAAGTAAAATTTTACCTATTTTGTTATACCATACTTTTTTAAAAAAGTATGGATACTTTTAAAAAAGTATAGATACTTTCGAAGGCCACATCAGCAAAATAGGTAAAACGCTATCGAATATGTTAAACAAGTAAAATTTTACCTATTTTGTTATACTATACTTTTTTAAAAAAGTATGGATACTTTTAAAAAAGTATAGATACTTTCGAAGGCCCCATCAGCTTGAACTTTAATAACAAAATAGGTAAAGCGCTACCGAATATGTTGATACTCTTATCAACAAAATAAGTAATTTTACCGATTTTGTTATACCTACCGATAACTTAAGTTTGCAGGTTACCAATTTTTTTAATATTTTTTAATGTTTTCTACCGGATACATTATTTTAAATTAACATATCCGGTAGCGCTTTACCTATTTTATTATTTATCTTACAATGTTTCCGGTAACGCCGTTTTTTAGCCGTATATTAGTCCGCCTTACATTAGAATTCTCCTTCAAGAATATTGAATCGTGTGGTGATAGATTCTTCGTTTGATATTTGCACAGGATAGGTAGGCGTCCCCCTTTGAACATTCCCTTGTGAAAATACGTTTACCTTATTGTCTGTCTAGTAGACGCGTTGTCCTTAAATTGTCCTACTGTTTGTGTAAGCGATGACATACCTCACACAAATACCTCACTGACAAGAATTTAGTTCTCATGGTTATGTCTATATTGTCTTGGACATCCATGGATCTACAAGAGCTTAAAGAACTATGCCCCAATAGTCTCCTTGAAGCGGCTCTACTTTACTCTAACATAGGTGATTTATGTTGTTCGGTTTATCGAAACACACAAAGGTCATTAAAAGAATTGCTTAACCTTTTCCACATTTTAGTCACTGTTTACATCATAAGAATGGACTTGGGATAAGAACCCTTACATTGACCTCATAAGGTCTATGCAAGTATGTTGTCCCTTTGAACCTAGAATTTGAGATCTCCAGTCAATTAGGTAGGGTTTTCCTCTACATAGCGCCTTAAATTTTCACGGGCTTTAGTCGCATTCCTTTCGATGTTTTTATTAATTTGATCTCGATTCAACCTTTTGGTTAGCGGATCCGCAATGTTATCATTTGATCTTACAAAATCAATAGAGATAAGTCCAGTTGAGATCAGTTGTCTACCAATATTATGTCGAAGACGCATGTGTCTCGAGTTACCATTACGTTCTGTACTCTACCAAATGTTGCTTGGTTATCACAATATATACATATTATGGGCACATGTTTTGACCATTCTAGAACATCCTTGAATGACATTTCGTAGATATTCAACCTCTAGCATATATGTTAGAAAATTCGATCAAAATGACTTTTCCACTCTTGCTCTTTTACTTACGTTAGGAGGATAATCCATGGTTTTGTTTTCCACCATTAGTATAATTATCATTACTGTTATGACAAGCATAACCGATGAGAATATAATCTACCATTTTAAGACCTATTTTCATTTGCTTCGGTAAAGTAGTTATCATTTTGACAAGATAACTCCACACTTTTAGTAGTTGTATGAAGGTTTTCTACCATTCCATAGTCTATATGGTACTTTTTTTCCTTGTGAGATACCTTATTCAAAAAGTAATTTATTGATAACACAGTTTCCCCCCACATTTATTGTGATGGCCCAAAATTTTTCATCGTTCTCATAATATTGTGCACTTCATAACGTGCATCATATACGGCTTTGAAAATGTAGTTACGGTATAAGAAATCAGAGTGCTTTCATGCCTTCGGCAATGTTAAAGGCGGTAGCAACATAAGTACTTTCATGTCTCTACAATGTTGAAGGCGGTAGCAACATCTACATTATCCTTCTAATAATAGGAGGAACAACATGGTCAAATAACACTTTCTTCCATACTACGTTTTGAAATTTTATCCACAATCTTTTCATTGTGGCTTATAGTTACTAACAACATTGAACCTCAGTTCAAAATCAGAGTTAGAGTAATGATTATAACGTCAGACTGAGAACTGAAGAAGTTCTTGGATTATGCTATGGCAAACTCACGAATTAAATGTCATGTCATAATTATGAATCTGAAGCAGAAGTACAAAGCCAACACAATTCAAAATTTAAGTGTTATTTGATTTAGAGATTTTTTTTCACCATCGTCAAGACTGCAATTGTCATATTATCTTTACATATTTCTCTAAATATTGTTAGTACATCATTTAAACCATTAATAATGGTTCAAAAATATTAACTCAAATGTTAATAATGAAATAAAGTCAATTTTAAATAGACTCATTTTTATGAAAAGACGCATGCCTCTGCATATGGTTTTCACTCATACGTGCCAAACATTTGTTTCCCTCTTGTTTTACCGATTCGAAGTAAAGATTCAATCTTTACGTTTCGAAGACAATATCAGCATGGAGATATGTTCATATTTGAATTGCCAATTTAATTCTGTTAACCACAATAATTTGTTGTTCTTGGATTAAAACTTACAATTTGTTTAAGATTGTTAGAAAAATGGGTGTAGTAATAATCCAAGTATAATAGAATACCATAATAAAAATAAGGGTTAACTACTGGAATAGTCACTTATGTTTCCCCCTAGTACAGAGTTGGTTACCGATTTTGAAAAACGACCAGTAAGGTCACTTACGTTTTCGGGGCATAAACTTTTGGTCACTCAGCCGTTTATTGCCGTTAAACGTTAACGGCTTGGTGACCTGGCAACGGAAAAAATAAGGGTAAATTACTGCAATAGCCATTAAAGTTTATCCCATGTACATTTTTGGTCTCCGATTTTAAAAAATAAACATTATGGTCACTACTAAAATGTTTCTTTCTAATTTCACCCTTTAATTTTTAAAAATCATTTTTCAACCCTAAAATTTTGCAATCAATTAGTACAATAATATTATAAAGGCTTAAATGAAAAATAGGTGCCTAAAGAATACTTTTTTTTTAATTTTAGGCGCCGAAAGTATTAACCAATTCGTATCAATAATATTATTAACAGATTGATTTAAAATATTAACATCTTGTACCAACCAATTAGTACGAATACATATTAGTATTAACCAAAATGGATGGAAAAATTCATTAAACTTATAATATATATATATATATATATATATATATATATATTGAAAAGTAAATTTATAATATATATTAATTAATAATTATATTGGTTAGGTTAGTAGAGGTTAAAGTGATAAAAATTGAAATGTTAACGAGTTATTTTTAAAAAAAATTAAAACCAACTTAAAATAAAATATTAAAGTTTAATACTCGTAGCAGGGAAAAAAGAAAGAATTATCAGAATAGGCATACATTAAGAAGAGGAGAAAGAGAAAACTGCTTATATCCTTGAAACATTACAAAATTTTCAGGTAATGGATTCTTATCACATAAATGTAATATATATTTAATGAGATGATATATATGTGTGTGTGTGCGTGCGTGCGTGCGTGCGTGCGTATAATTACAAAGGGGGTGTGCTCAGGTGCGACGATCGGCGGCAGAAGCGGCGGCGATTTGGGGGTTTGGGTTTATGTAATTTTAGGGATTTAGGACTATTTTGTGAAATTTTCAAAATTTCAGGATTTATAAAAAACTGAAAATTTTAGGTGTTGTTCTTTTTAAAAAATCAAATTTGTGCCACATGTCAAGCATTGATTGGTTAAATATATTTTTTTAACACCCATTAACAGCCAAACACCTAAAATTCTAACTTTTGAAACTTTAGGCACCTATTTTTACAAAAAAAAACTTTCGACACCTAAAATTCAAAAAAAGTATATTTTAGGCACATATTTTTCATTTAAGCCTTTATAATATTATTGTACTAATTGATTGCAAAGTTTTAGGGTTGAAAAATGAATTTTTAAAAATTCAAGGGTGAAATTAGAAATAAACTTTTTCGGTAGTGACCATAATGCTTATTTTTTAAAATCGGAGACTAGAAATGCACATGGGATAAACTTTAGTGGCCATTGTAGTAATTTATCATTTTTTCGTTGCCAGGTCACCAAGCCCTCAACGTTTAACAACAATAAACGGCTGAGTGACCAAAAGTTTACGCCCCGAAAACATAAGTGACCTTACAGGTCGTTTTTCAAAATCGGCGACCAACTCTGTACTAGGGAGAAACATAAGTGACTATTCCAGTAGTTAACCCTAAAAATAAAGTAAAAATAGAACCTGAAATTGAACACAGTTAAAATTAGAAGAATTTTTGTTGAGACCTATATGAATAGTTTTCTTAAGATAGTTTCGTCCTCTCCTCGGTGCTTGAATAACGTTGGAAGTCTATCTCTCAGGATACAACAACAAACATTCACAGCAATAGCACAATTGCAGTGAACAACCGAACTCAATCTTACGCTTCTCACTGGAAAACAAAACAAACTTTGGAAGGAATTTTTCTAAGTAAAAAACTTTAATGTTGTTTTTGTAAGTTGATTTGAAAAATGAGTCACAGATAAAATTCGTCTGCCCCTTTTCGGTGCCCCTACATATGCCCCAACACTAAAAAACACTATAAAATTAAAATCTAAGCCCTAACCCTAAATTCTAAATCCTAAACCCTACACCCTATACCCTAAAAATATACCATACCCTAAATTCCTTAAACCCTAACCACAACCCCTAACCTAAAACCCTAAATCTTAAACTCTAAAGTTAATTTTGAGCGTGGGGGCATATGTAGGGGCACCGAAAAGGGGTAGAGGAATTTCATCCAATGAGTCACAACGATCCTTTATATAGTGGATGAAAAAATTAAATTGCTTGATGAAAAGATTAAACCTTTTGATGGAAAGAATTGTTGAAAAGTTAATAGATACGACTGAATGGATGCAACATTAAGCCAATAATTAATAAGTCAATTCACCAAGTAACATAACTTATTACTAGCATGTCTATTCACCAAGTGACATGACTTAACATCAATATTATCCAACCAATATATATTATTTTTTCAACAAAAACTAACTAATTCAAGTAGTCCCATGGCATGACAATTTTCAATTCATAACAGATCATTTTTTAGATATTTCTTTAGCTCTATGTCTCTTATCTCTAAATTTCCCCACTAACATGTTTTTCGGTGATTTTCTTTTATTCTGATATAGACGATAAACAAGTTTATATTTCTTGATTTTAATAGAATTTCTAATAAGCGTTATTACTGTTGTATAATTCACAATCGTCCATTGTGTTAGTAGTCGCCAACAGTGGCCAACGAAGCCAAATTTCATCAAGAACCATGTCTCGGATCTTAAATCTGAATTTGAGCTCCGTTTAACCTTTGTTTTTCTTTTAATTTTGGTCCTTTTTTGCAGATCTCGTGATCCTCCCCCATTTGGGGTTTTTGTTGTGTAGTTAATCTCTAATATTTAGGCGGTTGTCGATATTGTAGAACTAAAGATCAAATTTTGATATTTGCATGGGTGAGGAGTGATCGGTTAAAGAGAGTTGTTGGGCCTATTAAGATGGGATTAATTGTCTTGTGTTTGGTTTAAGGCTTTTTATTTTCTCATACTAATGCAATCTAACAAAACCATCCTTTGTTGGAAAGCGTTGACGTGAGAGATCAATAAACAACAATGTCAAAACATTTAGAAAAGAATCATGGCTGCAGCCAATAGGGTAAGCCGATTGAGTAAGTAAAAAACTGAGTTATTCGACTTGACGAATATTATTCTATAATTTGAATTTTATTTAAAAAGTTTTGAGTTGAGTCGGATTGTTCGATTTTTTTGTTCAAAATTAATTGTACACGTTTATAAAGTTATGATATTAATTAGTTCCAATTTGGGTAGGGGATACTCAAGGTCGACTACAAGGGGAGCACCCCAAGCGACTGCTAAGGGCCTCCAACCAGCCTAGGGCCCCTAAAATTTAATTATTCTTATTTTTTAATTCTTATTTTTTAATTTATCAAATAAATAAATAAATCTAATGGTAAAATGTTAATTATCTTTCCTAAATAAATAAATAAATTTAACAATGAAAATAATGTGTTTGAAATGTTAAATTAATTGTTCAAAGTTATTAGATGAATAAAAATTATCTCCTCCTTTTCGTGCCTCTTTCTATGCCCAACACTAAAAAAAATTAAATTTTAAGCTCTATCCCTAAATTCCATATCCTAACTATTAAACTCTACACCAATACCTTAACTCTAATCTTAAACCCTAACCTTAAATCATAATTCTAAACTCTAAACCTATTTTTTTACTATTGAGGCATAAATAGGGCGCCAAAAGGGACATAAGATTTCTATTCATAATAAGATATACTTTTGTTATATAAGGGTCCATTTATAGTTTTCGCTCAGAGTCTCGAAAAACTCCGAGACAGCCTTAGGATACCGAAGCTTTTGCTAGGGAGAGTCGGAATCGGGAGCCAAAAAGTGGATGAAGTTTTTCACTGAAACAACAATGGTGGTTCTAACATGAGGCATGCAGCCAAGGACAGGAGCGGTTCAAAGATCTACGGGCCCTGTGTAGTTTATTGAAACGAAATCCTTTAATTTATAATCTCATATATATATATATATATATATATATATTTCTTGCAATTTATTGAACCGAAATCTTTTCTTTTCCCTATAAACATTTAATTCAACTCATTTGGGGCCCCTCTTTTATTGGGGCCCTATGCGGTCGCTCCTCTCGCGTCTGTCCAAAACTAAGGAGACGAAATAGGAGATTGGAGAGAAAAAGGATGAAAAAGAGTGGCCGGAGTCATCATCCAGTGAAACAAAATGGTCCGAGCCACAACAATATGGGCTAAAAGTGAGGCTGAAGAGTTCAAAGATCAAATTAATATTTTTTTTTCTAAAATTTAATGATCAAATTAAAAATTAATATTTTTAACTAATGTGTCAGCTCATCAAATTAACGAGAATTAAGAGTTGAATGAATATCTTACGCAACATTGTTTCTACTGAGGTGGAATTCGTCTCGAAAAGGCAACTCATTTAAGTTGTTGGTGTTATAAGTTAGGATTTGATAATCTAGTGTCTGGAAGAAGACGAAGAAGAGGAAAATAGATGAAGAAAGCTCGAGAGAAAGAAAAATAAAATCAAAATAGAGAAAGAGATTATTATATTCATTTATTTGATACATAATACATGGCCCAATATATATAGCCCAATATCAATGACTTAACAGACTAACAACTCAACAACATCTCATTAACAGAATATAACGGCTTAACAACTTTGACTAACTAACTTTGACTTTACATGGTGTATATGTATTTATACTTCTGATATTCTCCTCGTTCTGTTCTTTGTCTTCTTTGTAATCTAACATTGTCCTGGAACTTGTTTTTTTCTTCTTTTAACTTTAGAGTAAGATGTTACTCCAAGTCGAAGACGCATAGCTTCAAATGATGATGGAGGTATAGGCTTTGTCAAGATGTCTGTTGTTTGTTCAGAACTTGGAACATAGTTGATGAAGAGTTGTCCAGCTGCCACTTTTTCACGAACAAAATGAAGATCAAATTCAACATGCTTGACTCTTGCATGATGAGTTGGATTTGCAGAGATTGAGACTGTAGAGGTGTTATCACACCATACTACAAGTTTGTCCACAACAAAAACACCCAACTCTTGAAGAAGCTACTCAATCCAAATTAATTCTGAAACAGAGTTTGCAAGACTTTGATACTCTGCCTCACAGGTTGATCGTGACACCACACTCTGTTTCTTTGAGCACCATGCAATAGGATTACTGCCCAAAAAATACAGTAACCGGTAGTGGATCGCCTATCTTCCACCGAGGATGCCCAATCAACATCTGAATAGCATACTAAGCTAAACACATCACCATGTATATAGAACATCCCATAATCAAGTGTGCCATGGAGGTATCTCAAAATACGTTTGACAGCACGCCAATGAGAAACACAATGATTATTCATAAATTGACTAACATTGTTGACTGCATAAGATATGTCTGGTCTTGTTAGACACACATATTGAAGTCCACCTACTACACTTCTGTACTGATGAATGTCATCAAAATATTCACCATCATCAACAACTAATTTAGGGGTAACAACCATTGGTGTGATAACATAGGCTGAATCTTGCATTCCAGCTTTTAACAAAAGCTCGGTTACATACTTCTTTTAGTTTAGCAGCAGGCCCTCAGGGTATTTGTGTATCTCTATTCCCAAGAAGAAACCCAAATTACCAAGATCCTTCAACAAAAATCTTTCATTGATCTGTTGTACAACAGCTTCTACTTCTTCAGTTGCACTTTCAGTGATGACAATGTCATCCACATACACCATAAGCATTACTTGATACCCATCACTAGACTTGATAAACAAAGAGATGTCTGACTTGAAAGCTGTGAACCCAAGTCAGAAAGAAGAAAGTTCCTCAAGGTCTGAAATCATGCCCTTGGTGCCTGCTTAAGTCCATAAAGGGATTTCTTTAGACACACACTAATCTTTCACCATGTGTGCCACGTTGTTCAAACTCTAGGGGTTGTTCCATATAAATTTATTCAGACAAATTGCCATTAAAAAAGACATTATTAATGTCTATTTTCCGAATGACCCACTTCTTCATCACTACAACAACAAGAACTGTTCTGATAGTGTTAGACCTAACCATTGGACTGAATGTCTCATGGTAATCAAAGCCTACAGTTTGAGAAAAGCCGTTTGCCACCAATCTGACTTTCAACCTCTCAACAGAGCCACCAGGATTCTTCTTTATTTTGAACAACCATTTACAACCAATGGCCTTTATGTTTGGAGGCAATTGTTGCAACTCCCAAGTATCATTGTTGAGGAGAGCATCAAACTCAGCTTGAACTGCTTGCTTCCAAGCTGGATCTTGCAGGGCATAGGCAATATCAGTGGGTTCTAAAGACTCAATGTCAGCAATGTAAGCCTTAGGTTTAAAAATTCCAGCCTTCCCTCGAGTCACCATAGAGTGAAGATTCTGAACCTTTAAGGAAGTATCTCCAGGGGTGGTGGTGGAGGATGAAATGATGGTAGAAGTGGAAGATGGAAGTGTGGAGGTGGAATATGGTATGGGGGATGGAATAATAGATATGGAAGTGAAGGATAAATGTGAAAGAGTAGCTATGAAGTGTGAATTGGGAGTTGTGGACGATGTGGAATGTTCTTAGATGGGATTTGTGGGTGATAATAAATGATTTATGGATGATAATGAATGATTTGTGGTATTTGAGAATGCAGGTGAATGCAATGCTGACTCATGATGTACTGACACTTGAGGATCTGAATTATGTTAAGAATCAGTAGACAAGGGAGACAAATGATGTGATGCAGGTGATACATGATGAGTGTTTGGGAACTTTGAGAACTTATATGACTCTGTCTGTATGCATACATTTTGAGGTAAATTTTGTTGGGAAAGACCTGTAGCTGAATGCTGAACCTTAAGGGACTGAAGAACAGGGAGGGATGCAGACTGTTTTAGAGAACAATGAATGCAAGGTTTTTGAATATTGGTTTTAGTGAATAGAGGATGAGACTCATAGGGAAACAAGGTTTCATTGAACTGAGCATGTCTAGTGATATATATATATACACACACACGACAAGTGGAATCCATACACTTATAACCTTTATGATTTGGGGAGTATCTTAAGAAAACACAAATTGTAGACCTAAACTATAGTTTGTGTTTATTATAAGGTCCTAGAAATGGATAACAAATACATCCAAAAACTTTTACCAGTGAGTAGTCAGGACACTTTCTAAATAGTTTTTCATAAGGTGACAAACCCTCAAAGGCCTTTGTAGGTAATTTATTAAGTAAGAAAATGGCACTAGTAAAAGCTTCATTCTAAAAATTTAAGGGCATTGAGGCTTGAGCTAACAGGGTTAAACCTATTTCTACAATTTGTCTATGTTTTCTCTATACCAAACTATTTTATTCTGAAGTATAAGGACAAGAAAAACTATGAAGAATACATTTACTTTGAAGATAAGAAGTCGGAGCTATAAATTTCCCCCCTCCATCAGATTAAACAGCTTTCAATTTGCAACCAAAGTGTCTTTCTGCTTGACTATGAAATTGCATAAAAGCATTAAGAACACCAGACTTTTGTTTCAAAAAATAAATTCATGTATATCTAGAAAACGAATCTGTAAAAGCTACATAGTATTTAAATCCATTGGAAAAGAGAGGGGCAAGGCCCCATACATCAGTGATAACTAACTCAAGAGGTGAGGAGTATTTAGTGTGTGAATCTGAAAATGAAAATTTAGGTGCTTTTTCAAACTTGCATGCAGAACAAGAAATGGCTTGTTTATTATCTGTAAAGGAAATGTTACAATGATGTAAAGCTTTATCCAAAGTATCTTGTGCAGGATGGCCTAACCTTTTGTGCCACAGTTCTAAAGGCAATTTATTAACCATGGTAAGATAACAACAACTATCTAAACAAGACAGATCAGAAATAAAAACAAAAGCAGAATTCAGAACTTCATTGTTATTATTATTATTATGAGTAACTAGATGAGCAGTAGCAGAGACTAATGAACTAGGAAGAGCATATAGGCCTTTTTGCACTCTACCAGTCAGCAACACGTTGCTGGTTTGCAAATCTCTAATTTGACAGTGATTATGATAGAATTCAACTGCCACTTGGTTATCCTGTGCAAGCTTAGACACAAACAACAAGTTTTTAATGATCTCAGGAGTAAATAAAGCATTTTTCAAATGTAAAGACTTAGGATGAGTTAAAAGAGTAGATTGACCAATAAAATAGATAGGAAGAGAGCTACCATTACCAACTTTCACACTACTTGTGCTAGAGTAACATGTTGCAATATGGAGATTATGAGCATCATTAGTAACATGGTGTGTAGCTCCTGAATCAGGGTACCAGGTGTTGTCACCCACAATCTCAGAGGTAGAAATATAAGCATGAGGTTGAGCAGGGAAAATGTGATGATGTGGAGTAAGAACAGAAGATAGCTGATGAGCAACAAGAGTAGGAGCTGTAGTGTAAACAGCTGGTCTAGCTGAAGAGATAAATGATGCAGCAGGAGCATACATAGGAGAAATAGCGGTGGTTGAGCGGGTGGTGGTCCAGCAAAATACACAGAGCTATGAGGATAACCAGATTCAGCCCCATAACCGGCATATGCACTGAAATTAGCTTGAGAAAAACCCCTTCCTAGATTCTAACCAGGTCTGGAAGCTTCATTCTTGAAATTTACATTAAACCTTGAGTAACATCTTTCAGTCAAATGACCTATTTTCTCACACAATTGACATTGTGGTCTATTAGAAGAGAATCTTCCTCTACCTCTCATACATCTATTATAACTGACATTGTACCCAGAATCAATATCTTGAGAAGATTCAGATGTAAGGTCATAGGAACCAGTGTTAACTTCAGGTGAAATGTACTGAGAGGGAACAGTAGACCCAGGAACAATATGAGAAGCAGTAGAAATTACAAGAGAGTAAGAGGGTGTGGAACGAGAATAGGATTGAGGTCGAATGAAAGGTTGTTGACGAGGAGGTTGTGGAATGAGTGATTGTTGAGTGGTAAGATTGGTTGAGGCACTGATCTGATTTAGAAACCATGTTTGTCTAGCTTCAGCATCTATAAAAATATTGTGGACAGACTTGACATCAGATGGTGTAGGGATTGCAGTTAAGACTATGATAACAGACTCAAACTCTAGAGGTAAGCCATTTAGAATAGCTGTGACATGTTCTTGGTCAGAAATGATTTTCTCACAACTTGCTAGACTATTATAAATACCCTTGACTTTCATTAGAAACTCTCTCATATTTAGATCCCCTTTTTCTGTGAGTGAAGCAATCTTCTCAAGAACATTAGTCTCGAAGTGATTTTGCCACTATAAATTCTATGGAGAGTGCTCCAAATTTCAGTTGAGGTATTATGCCCAATCAAATTGGGGAGAACTCCCTCACTAACAGTAGAGGGGAGCCAAGAGGCAAGTGCTCTATCTTGCTCTTCATAATATTCAAAATCAGGGTTAATAGACACGGTTTCATTTTTGGTAATGTACTGTGGTGGCCAAGTACCATCAATAAACTTTTGTAACCGATTGATTTTAATAGTAAGAAGAACTTGTTGATTCCACAACAAGTAGTTCTCATCATTTAGAGTCACATTAATCTTCTTAGAGCAAAACAGTTTACTAAATGAGATACTAGAGGCAGGTGAAGCATTAGTAAGGTTTGCACTTTGTACCTCAATCTCAGTATTGTTATTAACATCAGCAGAGGAAGTGTTGTTAGCATCAACATTCGTCATAGCAAAATAAATGAATCACAGTGAAGAATGCAGCAAGAAATAAACAGGAAGAGCGAATATGATAAAATTAGGGCACGGAGCTGAAGACGAGTGAGCGTAAATGGCAACAGATCAAGCAAAAAGGTAAAATACTCACAGGGGAAAGAATCGATAAGCCACAAGGAAGCAAATGCATAGCCCGTCAACCAGCAGCAACGAGTACCGATAACGGCAGCGAAAGAACTTCAGGCAAATGCGAAGCATGAATCACCGAAACATCAGAGCAACAACGAACATCGGAGCAACGACAACGGCCAATCAAATGGCTCTGATACCATGCTAGAGGGTAGAGTCAAAGTTAAGATTTGATAATCTAGTGTTTGGAAGAAGATGGAGAAGAGGAAAAGAAATAAAGAAAGCTCGAGAGAAAGAAATAAAATCAAAATAGAGAAAGAGATTATTAGATTCATTTATTTGATACATAATACATGGCCCAATATATAAGCCCAATATCAATGACTTAACATACTAACAACTCAGCAACAGCCCATTAACAGAATATAACAGCTTAACAACTTTGACTAACTAACTTTGACTTTACAGGTTGTATATGTATTTATACTTCTGATAGTTGGCACGATTCATTTGGAATTTGTTCCAGTTAAATGCATTTTAGGAACTAGTAATCTTACTTTGGTAACCATCAGAATGGTTTTAGATGGTTTCTCATTAGTAGAATTTTCTAGCTTATATGTTGAAAATACTTGGCCTTTCACCTTTGATTTCGGTTGGACTTTGAGGGTGATATTTATGTCATAGGTATGGCAATTTCTTCTGAACCCGATGGATCCGATCCGATCAAGATCGGGTTTTTCCTTTTACTCGGGGATCAAATCGAGACAATGCAGATTTTTCGTTAAAATTTATGGGGTCATATTTAGATGAAATCCACCCGCCCCGAATTTATCCAACATTAGGCTCTAAATAATTGAGATAGAAACCAAACAAATGGATTGAGAATTACTCTAAACATTACCCCTTCCTTTTACAAATTGACCTAAACAATGTTTGTGATTCTGTTTGAACAGGCCTAACATGTATATACAAGAATGATAAATGATAAACCATAATAAAAGCCATTATTTCTCCTTCGTATCATCGGCCAGAACCGAAGCTTTGCAGATTGGACATGTATTCTTCATCGACAACCACTTCTTGATACAAGGGGCATGGTATTTATGACCACAGGTCTTTAATGCCCCGACTTCATCCATGTCCTTATAGTCTTCCTGTATATTACCAACATCAAAGTATTTAGGTGATACAGTTCGGAAAAGTGGGGTCATCGAAATAGTAGTGAACCATAACCAAAATGTGCTCATCTGCTCTCGATAATTCCATGTTGAAACATAATACAAGATATTTACGCTTCAAATAGAATAAAATTCTTACCAGGCAGATCACACAAGAGCCCTCATCCTGGTATTGATCTGAAGAGTGGCAAATTGTTTCAGCTAAGCACTTAGATATCGAGTCTTCTGACAAGCCTGTATTAACACTCCCTATCCTTTCCCCTAATGCAAGTAGTTCCTGCTCGAGAATTCGTCCAAGGTCATTTAAAAGAAAGTACTAAAACTGAAACAACACCATAATAAAGAAGGGAAATATGTACACACCTCGTAAGTCAGGTTGTCTATGTCTAATCTCATATCTCTATGCTGATCAAACATAATTCTAGATCCATAGAAAGCGGAGCGGTCCGCAATCATAAAGCCCTGCAGAATGAAAATAAATTATAGCATGCGGCTAATGACTTATTAAATCAGAAAAGTTGGTTGGCAAGCTGAAACATAGGAGATGCAACTGAACAGAATTTTCCCAGCATCCCATTGGCAAAACACTTGATATGAAGTAATAGAGTAAAAAAAAGTGCATCAAGATGAAAAATACAACACCCTCAAAATGCAACATGCTGAAAGCTATGTCAAATGGGTTTTCAATACATGCAAGTACACCTCAAGGGTTGATATGCAAGAACATAATTCCTTCATAAGTGGTAAATACCTCAGATGAAAATCGACCATGGAAAGCTGCATCATCAGCTAGAGATCGGTATCTATCATGAGATATCCTTGACCTCTCATTCCGCTCATTATTACGCCATGTTACAGCTGATAATGACCGAGGGTGCCTGGATGAATTACTTTCAGAAACAATCTGCATCCCCTCTTCTGAGGGCGCTGCATGTCCTAATCGCACACTGCTGGAAGAAGCCCTGAAAGTTGGGCCAGATCTCTGAGAATAGTTTGTTCGAACACCCCTTACAGATTGAGCTGAGTTGCCATGGAAACCCTGAGGAAGAATAGGATTTCTACCAGAAATGAAATCATGCTGAAGTCCACCAACCTCGAGAGAAGCATTTGTAGCAATACCACCCGGAAAGCGGTTTGTCTCATGATTAAAAACATTTGAATCTGCAATTCCACCAGCAACAGACTCAGAAACAATGGGAGATAAAGTTCAAAAAAACACATAAATGTTAAACTAACTAACCTTCAGGTAGAATCCTTCCATGATTAGGAGACATTCTTAAATGGCCCCACTCCCTTGAAACTGTATTAGAGCTCTGACCTGAGATATCCACCGCGTTAGAATGCTCAACTGGGTGGCTTGCAGGGTAAGAAGTATGAGAACTATTGCTTGACAAATGGGTCCTAACAAGGTTGGATTCAAGATCAAATGCTGGACGGCTTCTTACATTCCTCATAGAACCCTCACCCCTAATTGAGAGGCCATTGCCTCTACAACTCGGGGGCATGGCAACATGATCCCAAAGCATGTGCTGAGGATCTATATTAGGTTTCTCTTGCCAAAAGTCAGAAGGTCCAGGCATATCAGATGAACTTCCAGCACTAGCATATCTGCTTGAACCACCTTTCTCACAGACTGAAGGAACTCCAGGGCTTTTTCTCTTGTGAGGTCCTCTTCCACTCCCCATTGTGAGATCAACAAAGCCACCCTCAATTCCATGGATAGTCTGTCTATCATAATTGGAAGAAGATGCATGATGCATGTAGTTCTCAGGGGCTGCACCAAATGTTCCAGGCGCCGATGGATGCAGAAAAAGATCACGAGATGGACCTGAAGTGTCAGGTAGGTACCGTGGAGCTTCAACATTGTGGCTCGAGGTAGCAAAACTACTTGACATAGGCACATGATTCCAGTGGGAGGAATGACGCACTGCATCCGCAGACATATTTTCTACAGGACAGAAGGAGCCGTGTTCTATAGTGCTTGACCTTGCTGCAGAAAAATAAAAACAAGTAGCAATAACCATTAGAACAATAACTTTTGTACAAATAGAGGATACTATAATACCAGGAACCTCAAAACCTAGGCCCAACTCTCCAAGTAGGAGAATATGATGAGTTCAAACCCAAGCCCCCTTGGGAACATGTTTTCATGCTGCAAACCCATACCACTACCACCTTGGGAATGGCAGATCCATAAATATTTTTGAGGGTGGGCACACATAAAATCTCAAAATCCTAGGGGGCACAATTCATAAAGATCAAAAAAATTAAGGACTAATTCATAAAAATTAAAAAAAAAATTGAAGTCAAATGTGTGAAGTTTAGAAAGTTCAGGGTGGGCACGTGCCTACCCTGAAGTACACATGGATCCGCCACTGCTTGGGAACATGTTTTCATACTGTAAACCAATATATATTTGTCATCAACATCAACCTTTTCCCCTTAAATAAAATGCAAAAGTAAAGGTACTAAAATAACAACCTAGATTTGCATAAGGTTGCTCCGCATGCATATGATTCCAGCCTTGCTCATGTTCATTCTCAAACATTTGGGATGAGCCAAATAAATGTCTATGATCCATAACAAATTCACTTAAGAGCAAAAGACAAATGTCTCAGAAGAAGAGTTAACCTGTAAAAAGAAAAAAAAATCAAATATGTAGAAGAGAATAGAGTCATTAAGAACATTTAATTTCCAATAACATTAAATAATTAAAACAAAGGATGCATTCACTGTCTCTGTGACATTTTTACAAGCAAAACACACTGATTATACATCACTTCATTCTTATCAAGAACTTCTACAAGTTTGGCACAAATGATAATGTTTTGTATCTCATATATATGCAGAAAAATGAAGAAAAATGCAGCACTAAGATTTGCATGCTCATGATCTTTTTACTTGTATAGTTTAACTGTTATTTGATTTTAGAAGATTGAAATTTATAAGGTTGTATGTGTATTCTGGTTCTTTGTAGTGTTTGTCACTTCATCCTTTTCGGGTTTTACTAGCATGACAAAACCATCTTCTCTTTTGAATGGATTAAACATTTCTGGGTAGGAACACAGTTAAGGTCAACACTGCACAGGCACAGGCACTAGCACAAACTGAAACATGAAAGGGTCATCTAGACTAGAATTTCAGCAACTACATAAAACTTTCTACTTTGGCCCACTAAATTGAAATTGAGCATCAAGAACATGTGAGTTGATTCTTAGGAGCAAAGCAGGACAAAATGAGCTGCGACAAAAGCATTAGGATGATTTTTGCCGTAGTCTTTTGCATAGGAAGCAGACAACCCTAAAATACCAAGCGCACAACAATAGTCTTCTAATAAACTGATGTGTCATCTATAGTCCTGTCTCTTGCAATTATATGCTTATACATTGTTCCCCATTCCATAAAATTGGAGAGAGCATCCTTCATATTCTGGGGCAAGAATAAGTGAAGGCAAGGTAGAGAACACTAGATTGTAATTAAAAACAGACTTTAAATTGATTGCCAACACTCACCCATAACCCCAATGCAATAGTACCTCAGATTAAGTCTAGAGGGAGCACTAGAAGCAGGATTACACATCAGGACATCACCCGGAATTGATTTATAAATCAGCAGACTTGAGGGATGAGAATGGTAATCACTTAACCAAGAATGGATACAAAGTTTGTGAAGTCACAGTCAGCAAATGAATAAGGCCTCCTACTCCAGTCATGAAATTAGTAACCGAACGAATATAGAAAAATCCAGTCCCCCTTTGGTTCAGTAAAAGAAAATAATTCAATTTACATGCAAGTAACCTTTGTGATATTGAACTTCCAATCTGTAAGAGAGGACAATAACCTATCTATTATGAAGACATGTTAGAAGAATACAAAAACATTAAGATAGTAAAGAAATTAAGATTTCAAATTTAAAGTATGCTCTAAACTTTTCAGGGAAACAAGTTGATAAACATGGACAGTAATATCTAGCACAAGCAAGCATCCTCATAGAAATTGAAGAGGCGAAATACAAAAGAAACTACAGTTTTGAAATCATTCATCTTCACAAGGAACTTAAGTCAAATGCCATGTGGAAGAATAAATTGTTTATTAGACAAGAGGAAAGTTAAGTAATTAGACCATATGTTAAATATACATGAAAAGGCATGAAATTCCACCATCTCTAAGAGAGTACAGCCTGCTGTGATCACTGAAAAGTTACTTTCACCAACTGTAGATTGGTTGACTAGGGGAACTGTGAAGGCCACAGAGATGCCCCCAGCAACTCCTAGGGGATTCTTAGGTCATTACATCATAGAACTGCACAGCGGAAGACACTATTATCAATTCCCTAATCTCAGTACTCCCTAAAACTCCTGTGACACCCTACACCAAGCATTTAGAACGGTAAGGCAAAAGGCTAAACATGATACATTTAAGATAATGGCATGACTACAATCATCCCCCCATCTCCAGTCTATGAAGTGAAAAGATCCTGATGTCAAAGGAAATTCCGATTGAACAAGGTCTAAAATTTCTACAGATCGGTAGCTCTAATACCATTTACTTGCTTTCCATGTATGACAGCTGATTAAACACTCCAAAATGAGTGCACATGAACCTAATAAAGAAGACACAAGAAGTTTTCCTTCAGTTGCCCAACCATCAACGCTTTCCTGCAATACCATTTGCAATTCAGAAAATAAAAACAAGAAAGACCACAACTTAGCTATTTGACAACTCCAGAAAAGTGTCTATGTATGGTTAAGTCAAAGGAATACTCAATCTACATCAAAACCATTTGCAGCTGAGAAAACATTAATAAAGCGAGGGAACTAAGAAAGGAAATATAAGTGAAGTGAAGGTGCTGCAAGACATGATGAGGTAGAGTTCAATGGAAAGTGAAGGGATTAAAAAAATTGCTGGATATACTACTTAAAGCTGACAGCTATAAGACATATTGATGTTTAACTTCAAAACAAATTGTGCAGAGACAGACGAGAATAATGAAACCCATACCTTCAGATGCAGACAGGCTATCTTTGCAAAACTGGCATACTAATCAGTGTGCATGCTCAAGGGCAAACTCAAGATGCAGTGCAAGAACGAATGCCAATGACGAACCTGCATAAGGAAACATCTAAACCTAGTTGCTGCTAAGGCAAAGCAAGAGAAAACTATGTCCAATCCTATCCAATATAGGATCTTGTCCAACAAGTAGTTAGTTACAACATTATAGAAGTTGCAACAAGTTAGTCGACTATGAACCTGAATCTAAAACCACAACAAAGATTAAAAGTCAATTTTCTACCACTACAGCAGCCCAAGGGGCAGTTTATGATAAATATATTCTATTTCTATCCATAAAGTAAATCTTCAAACCAACATTGACGGCGTCAATGTGCTGAACAAAAAAATGAAATGTAAAGCTTAATACAGATATCGTAAAAGGAAGCATTTGAGATTCAAAATCAGGAAAATTAGTGACGCACAATATAGAATAATATGCTAAAAAGCCGATTTCTGTTCTCTTGATTTGCTGCAATGAACTCATTTCAGGGCATCAGAAAAAAGAATACCCAATGAAATATTGGCTAATAGCTTCGTATGTCAAAGCATTCTCACTGAAAATTATGAAAAATGAAATCTTGTAACAGTTCTAAATTTTTATAATCACGATTCTCTGGTCAACAGAAAAAATTTCAGTTAAGTCAACAAAGATCGAACTTGTAATTGCTTCCTACAAATAGAGTTTAAATATAACATCAACATAAAAAATCTCCTTCCTTAAGCTGCAACAAATACAATCACATCAAATTTAAAAGCAACTGATCATCCTTTTAAGTCAAGCCCAATAACCGATGATCAACAACGAAATATCTCAGCTGATGATGATGGCCGTGGCCACAACAAAGAGTTCGGAATTAGGATACTAATTTTAACGGAAAATTTTTATCTTGAACATATCTGATAAATTCAATAATTTAAGAGAATCTAATGATTTTAAATAAGAAAAGCAGAAATCATTACAGATTAATATTTACAATCAAGATAAACAATTAGATTAACGAAACTAATCAGATGAACAATAATCACACCTCATATAAACAAAAATTTCAGGATCAAAGTAGATTCAAAACAATTAACTAACAAAATTATTCGCCAAAACAAAACAAAAGGAAAACTCACCTCGATTTTTTTGGATGAAATTCTGAAAGGAATATTAAAATGATGGCTTAGAAAAGAAAAAAAGGGGGGAGAAATGGTGAGAGATTGTGTTTGGGAGAAGAAGAAAGACGAAGGAAATAAAGCGTTGTGTGTTTTTGTCTTGTCGCCTTGTTCAGAATAATAGGCGAAAATTACCACCGATTTTTTAAAAAGCAATTTGTGTGTTATGAATATTTATCTATGTGGATGTCTATCATGATTAGAACTTTATCAAAGGAGTTTGATTTATTTATTATTAGGAATATTATCTCTATGAATTAGAGTTTAATGTATTATGTACTTCTTATGCCTATAAATAGATGATTCATTGAAGGCATTGTATATAATTCTATATTTTGAGAATAATACGAATCTCCCTCTTCCTCTCATCTCTTTGTTCTTCTTGTTCTTCTTTATTTTATTCACAACACGTTATCAGCACGATCTCGCTCGCTCAACTACTGTGATTATTGTTGGTGGTTCTCGAAAAGAATTTCAATTTGATATTGGTGACTACATCTATCATATATTCAGCTTACCTTGGAAAGTATGGTATGTTTTACTTATTTATATACTAATATAATGATTGATTTATCATTCTCCAAAAGTTAGTATATTCATATCTATTATTTGGTTATTATTTTAATTTATTATTATTTTATTCATACTTGAAGTAACTCTTGAATTAACGAAAATTAAAATTATAGTCGTACTTCATTAGATGGATTGATAAAGCAAACCAAATTAAAGCCCTCAAGGATTTCGGCTAAATGCTATTGGGCGCACAAGTTGGAACATTTTATTACACAGTATATTAGTTTTATTCAAAGTTTTTATTATTCCATTCTAATTTATAATTGATTCAATTCAAGGATTGTGTTGTCATGTGATTGTTATATATTTGTTTTATCATTATTATTATTATGGTAATTTATATGAATAAATTCGAGATATAAAACAACTTTATTATTTGTATCAATTACTTTGTATGTGAATCAAAGGCAAAAGGAATATGTTACTTTGATGTGTTTATATATTCATCAAAATGTCGCTTGATTTTAACTATGGTTGTTTATAATTTGATCACATCAACTATAGTTATGTCTATTCAACTTGATCTATGACTACTTTTATACTTTTTGATCTAGTCTCAAATAATTTTTTTTTATTCTATTGATAAAAGTCGATGTTTTTAACCGTGTTTTGAGTTTTACATGTATTCAAATGAGTTGGAAAGAGACATGGTGTAAAAAAGATTATGAGAAGATGCCTTGGTTCATTTGCTACGTCATCATTGTCTTTGAGACGAATTTCAATATCGGTAAACTCTATTTTATTTTTATCTTTTAAAATACAATTTTAAAGTGCGATAAATCATGATGATTTTGGATTTACAAGAAGATTATTATAAAGTCTATATTTGCTTGAAAGCAATATTTCTTCTTCGTCGAAAAACTCGACCATAGACTTCTCCCAATTTCAAGTTATGAAAATTCGTCTTGATCCAAAAAGTTTTATGGGAGGCATTCCTTGAAGTGAATGCAAAACATGATGTTTATTCCATGCGATTATCAATGATGGGGCATTCCCTGAAGTGAATGCAAGCATGATGTTTATTCCATGCAATTATCAATGATGGGGCATTCCCTGAAGTGAATGCAAGCATGATGTTTATTCCATGCAATTATTGGATCTGTTTCATTCCCTGAAGTGAATGCAAACATGGTAAATCATTATTCAATTAGAGACATAATTTCGATATAATCCAAGTATAATTGGCTGGACATCCCGTTCTGCGAGGCTACTGGTCTCAAAGGAGGTTTTTAAAGGACCTTGTGGACAGGTTTAACAATGCCGCGTACGAGGATTAAATCTTTGTTCTCTGTGATAAGGATATGTGAAAAAGGTTTTAAAGGCCCACTGGCTCTACTCCATTCCCTGAAGTGAATGTGAGATTATATTATGGAAGGAATAAAAAATCACAATAAAAGTTGTGGTCGTGGTCGAGGCTATGAATATACACATGAAAAATATAGTCATTTTAAGAATACTTCTACCCGCTGGTAGCGAAGTTATAAGGATGACAAGAGTGATAAAGATCATTCTAAGGAAGTGAAATCCTTTTACCAATGTGATGTTATAAACCATTGGTTTCATACTTGTCAAACGCCAAAGTATTATGGACTTTATCCATAATCATGAATGATAAATGAAATAAAATATAAACAAAATTTGTTTATGGCGAAAATAATTATGGCGTTATTGGTCCAACTCAATTGGATATTGTTAATTTTCTCATAACCCTTGAAGGGAATAATTTATTATTTATTTTATTTCCCTTATAACCTCTAACAGGAATAATTGTTTTTATTTTATTTTATTTTTTAATGTTAATCCGTTTTATTTATTATTTATTTACGTTAGTTTGCTTTATCTTTATTTATTTCACATATTATTTATTTATGTTTTATGTTAATTTATTATTTCAAGAATATGATTACTTCCGGAATAAAATATACAATGAATTGTGGCTATTTATGCCTGGAATTGTGGCTATTTATGCCTAGCAGATAATGCAAGTACTCATATTGTACTTAAGCATAAGAAATATTTTTCCCATTTAAATGCAAGGGGAAATATGAATAGTATTTCTCAAAGTACTAAAATATCAATACTCCGGAAGAGCACTTGAAAGTTTATCTCTGATAGATAATCGACTTGATATGATGTGCTATATTTTATATTTTTCATTCCTCGAAGTGAATGATACAAAGTACATATTTTCATTACCTGAAGTAAATGAAACAAAGCACATTTTGAAAGGTGCACAATTATGCATTTCTCGATTAAAATGCAAGGGAATAATGTGAGTACTATATCCGGAAGTACTAATATCACAAAAGGCTCTGGTTGAGCAAATATGTTATTGTCAAATGGAACTTTATTCCATATTCACAGTGCGTTATACTCGTCAAAGTCATAAAGAGAGCAATATGAGTTCGCAAACTATCCATTTGGGAATTATAGATAACATATGTTATCAATTGGCATTTGAAATAAGCCAATATTGATATAAGTTTTGGTAGCCAAAAAGTCAGTTGAAAGCTCTAGAAGAGCTATATATTACTACCAAAAGATAATTTCAATTGAAAGCTCCGAAAGAGCTAAATATACTCCTATTTAAAGGAACAATTTTGATGGCCGTACTAGACATGTACGAGTGAGATTGAATTACATGTTATGGTAAACAAGGAGTTTACAAATTCAGAGATATATACACACATATATAGTTGGCATGATCGGTTAGACCATCCTAATTAATGGTGCAAAAATTATTGAGATTTACATGCACATGTATTAAAAGAACCTGTAGTTCTTGTGGTGCTTATTCTCAAAGGAATGGATTAAATTCCACTTATTAAAAAAACGTGAAGTTCTTGTGTTGCTTAAAGGAATTGATTAAATTCCACTTACTAAAAGAACCTGGAGTTCTTGTGTTGTTTGTTCTCAAAGGATATATATGATCCCACTTACCAAAAGAATTAGAACTTAAAGTTCTTGTATTGAAGTTGAGACTGTATGTCTTGCATATCTGAACGAAATATGGGCCCATATATCCACAAATGTGGAAAGTTTTATATGATTTTAGTAGATGCATCTACATTGTTTTATCGACTTACAACCAGAAGTTTGTGAGATTGATTCTAAAAATATTCAGATTATGCAGTTAGACTATTCGTCTTGAAAAGCTAGTTGGTTTATATTTTAGGCTATATCAGTTGTTACAAAGCCTATTGATTATGAAAAATATAGTTTAGCAAAATTTCAATTGGATGCCTCCTATTTAATAGCTAAACTATGAGAACAAAAGAGTTATTATTTATATGGTGTTTCCATATAGCAACACTTATACGCATCAAGCCAACGAGTTATAATAAACTCCCCGTTATGATTGGTTTTTGGTCAGAAACCATACATTTCCCATTTTATGATTTTTGAATGTGCGATATGAATTGCTCCACCACAACGCACAAAATGGGTAAATAAAAAGGGTTGAGAATATATATTGAGTACGAGTCTCCTTTTATGTTTAAATTCTTAAACATTAATTGGAGAATCATTTATGACATGATTTTTCTCAACATCAGGGGGAGATAATAATCAGCTGGATAGAGGAAAATGAATTATCATTATCTAGATCCTCGTATATGAACTAGAAGTTCATAAGATAATTCATGTTATTACATGTCAACTGCCAGACATATTTACTGACCCAATGAGAGTAATTAAGTCTCATATACCAGCTGAAATGCTCTAAGTTTAAATTACATGTTAGAGCGAGAGAATGTAAATCATGCCTGAAGCATGATAGTTGAAATGGTTCCAATGATCAAAATTCTCGTAAATAGAAAGTAATATGAGATGGTCATATATTGGAGGCGGGTGCTCCTGAAGAGACCCAAGACATAACAAATAATAAAACTCTTGAAGAGTTTCAGGTACCTGGAATAAAGATTGAAATCTTGAAGAGATCTCGATGAGTTATGTCATTACGAGAATGGAACTAGAAAAATTGGAAAGTTGTCGACAACGATTTTACAAACAATTTTACATAAAATACTTCTATAGAAGTAAAGAAAGAAATCGAGGATCTTGTATAAAATCTATCCAGAAGTATAGATATTGAATTGGCCAATGTTGAAAGACGCTTTGAACTTCTAAAATAGAAGTATTTGGACCACCAGTCCAAACACCTAAAGGTGTAATGCAAGTGAGGCACAAATAAGTAGTCGTAAATACGACTTGAACTGTGATTTATGAAAAGTTTTAATTACTTCATGGTGGATGCAATTACTTTGGCAGTTTTGAAAATTTTACATGCGTCTAATTATTTGTGGATCCATATTTATCCTTGAAGGATCTAAAATGCTATAAGCATTTGGAAATTTCTGAGGAAATTTATTTAGACATGTCTCATGAATATTTTTGGCGCATTTGGTATAATCGCCTTAGTGAATACTAATTGAGAAAATACTATAAGAATGATCAGATTTTTTTATGTATTTTATAAAGGAGTTTGGATCAAGATCCATTATGATAATTTTAGAACTCCTAAAGAGCTTCAAATTGGAAACTCATGAAGTACTTTCAATACAAGTACTTGAATCTTGACATCAAGTTTATCTCGACCTGAAGATCGAGCATTTTTATATATTTCTTTTGTCTATGAATAGACATAAGCTGAAAGAATCTTAAAGAAGATTCAATATGAATAGAGCATATCTATTGAGTATCCCAATAGTTGTAAGATTGTTGGATGTGAATAAAGATAATTATAACTTTTCTTGGTCTTGAAGCACTATATATTAGTTGGTCAAGAAATATCTATGAATATACAAAGATCATTACATTTAGATCTTCAAACATTCGTTGATGCCTCCTCAAATGTCGTAAAAATAATTGTTATGCACGAGGCAAGCCAAAAAAATGTGTTTGACTAAGATTATTGACCCAACATATCCAAAAGATATGTGGATTTACTTTTACAAGATATGATAAAAGCTATATTGTGTGAAGATAAAGCAAGATGTATATCTCAGTTTGAAAGTTGATACATCATGGAACATATTACTCCAAAGTTTCATCCCTCGCGATCTTTAGAAAAATGATATTCAAGATTAAATTATGAAGATTCAAAGATCTTCTATGATGTTTTCATGAGGGGGAGTAAATACGCGTTGCACTCTTTTTCCCTTAACCGAGGTTTTGTCCCAATGAGTTTTCCTGGTAAGGTTTTTAATGAGGCAACAAGTTATGCGTATCAAAGATGTGTGTACTCTTTTTCGTTCACTAAAGAATTTTTTTCCCACTGGGTTTTTATCTTAGTAAGGTTTTAACGAGGCACATTATCTTCATAGACATCCAAGGGGGAGTGTTATGAATATTTATCTATGTGGATGTCTATCATGATTAGAACTTTATCAAAGGAGTTTGATTTATTTATTATTAGGAATATTATCTCTATGAATTAGAGTTTAATGTATTATGTACTTCTTATGCCTATAAATAGATGATTCATTGAAGGCATTGTATACAATTCTATATTTTGAGAATAATACAAATCTCCCTCTTCCTCTCATCTCTTTGTTCTTCTTGTTCTTCTTTATTTTATTCACAACATTGTGCAATTTATATCGACGAAGTAATTGAAAACTCTCCTGATTCAGGATTCAAATTCAATTATTATTCTAATTTTAATATATGAGTTTTATTTTTGAAAATTAATATAGGAGTTCTAATTTATAATGATACAGAAACCCGTTGGATGGTGCCAGTAATAAAACATGATGTGTTTCATCTATGTGATTCAGATTTAAACACTAATATATTAAATAATAACAATAATAATGATGTCACTTTTTATTTATAACTAATTTCGTCGCACGGTGAAAGGATATTTTTTAAAAAAACAATCAGCCTATAGAAAATGGAGGAAATTTTTATTTTACTATAAAATGGAAAACAAAGGGAAAATTATGGTCGGTTGAAATTTTTGAAAAGTGAAAATAAAAGTATGGAAATTTAAAAAGAAATTTTCAAAGGGCGTGTTTAGATATTATAGTTAATTGTATGAAAAATGTAATTATTGTACTAACAATTACATGTGAGTGTAATGTAAGGAACTATAATTTATTGGACATATTTAACAAATAGAGTGTAATTACATTTTAATTTTCTATGTCAATTTTTTAGTACAAACTATAATTACATTATTATCTAAAATTAAATTTTTAAATAATTAATATAAATAATTTGAAATGCATTAAAATTCAGTCCTTTTACTGTGGACTAAATGTTTGAATTCAATAAGGATAGACTGAGGGGTTAGAGCCCTTCAAAATTTAAAAATTTTATGTATTTATTATTAAAATTTATTTTTATCATCTAAAATTTTATAAGTTATTTTTTCTTAAAATTTTATAAGTTCACCGTCTTACATAAAATCATGCTTTTGTCTCTATAATTCAACATACACCATAATTAATTATAAAATTTTAAATTGATATAATAAAAAACAATTTCTCAAAATTATGATTGAGGAATTATGAATCTCAAATATAAAAAACTGCCGGCATAATTAATATTACTAATAAAAGAATTCAATCTATTAGGCTTTCGGTTTCTACTTGCTAAACTATATATATATATATTCGGTTTCTACTTGCTAAACCAAATGATATATATAGATTAATATCCTATACACCGGCGGTGAGAACTGAAAGTTTTCACAAGCACCTTAGGTTTAGGGTATAGGGAGTTAGTTTAAGGTATAGGGTTTATGAGTTTAGGTGTAGGGGTTTAAAATTTAGGGATAGTTGTTTCAATTTAAGGTTTAGGTTATAATTTAGGGTTTATAGGTTAGGGTTTAGTTTTTAGGATAATATGGTGAGGATTTAGGTTTTAACCTATAAATATATGGATAAATATCCTATACACAGGCGGTGGAAACTGAAAGTTTCCACAAGCGCCTTAGTTTTAGGGTATATGGAGTTAGTTTAGGGTATAAGGTTTAGGGGTTTAGGTGTAGGGGTTTAGAATTTAGGGATAGTTGCTTCAATTTAAGGTTTAGGGTTATAATTTAGGGTTTATATGTTAGGGTTTAGTTTTTAGGGTAATATGGTGAGGATTTAGGTTTTAACTTCTAAACCCTAAATTATAACCCTAAACCTTAAATTGAAACAAATATCCCTAAATTCTAACCCCTACACCTAAACCCCTAAACCATATACCCTAAACTAACTCCCTATACCATAAAACTAAGGCGCTTGTGGAAACTTTCAGTTTTCACCACCTGTGTATAGAATATATATATATATATATATATATATAACTATTTCGTGAGGTAATTTTCAATTAAAAACCCCATTTTAATTATTATTTAAAGAAATGACCCCGCATACCTAAATTTAGAAAAACGACCCCAAAGCTGCCACATATGAAGAACTCGCTTTCTAGGAATAGTGAGTCTCAACCTCGCTTTCTGCAAAGAGCAAGGTCTTTATACGTGGCAACACTTTTCAAAATAACGAACTTAACAAGAACTCGCTTTCTGCAGAACGTGAGTTCCCTGAGAATTTGAAGAGCTGGCTTAATTTATCGAGCTAGCAGACCAAGCGTTCATAGGCATGTTCGAGCAATATTTCGGGGTTATTAATCGTATAATTTTAGTAAACGTTGAGTTTAGGTACGTAGTATTGGAACTTTTCTTTCATTCGACACCAATATGGGCAAGTTTGATGCATTGTAAACCGAGTAAATTTCGCGTTGAAAATGGTTTCATAGCTTGTTTTTGTGAATGAATGAAAATATAAAATGGCGTGATAGGCATATTCGGTTTATTAATCTAATAATGTACGTTATTGTTTATCCAAAAAAGAACGAATATAAATATAAAATCTAAAAAACTATGTACAAAACAAGGCAGAATAAAATATTAAATTTTTTTAGACATCCCCCTTCGTCCTAATAATGCATATGTCCACTCGTTCCGCAATTGAGTGCACGACGATCCCTTGGTGGATTCCTCCTAACGGCATGTGCTCCATTGTCGGCGTCATCATCGTTGTCCTCATCATCAACGTCATCATCATCGGCACCGTAATTGCCCCCGAAACACGGACCACCGATGGCACCGGGGCTGGTGTAGAACAAGCTCTACGGCGGCGTCTGCTCGACAATGTTGTAGTTGAACTGTGCTGCCAACAGTGGAACACCGAACACCAAAGGAACATATGCAAAAGGAGGTGTCGGGTAATATGTTGGATGCATCAACATAAAGGGACAAAAGGCGTCTGTGATCAAAATCTCGGGTGGAGGCCTCATCTGCTGAAACATCTCAAGACCACCCATCTGTAGAAACGATGACGAAGCGGAGTGCATAAATGTCGATCCTGGCGCTGGTGTCGAACGTCGTGCCGCGGATTGATCTACTGCTTGCGTTGTTCCAGACAACGAGGTCCCTACAGTGTGAGTTTGTCGTCTTTGGCTTTCAAGTCTCATTCTGGTAACGCGTTGCGTCGGCTGGTGCTGGGTGGCTTGACATTGTGTGTGCGGGCAGTTTTGAGGAGACACCTCAATTTCTCGCTTGCGCTCCTCCCGAGTCAGTGTATGCGGCTTCCCATTTCGGTGGTACCACTGCATATAGTCGAATGTGATGTCTTGGTTCACAATGTGTTCACAGATGGGCGACCGCCTACCATACATTTTCATCCATTGCCCGACCTAGTTAGCGTGATGATGGGTCCAATGGACTTCTGTCTTCCCTTGTCGCGTCAATTGATATAATTCGTCCAAATTGGGTGGCGGCTCCGGAACCCCTTGAACGTAGCAAAATTGTCGCAGAACCCGATCGGTAGCATGTCACTCGACAATTTCGTAGTTGATAAGTGGCACTAGCAGCAGCCAGACGTGAGAGGTGTTCGTAATGTCCCGTAGAATGCAGTCCCGAATTGGAGGAGCAGTATACGAAGTCCACATGAACTAAACAAAATTTTTTGAACGTGAGTTATATAAAGTTTCATTAGAAAAAGAATTTGAGGAATTAAGAAAAAATGGTCCGAAATCCCGACCTCATCTTGTATCTTGTCGATCAGCAGTCTATAATCTCGTTGTGTCTCTGGCAGTCCCTAGTGAGTGAGTGGAAGGCACCACCTGTCATTAATGAAAAAGAATTTTAAAAATTGTAGTAGTTTAAAAAAAATAAAATAAATAATTTTAATAGTACCTTCGAATAAGTGAGAATAGGTACAGGGTCGGGTGTCTAGTCCGCAGGCTCAAAAACGGCATCCGAAACCAAGTCTAAGACTGCAACAGTAAAAGACATCCTCCGATTGCGGCTCTGTCAGGGTCGACGGTTTTGCAAAGCTCCCTGAATAGAAACACCAAGACTACTGCTCCCCAACATTTTTTGCTAGATTCGGCAAAATTACGGAGATGGTGCAGCCACATTAGGTGGACTTTGTTGTGAGATTTGTCACGCATCAAAATCCATCATTAATTCGTAGGATGTGGGCACGAACAAATCACTGCGAAAATAATAAGTACCGTTCTAAAAATATTTAAATTATTAAAAAAATAAAAAACAAAATATATAATAAAATAAATATATTTACCCACTTTGTTTCGTCATCCGCATCGAGGGAGGATTGTAAAATTTTGCTCTAAAAAAAGTTAGTAAGATTTTGCCATCGTCGAACTTGTCCGGAACCACTCCTAGCAGGTCAGCATACAGGGTCGCCCAGTCACCGTCGGCAACACCAGTAATAATCTCGTCATTAGTTGGCAAGCCAAGATGATATGCAACATTTTCCAGTGTAATTGTAGTCTCATCACACGGAAAGTGAAAGGTGTGCGTCTCTAGCCTCCATCGTTCTAATAAGGCGTTAATAAAGGGACGATTCAACTTCGTACCGCCAACGATAGTAGCGACGTGGCCAAAATCGGCTTTGAAAATAAATGGAACAATATTCACATTCGACACGGATGTGATACGATTTAGATAACATGTCAATGCCCGTTCGTAGTTTTTGAAGAAAAATAGTAAAACATAATAATAAAAAATATATAGGAAGAAATAAATAAAAGAATAAAGAAATAATTTAAAGTAAAAAAAAGAATATTACCTCCCATTCATCTGCCAGTAGTCGAAGACGTGTCGCTCATCTAGCCTCAATAAAGCTGCCATTGTATAGAAAATTTAAGATAGGTAGAATAAGAAAAGAAAATGATAGAATAATTGAAAGTGTGAGGTGTGGGGTAAATCAAACTGTAGGGTCGTTATTTATAAGAGGCCTCGCACCCCCTAAGAAACGACATTAAAGGAACTCGCGTTTTGCGAAACGTGGTATTTAAGAGACCTCGCGTTCTGCAGAAAGCGAGGTCCGTTGAAAAGACGCGTCTACTGAACGGTCAGAAAGGACCTCACGTTCTGCAGAAAGCAAGGTCCCTTAAATACCACGTTTTGTAGAACGCAAGGTCACAAGATTTTATTCCGCTTTAAATATTGGATTCTTTTTATTCTATTATGATTTTTTGTTCGAATTAATTTTACTCCCGCAATGCTTTTCCTTCACTATAAAACCCACGCTCCAATTATGTCTATTTCACCAAAACATCCAACACTTTGCTCCCCTCATGGCTAAGTTTTTCGCAAAAAAAAAAATTCTCGATACCTATTTTGACTCAACAATCACCAACGATATGTCACTCCACGATTTGTTGTAGTTGATATCAAACGAGGTTAGTAAACGTACTGACAAGCAAATTTCTTACTTGGAATGTAAAATCCCAACACCGACGTCAGCTGAAATGCACTACATTCTAAAGCTTACCTACGAAACTAACGTACATAACATGTATGACTGGCTCAATTTTGTAGGAGCTAAATACATCTATTTAAATGTTAAGTTCGATGAGGTCAACGCTAGCAAAGGTAGTACGACTGCAGTCGTAGAAGCTGCTCCGTCCGCACTCGCAACGACCATTGAACAAGCTTCATCTTCACTAGATGTTGATGCAACTACCGACGAGTTGCAGTTTTTTATGTACAGGCGCTGTAACGCCCGAGGTTTGGGGCCCGGAAGATATCCAAGTTTGGTTAAATCGGTTCGGGTTAATTTAACTGAAAGAAAACATTTTTAATGGACTAAAAGGGCTTTTATTGAATAAGGGCAAAATGGGAATTTTGAATAAAAGAAATGAAGAAAAGGTTTTGAAAAGCTATCATCTTCTCCAAAATCCCCTTTTCATGTAAAACCCCTTTCTAAACCCCATTTCACTATTCCATTGCTTCTAACTCTTCATACAAGCAAGATTCTTCAAGGTAATTTCTTCCTTGCTTAGATTTTTACATATTTGACTTGTACTCATTGAAAACTTTCCTTTAAACCCATTAGAATGCGTTTTTGGTTTTGGGTTGGAGAAATGGGTATTTTTCATGGGATTTTCGTGGGTTTGTTTTACAATGGTTATATATGTGCTTTAATCCAAGTTTTAAGTAGTAAAACATGTTGGGATGATGGTTGGATATGGGAAAACCCGAAATGAGTCTAAAAATGGGATTTTTGGGTTGAAAAGGTAGAGTTTTTATTGCTAGGTTTTGGGTTGAAATCGTGGCTGATTCTTTTGTTGTTGGGGATGTTTTTAGATGATTTTTGGTGTGTTTTGATGTTTGGAAATGATGGGTTCAACTTGAGGTCTCATTAGAACGAATTTGGGTGAAGTTTGGGTTGAATGTCGATGTGTTTTGTTGCAAGATTGTTGAGTTCTGAGTTGCTTCTATATTTGTGGGTATATTAGCATCCTAATGTTCCGTTTTGGGTTGCATAAAGCAGAGGAATCGGATTTAGGATTCATGGACGTGAATCCAGGTAGTTCGGAGGCTTATATCGGCATCTTGGATAGCGTTTGTGTGTTGGCTGGTGAGTGGAAATTGTTTTGAAGCTTTAATTGCTCAACAAGGTTTATTGGGGTTTGGGTGGAGCCTTAGGGGCCAACCTAAACCCGAGCGTAAGTTGTCTATGTTCGTCTCGTTTCGTGAATTGTTGGCTTATGGGTTTATTTGTGTTGTGGTGTGAATTATGAAATGTTTTTGCCTCCATTTTAATGTTGTTATGTTGTCGTAGTTGTTGTCGAGCCTTACGTGATGGTTAGTCGTTGTGTACAGTGATGTGTAGTCCCACCGGTAGTGACTAGTAGATGAGTACGGTGACGTATAGTCCCACTAGAAATATGCTAGTTATTGTGTACGGTGATGTGTAGTCCCACCGGGGATGGTTTTGCATGTGCAAACCATGTTTCATTTATGTTTCCATTTCATTGTATCTCTTCCTCAAATGGTTTTGCTTTTAAAACAAAAATATATGTTTTGAACTGCATTGTTGTTGTGTTTTAGAGCTCCGCTCACTAGGCTTTTAAGCTTACGCTCTCTTTTCCAACAATGCAGATTGTTAGTAGCTTCAGAGGCAAGTGGAGCAAGGGAGGAGTTCTTCGAGTTCTTGCTAGCTTAAAGTATGGTTTTTATAGTTGTAATAATACTTATGCAATGAATGCTAGACCATTTTAGGGAGCTGATGTTCAAACTCCTATATTTGGCTTTTGTTAAAGTTGTTAACATGTTTTAATTTGTTATACCACGTTATGTTGAGGATTGTTATGGCTTTGGGTTGATTGTTCTGTGTTTTGACTTGTTGGTATTTTTGAGCTAAAGTATTCTTATGAGCTTTTGGGTTTGAGATCCATTTTCGCGTGTATGCACGTTTGAAGCTTGTCTTTAGGGTGGTTTGCCTCTAGATTGTTTGTTTAATAAGTTGCCATGTGGTTCGTGATGTTTCGGGGTAAGTTTGGGAGCGTTTGGAGATGCCGAAATGCATTTTCGGGCTAAACTGTGTCCAGGCATTTCGGAAGGTCTGATATGGTTTCGGAACGACCAAGCTCCAGGGGCACCCGTATCGGAAAGGGGGTGGTGCCGTTTCGGTGCGATTTGCCACTAGAGGCTTCTATTCAAGAACCGTGAGGGACCATTTCGGAACGGCTTGATGTTGCTTTTTGGATGAAGCCCGCGTTTCGGAACGAGTAGTCTTGTTTTGAAACACATGTAGTTAAAACGGTTAAAGAGCATCTTCGAAGGTTTCCAAATGTTACGGTTTATTCCCTAATACTTGTATGCTTCCTAGTTGAGTCTATATGTGTCCTTTGTGATGGTCCTACCTCGTGTGCATGAAACTTGACTAATAAACTACTCGGTAAGTTTAAATCACCGTATGCCCTCTGCTTGGTTCGTATCCGTGCTTGTTCTTCCGCGGTTTGCCATCTCACATAGGTTTAAACATGGCATATAGACAAGATTAATAAAATGAAAAAATAGGGTTGCTCATCGGAGTGAGGCCTTAGCGGGTTTCGCTCCGGTTTTCCCCGTGTAACCCGTTCGGTTCGGTCTGCTGGCTAGGCCGGGACGAGGGGGTTATAGGCGCAGACAACAAAAAAAACAGGTGATCGAAGAACTTAACTTAAGTTCATACATTTCAACTGACTACGGTGATTCTGATAAACCTTTCACTACTCAAATCATAGTGAAATTATGTTATATGAGTTGTTTTTTATCTTTTATTAATGTTCTAAGTATGTGCAACGCTGCAATTTATCCTCCTTTATTTATGTGAAACATTGTTCGGTACAAATTATCGTAAATTATCTTTTTCCAACACATTACGATAGTGAGATACAATTTACCTCAATTATTCAAACAACATTACCTCTCATTACCTCAATTATTCAAGCGAGCATTTCATTCTACCTAATATAAGAGGACCAATATTATTCTTCCGAAAAATCCGGAAGAATTTTGCTTTTGTGGACGTGTCAAACACGTTGTGTCAGCATTGATGACTATGTAAGGAACTCGCTTTCTACAAAAAGCGATATCCTTGCAAAGGCAGGAATCTCAAGGGAACTCGCTTTCTACAGAAAGCGAGATCCTTGCAAAGTCAGTAATGTTGGCACAACGTTTCTGACACGTCTGCAAAAGCAAAATTCTTCTGGATTTTCCGGATGAATAATATTGGTCCTCTTATACCAGACAAAATGGAATGATTGTATTGTATAGTTTTCATTAAAGTGTTTCAATTGTAAGTTTTGCCACGATTTCTACAATGTCGAGATGAGGAAGTCTTGTTGTTCTAGTATACCATGATGGTAAGATAATCGCTAATGCCTCACTCGGCGTCAATTTTCAGTTCACGAATACAGTAAGAATAACGATTTCAAGGAGATTATCGTACAAGAAGTTGATTGAGGGAGTGGAAAACAGTGTCCCGTATGACCTTGGAGAAAATCTGGATGAGTTGAAGTATCGCTTGTCGATCTCTTTAGAATCGTTAACCTACTCAGTATGCCGCATTGGTGAAAACAGTGATGTGGAGTTGACGGTGGCTACCCACTTGGAGTATTCATTAGGAGGGCCTCTCGATCTGTATGCGTCATTTTTTTATTCTAATGTTGGTATCAAAATCCCAAGCTAGAGACGAGCAAATTTTGACTTCGACCCTAATGCCAATATTGATAGCCCGACAACCAGTTTACGAAATGATTTCAACCTATTAACTACATACAGTCCATGCAACGAGATTGGTGCATCGTCGTCTTCTGTGCCAAGACATTCGTGCGTAGCTAGTTTCGGCTACGACTTGAACCAGCCCTCGAACAATGAATTCGATGCACAATCCTCTCCAATGCGAAGATATGAAACATATAATCCGTACAGTATGAGGGAGGCAACATCATCATCCCACAACTACATGAGGTCATCCGACCATGAAGCGTCTAACCCCTTCGATAATTTCTCATATAGACGATACTCAATGTATGTCCCTAGTACGGAGTACGTTCAACCATCTATGGGGAGACATTCTTGTGTTGGTGCGCTCGATTTTGATCTTGGTAATACGGTTCGTGAGTGGTCTCGTGAGCGGTCTTGTGATTGACGACCAGTCTGCTCGCCTAAAAGGGTAGCAGTCGACGACGCAGAACTATACCGGTTCGAGTGGGATACTTCTAACGAAAAACCGGTTAGGGAAGCTGGACCCGATGGCGACAAGCAAGGGCTCTTCTATGAAGAACCAGCAGACGTGAACATTCCAGCATGATCCTTCGAAGATTTAGAAGGCAACAAAGAACACCCGGAAAAAAGAAACGTTCAAATATCGGCCACACCTATTTCTTATTACCAACCACCATCATACTTCACAACGGTTGATATGGATGCCTTGAACATTTCGGAATTTTCACAATTCCCAGCAATTGACAGTTACAACCACTGTGCTGATGGTGAACTGACCATTGGGATGACATTCTTGACAAAAGAACTGGCTGTGGCCGCTATTAAGCACTACAACATTCATCGGGCAATTACGTCGACTGTGAAGAAAACCCAACCAGATTTCTACATTGCGGAGTGCGCCCACAAGAAACATGGAGTAAGTGGAGGGTTCGTGTATCATTCTTGAAGAAGCTGAGCGGGCTGTGGAGAATCATGAAACTGGATGGGCCTCATACGTCACCGTGAGCAGCCTAAGTCAGGATCAGAAGAACTTGGATGTGCACGTCCTATGCGATACTTTCATGCCACTGATCAAAGCAAATCCCCGTATGACGGTTGCCACCTATATCGTTGCAGCTAAAACGCAATACGGCTACATTCCTGATTACAATAAAGCATGGTATACAAGGTGGCGGGTTGTACAAAAATTGTTTGGCCAATGGGAGGAAACTTATAACGAGTTGCGTATGTGGCTAAAAATGATGCAGAAACACATACTCAGAACGGTTGTTAAACTTGAGACGGCTTCGGCATACGACAATGATTGTGTCGTACCAGATGTTTGTCAATTCAACCGACTATTTTGGACATTTTTGCAGTACATGCCTATAGATGCTTGATCTACCAGCCCGATTTACAAAGAACTCGTTTTCTGTCATTAAACTGCCCGCGATAAATTAAATCGGCTCTTCAAATTCTCGGGGAACGCGCATTCTACAGAAAGCGAGTTCATTTTAAGTTTGTTATTCTGAAAAGTGTTGTCACGTATGAAGACCTCGCTCTTTGCAGAAAGCGAGTTTGAGACTCGCTATTCCCAAAAAGCGTGTTCTTCATACGTAGCAGATTTGGGTGTCATTTTTCTAAATTTAAGCATGCGGAGGTCATTTCTTTAAATAATAATTAAAAGGGATTTTTGATTTAAAATTGCCATTTCGTGACGTTAAATAATTCCATATGGAAAGAAAGAATTAAATACAATAATAATCAATCAAATGTCAACATTATGATAAAATATCGTAAACATCACAACATCTACTTATTTGAAGTGTCACTAGATCAAGTAACTCGTTTGTGATTATTATTAAGATATAATTAGGGAAGTTTATAACCGGTTGACTGTACTGAAACAATTTGTTGTACAATTTTCAGAAGTTTTAGTTTGATATTTTGGTGAACTGTAATCGTTCCATTTAAATTAATTATTGTTTAAGCGATTAACTAATTTATTCGGTATAATTATTCAGTTAATATTTAATTGTTTTACATCTAGTATTGTAAATAATATACTTATTTATTACTACTAATTTTAATAGCTTAAAAATATCAACGCAAAAAAAATTAATTAAAGTCTTTCAATATTTATAATAAAACAACAACTAATACAATAATGAAGGTTTGGGTCAAATTTTATCGTTTTATGTCTAGTAATATAAATCATACACATATTTATTCTTACTAATTTATTCGGTACGCTTTTTTTAAATTAACCGTTTCACTAAAATTGTAACTGTAATGGTTTCTACTAACTATTAATTTCACTGATACGATTATCATATCGTTTTGGCCAAATTTTACCGAACTAGTACAATATATCAATTCGAGTTTTTATAAACCTTTTTAACACACATGTAAAACTCGTAGGGATGAAGACGAATAAACCTCCTTTTAATGGTATTTTATCTAATCATCACGTTCTATTTTCCCAAACCCAAGGTTATCCCCTAATATATTATAGGCTAAAAAAAATTAAATTAGCCTTCAACGAAAAATTAAAAAAATTAATTAAACCCTTATAAAATTTTTTACACAATTAGCCCTTAAAATTTAAATTGTACTCAATTTAGCCTCATTCGTTACGTTGACCAGGTTATAATGCCCTTTAACAATCAAAGATAAGACACATGACACACTCTGAATGTGCCACGTCATCAAAATCAATTTTTTAAAAAAATTTTAAAAATCTAAAAATTCTAAAAATAGTAAAAATTAAAAATATAAAAATGTTAAATTAATTTAACTTTTCTTATTTTCCTTTAATTTTTTATAAAAAATATAAAATAATATTTTTTTTAAAAAACTCCAAAGTTTCATTTCTTTAAAAAAAAGCTCCGTAAATCCCTAAATCAAGCAGTAGCATCGATTCAACCACTGGCCACTTCCCGTTGCAGGAAAACCCCTCCCATCTTCGTCGTCCTTGTACTCATTCTCACCGTTCGACACCCCTTGCATCGCCCAACCCGTTCTCTCTCAATATTTCTTCTCAACAACATTATCGTCTGCCACAATACCAACAACTTCCACCGTCGATTAAACTAATTTGAGGATTTGGGAATGTAGGGTTAGGAATTTGAAAATTTTAGGCATTTTGAAATTTTTTGAAATTTTGGGTTTTATAATTAAGAATATTTTTTTATAAAATTATACAATTTTAAATATTATTTTATTATAAATATATATATAATTATTATTACAATTATTTTTATATTTTTATTTTAAGTAAAAAATATTTTTGTATTTTTAATTTTTTTACTCATTTAAATTTTTTTAGATTTTCTTGAATTTTTTAAATATTATTTATATTTAATTCTTTTATAATTTTAAATATTATTTTATATTCTTAATATTTTTTAATTTTAAATATATTATTTTATAATTTTAAATATTTTTAAAATTTAAATGATTATTTACGATTTGGGTGACGCGACACATCTAAAGTATGTCACGTGTCACCATCGTAATAATTATTTTTGAGTTAACGGTTAACTGTAATGGTCAACATTACAAAAGTACTAAATTGATCGTAATTTAAAATTTGAGGGTCTGATTGATCGTAATTTAAATTCTAAAGGCTCAATTGAATAAAAAATTTATAAGGATTAAATTGATTTTTTTATTTTTCGTGAAGTGCTATATTATATTTTACTTTATTAAAAAGGAACCCTATCATTCCAAATGTATGGCTCTTAAAAACATGAAATGTAATGCTCATAGTCATAGCTCATGTTTTTTTTTTTTTTGATCAAAGGCGACTTTCATTAATAAAAAGGGGAACAACCGACTAAACTACAAAAGATGGAAACAACCGAAACCCTAAAAAAGGCAAGGTTTGACAAGCTTCGAAAGCCTGTAAAACCTTCCTCCTACACCCTAAAGGGGAAACAGGTGGCACGCAGGCCCCACCAAGCAACCTAGAGCAACAACGAAATAAAGAAAAGGACGTAGTCCGGCCATGCGAGCCCCGGCTACGTTCACGAATGGCTGGGATGATCATCTCCCAAAACCATAGCAACAACACCCACAACGGGAAAAAGAGAAGCTTCAGAACATCCCTCCACGCAGAACTCGATCGGAAAGAACCAAAACCAAACTTTTGTCCTCTACTGATGATCACTGTCCACTGATGACGCCGGAGAGCTCTGTCCAGAGGCAGGCTTCCTTCCAGGTATGAAGGGTCCTTGTCACGGCAAAGATCAGAGAACCACACCAGCATGAAAGACGAAAACTTTGAGGATTCTTGCTCCGTTCTACAGGGGATAAGCAACAACCGAAAAACAATGAAACGAGACCTGCAAAGTGAAAACCTTGGATCATATACCTTTACTGAAGGCGTGGAGATCCCAGGGGAAGGAAGTGTAGCCCGACATCGTCTGTGATCCTTCCTTTCACAGACCAGGCGTGCCCAACACCTCATATATCGTCCGGATAACCCTCCCCGGGGTCATCCGAGTTTTGTCCAATCTCCAAAACCTGAGCCTTCATTTTCATTTCCTTGTGATTATCTTCATCATCACTAAGTTGAACTTCTTCATTCAAAAAGAAGTTGTCGTCGATACACATCGAAAGAGTTTTCGTAATTTGATTTCCGTAGGGGTCGATGCCAAGTTCAATTAACCCAACTTCATCGACCACTATTCTGGACCGTTCCATGGAAAATTTACGACGGGCCGCCTTCCTGATGAGTGTCAGCCGCTGAGATCCAAATGTCTTCCCTTTTTTCCTACTCTCGATGTTTTGGATAATCGGAGACGTGTTCAAATACGAGACAGGGAACAGCGCGGCTTTCAGAATATCTTCATTAGCAGCCCACCCTCGTTCTGAGATACACCAGTTGTTGGGTGCAACTTGGACAATTTCCTGAGAAATTTGGTTCCAAATTTCCCTTTTTTTTGTTTGACTGAAAAGCTCAACGTCTTCCTCATTTCTTTTCCTTTTTCTGTTTGCAGAAACTTCCATTTTGTCGAGCCCCATTGCTAGGAGTGTGCCCCAAGTTGCCACTTGTCTTGGTGTACTGCCTTCAGCTTTTTGGGAAGGATTTTCCATAGGTGAAGTCGTGTCCAAGATTTCATTTGGATCACACTGCGGAGAATTGTTTAGACAAGGAAGTCCTATGCTCTGCTTACCCACGTTGCATGTAGGTTCCTTTGCCGCAAAGGGGAATAAAGAGTTGACTTCCTGAATATTGGATGGGACCTCACGTGGTCCAATGTTCGATGAGATCTTCTGCTTAGGATTTACCTCGTACTGGACCGTTGTTGGACTTTGTGTTACTTTGTCTTTTGCGTGAAGGCTATCATCGGAAGAGCTTGCCAGACTGGAGCTTCCCGGACAATGGGGTCTATGTTTGCCGCCGGTAGTAGCCCGCAACCAGGGACCAAATTTACCTTTGAGATGGAACCTTGTTATGTCGTACGTGCAGCTCCCTTCCGTGTGTCCGAGTCTACCACACCGGAAACAAAACCTCGGCAGGTTTTCGTACTTGAAGGAGACCTCGAGAGGCTTGTCTTTCCTCCGGTTCAAGATGAACCCAGTTTTCAGCGGGTCTTCCACTCTCAGACCAACTCTGATACTAACATTACCATGCCATTTGGGGATTGTTGGATCATCAAGGGTCGACCCGTAGTAGAAAGGGAATAGGTTCCCAATGCGCTGCACGTTTTCAGACGTCTTTAGGCCGATCGGAAGGTTCTCTATCTGGATCCAGAATTCCTCAACGGAGAAGTCAAGTTCCTCGAAGGCTTTGTCGGGCTGCCATTCTTTGAGTACCAAGAGGGAGTCCTGAACTGCCCAAGGCTTAGCCCCCAAAACCTTATGACGCTCCTCGACAGATTGGAAGAGAAACAGAAAGAAGTTGCGTCCAAGCTCGTGGCATTCCAAGCTTTCCAGTTTCCAACCTTTCCGGAGAATTGCGGCCATAGTGAGTCCCTTAAAGGGGTTAGGTGCCAGTAGTTTACCGATGAGGGCATGGTTTTTGAGGGTAAAATTGACCTCATTGTCCTCGTTTAAGCTCAGCTCATCAATGAACTCCTGGCTATATAATTTTGGGTTTGTCGGGTGGTTGGGATACCCGTTGTTAACCACTCCCATACTAAGAGCTGAATTTATGAGTGAGGGATCCATGGACGTGAGGAGTAAATGCGCACAGATGCGAAAAGGAGAAAACAACGGTATAGCAAAGAAAAGAAAAGGAAAAACCAAAACAGACAGTGACAGCAGCAAGAAGAAAGCTAAACCTTCAGAGGCTTAAACCACCTCCAAGAAGCACTTGGTTCACACTGACTCTACCAGGCACATCAGACCAAAGGAAGATGGGACTAAGATGGAGGCAGGGAGAGCGAAACTTAGAGAGAAGCTTGAAGAACTTCGACTACTTCTTAACTGTTCCATAGTCATAGCTCATGTGCAGCCCTAACCTAACCCAAATCTCAATCCCACCTTACCCAATTCTGCAGTATTATCAAAATCGAGCCAAATCAATCACTTGAACTAAAAGATTGATGATTCGACTAATAATATATAGTTAAACAATAAATGAATTAAGCATAAAATCAAAAAATCTCCTAATGTTATATTGAATGGTCATTTTAGTCCATATTTTTTTGAACCAATTTAACTTTAAATGTTTCATTTTAGATCAAAATGGCGTCTCTACAAATGAAAACTGTTAGTCAACTATCGATAAACAACTTGAAATGACTTGCCAAAATGACGCGTCGGAAGAAAAATATATATTTTATATAATTTTATAAAAATATTTTTTGACTGATGTGTTATTATGTAAAGTCATCATATTTGTCTATATGACACTTTTATCGCGTCGTGCACTGTCATGTAGGTTTGTCACGTCATTTGAAGCTGTTTATTGTCAGTTGAGTAGCAGATTTCATCCGCAGAGAGGGGCCATTTTGATCCAAAATGAAATGATATAGGTTAAATTAGTTAAAAAAATAGGAGACCAAAATGAATATTCAATCAAATGTTAGGAGTTTTTTTTTCTGCCATTATGCCAATGAATTACTGCTAATCAATAGAAAGTCATGAATCATGATGCCTTGACTCATATGTAGAGATTGGGTTATGGAAAGATTGAGAAACCGATAGTCAAGATTGGGTTATGGAATTTTGCTTTAGAAGATCAAATTTTTATTTAATTGTTATTGAATAAAAACTCAATGATCTACTGAATTAGACCGGTATTTTTTCGAACATATAATATTTATATAATTATAATCTTTTCAGTCATAAATTAAAAGATATTAAACAATTAAATATATGTGATCATACAAAACCATCTTAGATATTTTTAAGATATAAGAAGTAAGAAAGGGGAGAAAAAGAAATGCCTTGAACAGTTGAACTAATGAAGTACCACGCAACCCGACTACTTACGCAACTTAGGTAGGAGTATTTTCTTTCCATGGGTTATTATATTAGAATAATTTATTTTTGGTTTAAGTATTATTATTTGACTAACTAATTGACCGATTAATTTGAACTAAGTTTTGTAGAGGTCTAGTACGAGAAAACTCTCCCAATTAGTGTTTTTCATTCACAACGTTAATATTCGAACTCTAACATTATTTAAGAAGCCTAACGTCTGCTCGTCCCCTTGTGTCCTGGTGGCAAAGGTAGATGTTCATCATCCCTTGGGACCTGGGTTCGAGCACCAGTAATACATGTTGTGTGTGTCGTCTTTGAAAAGACTAAGAAAGTTGAACAGATGCTACCCTTGCATCACACAAGCATATTAAAAAAAAAAGCCTAACGTCTCATCCCATTAAACCAATTGGTTGGGATATCATTCTATGGGTGAAGATTAATAAAAGCATTAGTTATATAAAGTGAAGAGTAATTAAGAAATATGGGGAAAATATAAGAGATAAAGGTGTTGATTTTATAGTTAAAAATTTGAGTTGGAAAAGGTATGATTAGTTTTTAAATAAATTTATGAATACATTATATTAGGGCACCTAATGATGTATAATTTTTGCGCTAATCCGCTGTTTTTAATCATGTATAACTTTTGGGTAACTATAACAGTGTCACACAATCATAGGTAATGTTACATTTGAGTCATCCAATTATTAAAATTTATACTTAGGTCACTCAATTATGGGTAAGATTACATTTTGATCACTCAATTATTAAGATACATTTAGGTCACTCAATTATGGGTAAGGTTACATTTGGGTCATCATTCATGTTTAAAAAATATATCAATTTGGTCATTTTTTCTTCCACATTACTTGTATACTCTCGTTAACACTAGAGTACTTCATTTAAAATCATTAAATAATCTAATACACAAATTGATATATATTTTTTTAAAAATGAAGGGTGACCCAAATGTAACCTTATTCATAATTGAGTGACCCAAGTGT